>CM044445.1:76635593-76651502 GCA_024363595.1 Xenopus borealis
TGAAAAGGACTTTTATTATACAGATTTTTGTGTCTGGGTGACGGGTCCACTTTAATACATACGTTCAGGAACACAATGTGAAACAAACATGCCTTAAGCATTCACAAGAGAGTATGCCACTTTACCAAGGACCTGGGCAAAACTGCTACCTATTTTTAGAAGATATAGTAGCTAAAGCCTATGTATGCATTTCACCAATGTTCTTATTTCTGATTATATTCTGATGTAACAGTACATGACATGGAAAATAGCAGGTTATGTACAGGTTCAGATTCCATTATTAGACAAAACCCTTTCTGTGAGTTTACCATGATGTAAAAAAAAAATGGAATACTGCTGAATATTAGAATATTTAATTCAGCTAATTATAAATTTTTTGGAAAAAGCTTTTTCCTTTTCACATATTCTTCTGGGTTGTTTGGGAAACTTTTTTGAACGGCTAGAATACATTTAGGGGCAAATTTACTATTATTCCCCAAAATTAGTTCGACCAAATTTGATATTCGATCGAATGCTAAACGAATAGTTTTAGGCTAACTTTTATTCGATATTCGATCATTCGACGATCGAATACAAATGTATTCGATCAGTCGAATAATTTATTCGATCAGTCGAATAAATCATTCGGTCATTCTAATGATTCGTACAATTCGATCAAAGACTTCGATCGTATGAATCCTATTCAATCAGGACTAAATAATAAATAAATCGATCGAACTTCAATCTATTCACGTGAATTTAGTAAATCGGCCCCTTACTGTCTTTATGGTGTCATTCTGTCTTTATGGTGTCATTTCTTCTGAGCTATGATTACAAGCAATTGCTAGAACTTGAACAAGTGGGCTAAGGACAACATTCAACTATAATGTGAAAATCATTATAATTTAATAAGAGCTATTCAAATTTACACAATAATCCCAAGTAACCAAAGTCACTTTAGCGTCTGTGAACAAGGGAATATCAATTTAATTTTCATCTAAATGAAAAGAATTGCCCATGCACAAAACAGATTATTCCCTTGCTACAGGGATTGTTTAATTAATTTAGGCTCAAAATGAAATAAAATCTATATTCTAGAATGTATAACAAGCAGCCAGAGAGCTTGAAAAATCATCATCATATTTTCACAATCTAATTTACATTTTCATTTTTGCAGGTACCATTGTGCAGTTTTCTGTTTTGTATTTTCTTCACTGATCTTAAATAACTGAATGCATTTTTGGCATTTCCCGTTTGCTTTCTTTCATTATCCTAGTTCCTTATAATTTCACTGCTTTCATTGGAAGTCTGGCCACACACAAATTGATCTGGTGTTACAATTTGGTAATGTCAGACTAAATTATGGGTTCATCAGTTCATAAAATATATGTGTTCCTTGGACAATAGTTTGAATGGCAATTGCACATAGCTGATTAAGCAACAATGATGAATGCATGTCAGTAGGGCTCATTTACTAATGCAAGTCGAAAGGGCGAAGAGTGACAAATAATTGCATCTTGTGTTATCTATAACATGTTATCTACTATAAGTACTTGCAAGCTCCGGTAGGACAGGAGCTGTGTGATTGATATAAAATCTCTGTAAAGCATAATAATCAATGCATGCTCCTTTATAAGTCCCTTGTGTTTGCTTTGCTTAAGAAGTACAATAAGCAAAAAGGGTGCACAAATGCAAGAGAACTCTGGTATTAATACATGCCTCAATAAAATGTTACCGCTAGGGCTCCTTTAGTGTGTTGTACCTTTACATTTAACATGTTTGGAACTAATGAATTGCACACAAACATAATTTTGCTGTTACAAGCATCCTGCTTACAATATATCAATATGGAACCAAAGGTGGAGTCTGCATTGGTAAATTGGTCTCAAGTTGCAGCTCACAGTACTTAGCCAATATCCACTATTGCATTGGAATTCTGGGAAATAATACTACATTTTGGGGAAAACACTTTGCAATTTAGGAGTGGTATACTGTTTGGCTCCATTTTTTCTTACACAGAGCGAGAGCAGTGCATATATATTCATTAAATATTTTGGGTACCATAACTCAAATAATAATATATAATAGTGTTTCAATTGAAGATAAAAAATGCTACAGTAGATTTTTTTTCTATAAAATCTATTTTTAATATGGTAAACTCACATAACTATATGTAAAATGCTGTGCTTATGAAGAATGTTATTTATGCCTAATACAGTAATTCTAGTATTTCAGATTATTATTACTTATAATTTGTTTTCCAAAACACTAAAATAAAATGTTGCATTGCCTGTGCTGTTGGAGTTATCAGACATGAACAGGAAGAAGCATAAACAGGGCAAGATACTCCACAGAAATTTTTAAAACCAGGGGCTGCCAAGAACACAGGCTTTCCTTTGTTTAATATGAAAAGATAACAGCAGCCCCCTGCTTGCTATAGTCTTCAGAGCTCAGTGGAAGTTAAGTGTTATGTCACATTTAAAGATGAAGACAGTGTTTTATGTGTTTGATGTTAAGTGGCTTACAGAAATGAAAGAAACACCTGAATGTGATGGAGAGGAAATGAGAGCAGCTCTCATGTTCCACACTAGTCATTTGACCTATACAAAATGGTTAATGGTATTATATGTTGTGCATTAAAACAGAGATATCAAGGTTTATTAAAAAAATAACAAACAAGTCAACTGTATGTAAAACTGAACTGCTCATAAAGGTACTTGCACCAATACGTGTTCTTTATCAACTTTCAGCAAGTATCAATGTGCCCAACCAGCATGCATGCATTTGCATTGATACAACAGAGCCCTGGAATACCTGGCAGCCTATACCTGGTGGTAGTCCAGAGTTCACTCAGAAAGTTTTGCCCATACTGTATGTGCAACTGACTTGTACCAATTGAGACATTTGAATTTTATTACTGATGCTGCACCCTGGTCCACCCACAAATGCAGAAAAAAAATATTTGTGTGCTATTACCTTGTTGTTTAGGACAAAATGTACATTAACATTTTTTTTTATCTGAATTTTGCACTGTGCACATTGCATTGCATTGCAATTGTAAATCAGAACTGACATGCTGTTGATAAGATAATAATTATACATCTAGAGCATAATCTATAGTGGTCAAAGGACAATTCTCACTAGTACATACATATTTAAGTATTGATGGTTCATAACTAAGCAAGATTTCAAATTCCTTACAAAACCCTTTCATTAATGCCTTTTACCTGTGAAACATGCTCAAAATTAATGAAACAGTACAGAGCTATGTACAGACTTCCTGAAAAAATTCACCCTCAATTGTTATTGCAATCGATTAGTATTGAACAATGTGGTCAAACTAATAGATCAATTTTTAAAAATTATTGACCATACAGTATATAGGTATTTTATCAATACAATAAATATTAACTCAATAAAAAATAATGTTGCCCATAGTCTAGTGTGGGGTTTGTTGTGTTTGGTAGCCGAGGATGAGGAGGGTATAACAATGCTTTATTAGCAGGTTCATGCAGCCATTACATAACAGCAGTAAGTCTTACTTTCACTTTCAAGTTGTACAGAAAGTCCTATGTATGCACAGTGCCACCTGCAGGCCATTTGTATAAACACCACAGGGTTCAATATTTCAGACAATCTTTTTGGGGGTTTAATTAACCCTTGGAGGTTTCAGACAATGTTAAATAATTAGATGGCTTTCAATATTTTAGATGTGTACCCACAGAACTTGCTGCAATTAAACCAGACTTCCTTATTTGTGAAAAGTGATGATCGTACAAGATTGTTGCATGCATTTTCATTTTCTATGCACACATTATTAAAAAATCCTTGTGGTTTGTTATAAACTTGAAAATAAACTACTTGAACATTTGCCAACACCCTGACTGTCTTCAAGAGAAAGTGATACACCATAGCAGGACCATAAAAGTCACAGTCTGACATGGGCTGTAGGATTAATACAACGATCACAGAGGAAAGTATACAGGCAGTGTTTCACATTGCACACAAACTGTAGGAGGTGTTTCATTGCTGCTTTTCACACGCTGAGATCAAAGCATGTTATGCCACATAGCTCCATGGTAAATCTACTGCTTTTATTTGAATAATTGAATTTTAATGAATAAAGCTTATCAGGTAGAATCAAAATGGAAAAATGTTAAAGATATAATAAAGGTATTTGCTTTATAAATATTTTGCTTTCAGTATCAGTTTACCTAAAACATTTTCCCCCCTCTTTGGAATTTTTTTGTTATTTGTTTCACCTTTGTGATTTTTTAAAAGTATATCTTATTGCTTTCATTACAGGGACTTTAAAATACATCTTATCAAGGTGACTACTTTACCTGCTTGTGTCGCTGTTTTCTAACAAAGTCAGTTTGGTTTTCGGCACATTTTTCACATATTTTCTTTCTTTTCCCAAAGTATGGTGACAAACAACTAATGCTCGCACACCAAAGGTTTAACATGGAATAATGTCTTTATTACTTTATAGAGCAAGATGATACTGTAAGGTCTAGGGGTCTCTAAATACATTCATTCTAACAAATTCTGCAATGAAGAGATAGATCACAAACTGCTCAAAAATCTTCTCCCTTGGACATTGTCTGAGCCCTGTCAATTACACGTATGATTGATTCTGAAAATATGTTGGATATAATCCATTTCAAGGCCTATTAATTCAAGATGGGTCTCAAGTGATAGTGCATGAAATATAAATAATGTGTTACGACTGATACAGCTTTTGAATTATTCCAAATGTACTAGCTATGTGCATATGTATTAGATTCCATAGCTTGTTTTCTTTTCCATGATATTTACCCTTATCTAGTCTTTTAAGATGAGAAATTCTAAGTAATATAACACAGTTCTAAATCTTCAGGATTCTGACCCCAATCCCCCTGTAAATAAATAAATAAGTATATAAAAGCTTTGAAACACTACACCAGCTTTGTCGAACCTTTGAAACTGCAGCTGTTATTGATTAGAAGCAGCTCAAGGGTTGCAATCCTATACTTCAAAATACTTGAAGTGGAAATAAAATGAGATTAAAAAACAGTAAAATATCATTGGCATTTTTTTAGAGTTGAAAGTGGAATTTTATATTTTAAAGTTGACCATACAGATAATACATACCATACAACAGATTTCAAAGCACTATGATGGGCCAACCCTGGGTAAACAAGTGAATTGGGTACAGTTTGTAATATTTATAATCAAACAATATATATACATGTTGATCTCTAAGTTTGTAAACATTTACAGTGACCAGGTTGAGAAATGACACCAGAAAAGTGACAACTACTCCCTGTCCTGACTTTAGCATAATGCCACTGTAATTAGGCAGGTTTCACTGTTCAGATAAATACTTTTAGCTTATTATTGGCTGCAGTGCCCAACATTATCTTTCTATATAGTTCTTCTTCATAAACCTATTAATAATTATTGCTTGGAAAGGGTGGATTCATAGTCAGGCATGTCAAAATAACAAACTCTTTGCACTGACAGCTGGTAAAGGGAAAATATTATTTAGAGACAAGGGAAAAGGGGGGCTACTGCAAATAAAGTGCATACACCATAAGAAAACTTTACTCTACTTGATACCAGTTTAATATATATTAGTAGGTTAGGTATATTGGTACTGTTTATTTGCTTTTATTGTGTTCAGCTTTATGAGCAGTTTACAAATAATTGATATTGAGTTTATTTAAACAATTCACTGCTCTTTTTTATTCAAGTGGGTATAAATATTATGATGTATTATTACACTTTTCTATAGTTCTGTACCCTCACAAAGGGGCCTATCCCTCCTATAAGGAACACATTAGTGTGTACCCCATGATACTTACCTGTAAGTTTACTGTAGCCTCTAAGAACTGAAATACTAAAAAAAAAAAGCAGATAAAACTTTAGTCTTTAAACACTTGCAGTGTGGTGAAAAGATGCAAAAAAAAACCCTTCTAATTTGCTTCATACATTTTTACAATTTATGCCAATAGAAGTAGAACATTTGTGCTCACTAAGAAATGTGTTGAGGAAGTTTTCAATGTCTCGTTCTCTACTGCGGTAGAGTGCCCAAGGAAAAGTGTAAAAAGGGGTCTTACCTTTAAATTCTCCCCAACGTGAGATTAAAACTTGCAAAGGAGATGTTACTAATCAGAGACTAGTCTCCCTGTTTAATGGATATTGCTATCTGGCCTTGGATGCCATAGTGTTCCGTAAGGAACAGGCAATCCATTCCAGTGGAATTTCTCATTTTGGAGCTCACCATCCACAGGAAGGCTATCCTGTAGAAAGAGTATTTAAACTTAATTGGAAGTTTAGAGAGTGTCTCTCAGCAGGGCACAGCAGGTAGGAGACCTGGCTGTGTTAGGAACTCCCAGGGGAGCTGGGGGTACCTCCTGCTACTGGAAGGAGCAGAGGGAGCCTGTGGCTGTGACTAAGGGCCAGATTTTGTTGTCTGTGTGGGACATTGAGGAAAAGCCAGGAGGCTGAGAAATTCACTCAAAGACTGTGAGTACAGGGGTCACCCCAACCTATGTTTTGACTGGTAGTCCACAAGGAGCCCAGTATAGTGAGGGAACACTTGAAAGTGAAGGTAGCGCCCAGTGGGCAAGGATTTATTTTTATTGTTTGTTGTAAATGCTGAAATGGTCACCCATGTTTATGAATGACTAACTGTTTGGGAAAATAAACCAATGTTTCTTTGAAGAGCCTGTGTTTCCCTGTCTAACTGATCCTTTTCCTATGCTGCCTGCCCTACCATTTGCTAATTTCCCCCATAAGTTATGTGTTCAACCCACAAACTTGACATACTGCTTACTGCTATTTGGACCTCTTTGCCCATCGCTCAGTCAAATTCTGTGCATTGGTGAAACACTCGGCAGTCTGTAAAAAAAGACTGTAGATCCAAAAGATTAATTTTGTACTGCAGTTTAATGGGAAATGTTACTAGTTTCCTGATGCCTCTCACCGGTCTGGTCACCTAAGTGTTGGTGAACACTGGAACTTGCTACATCCTTTTCTTATATGTCATTAGACAACTGAGGAAGGCCTTATCCTGGGCCCAGTCTTGCCATAACATTACACAATTAGAGGCAGTAAGTAAAAATAGAAAGGAAGAAGTATGTATATGTGATATTTAACAGTATAGTAACAATTTAGAAATACATGCAAGTCCATTTGGAGTTGACTGAATAGAACCATTATGAGAACAAATTTGAAGGGTGAAAAGGAGACACAAAAATATTTGTCTTGGAAAATAGATCCTTCCATAGCTATTTTGTGACTTTTCCTCCTCTTAACTAAATACATTTCAATTGATAAAAAGCTACATAGTACATTTTTCACAAGTGAGCTTACTATCGCCATTTTTTTCTCAGCTTTCAAGAATAGATGCTAATGAGCTAAAAGTGTTGAAGAGCACAGAGAATACAGTAGCTACAGGGATCTGCATGACAAGCATAGGACCTTTAATGATTTCCCTGTCACATCTACTTGCAGCAAATTGCAAAAGAAATGCATTGCAGACTCATCTGACAGCAAAAAATACCAAAGACTTAAAATAGATATAAACTTGCAAGCCGACCTACCAATCATCCATGAAAATGAGGTCCTGAAGTAACTTTAATCTGATTTCCAAATACTTAAATTTGTTATCATTTTTTGGTGTCCAAGAATGCCTGTGTGTTTTTGAAGTAGTACGGTAGTAACCATTTTTAGAATGAGATGGGTAAAGTTAGATTTGTGTTTAAGTCAATACTATCACTTAGGAAAGGGATCTCTAATTTGATCTATGCCACAAGTTGCCTTGTTTATTTTCCCTGTTGCCATTCAATTTTTGGTAGCACTTAAAATGTTAAATACATTTACTCAATTGGTTAATCCTATCCTGTTACCTGGTAGTCAAGTTTGGTCCTTGTCTTCTTATTCGAGTATTTTTATGCTTCCAGTACAGTATTCATTTGATTTTTGTTCAATCTGCTTATACAGACATTGTATTCGATAAAAGTAGCAGAGGTACCAACTGCATGGAGTAATATGAAAATGAGTATTTGAATATGTAGTGTTGGGGGGCACTGTAGGACAGGTTGACACTGGCAGGGACACTTGCAGGACTTGCATAGTAATAATGGCAATACAGTCTATAACATTCCAGCCCATTAGAGATTTTTTTCTTTTTAAAAATAAGTGGGGGGGGGGGGGGGGGGCTTGCATCTCTTTCTATT
The DNA here is from genome assembly GCA_024363595.1 of Xenopus borealis. Lineage (NCBI taxonomy): Eukaryota > Metazoa > Chordata > Amphibia > Anura > Pipidae > Xenopus > Xenopus borealis. The sequence goes on from CM044445.1 coordinate 76,643,798, forward strand.
GTTGAAAAGCAAAAAAAAGACGTTGCTCGTTGATGTTCATTACCACATTCTTTTTATATATTCTATCTGGAAAAATATTAACACAATTACAGCTTCTACCTTTAATCTATTTACATGAAACTTTTTATTTTTTTCTGCAGTGGAAACAAAGTTTTTTAAGCTTTTTAATAAATTAAATAACGTATCTACATGACATTCAGAAAACATTATCAATTTATTTGGTCTTATCTAAAAATATACATTCATGGATTTTATCTTCCATCCTCTGACTCAGTCCTGCTCCATTCACCCTATTTTTTTGCTTCTCTCTCCTTGCAGAAAGAAGGCTCACCTTACCAACTGTTATTATCTCTTTTATATACAAGGTTACTTTTACAGAGTTCTATTCAAGCTTTTGTGCCATGGCTTTCAAAAAAAGGATATTTTAGTTCTGAGTCTTCATATAATATGTCAACCAATAACTACAGATTTGCAGTTTACATTTAATTGTTTTGAAATAGAAAACCTTGGATGACAAATTGCTGTATCAGCATAATGCATTGTTAGAGATATAGTAACATTCCCAAACAATTTTCATACAGTGTTTTGATAACATATTTGATATTTTAAATTACTTGGGCACTTCAACACATTTTTTAAACTAATAATTTTTCTGCTAGAAGTTCTAAACTAAAATCATAAAATCTTTGCCATGCTTATCAGTCTAAAACAAAAGTCTTTGCTATTTGGTGCTACGTGTTTGGACCACATCTGCCCTTTTTCACACATGAAAAAGGGCACTTGTGGCCAATCATGTATGTGTAAATGTAATTTAATTGTGTAACTATATCAGCTGACCAGCAAATCATTATGTGGAGGAATTTCCTTTTTGAGGACATTTTGGTTAAGGGCATTCAAAACTCTTGCCATTTTTTTTAAAATTTGAAATATAAAATACATCTTTATAATTCTCTTGTCCTAATCTCTTTTGAGGGAGAGAGAGAGGGAAAGAGAGGGGTCCTTAGACTGACTGTAGTCGGAAAGACATCAGAAAAGATTGCAGATACTACATGTTTAAAAGGATGATACTGCAATAATTATGAACTAGAATAGCATATTCATATTATTTTAAGTCACATTTTCTTTTTTATATTGTGTTTGTCACTAGTATGAAGTTGCACAGAAGCAGTCACACAAGGTCCATGCTAATTGCTTCATTTGTACATGTCTGAAACAAAAGATACATTAAGGGGCAGATTTACTAAGGGTTGAAGTGAATTTTCAAATACAATTATAATTTTAAAAATTCAATTTGGTCATTTTAGGCTACTTTGACTATTGAATAGCACAAAATTTGATTTGAATTGAAAAAATTTGAAAATTTAAATTGAATTCAACTATTCCCCACCTTAATGCTGCCAAATTGCCATTGTAGCCTATGGGAGATCTCCTGGAAGCCGTCCTGAAAATATTTCTAAGTCCAGGAAAATCAAATAATTTTTTTGGAAAATCGTTCTAATCATTCGATTTAAATTTGATCGAAAACGGACCTACTCGATCGAAAATGGTCCGTTTTCAATCGAAACCCCCCCAAAAATTTTGATGGTTGAATTTCGAATTTATTTTTATTCGAAATTCGACCCTTAGTGAATCTGTCCCTAATTATCAAAAAAGTTTAACATAATAAAAAAAGGAATATTTTAAAACAAAAAAAAACAGAAGTGCACTAAGGGGTACAAAAGTGCAACCATTAATGCTCATTCCAAGATTATAAAGGGTCTGGTTGCTCTCTATGACTCTCATCTGGCACAGTGTACAGAGTGCTGCATTGGAAGGTACTGGTCGGCCGTGGACCACCTGTCATAGAACAGCAAGTACAGGGCCCCACCTGTTCACACTTCTTTGTTAATAACAGACAAATTAGGTGATGGGTAAGGAATGGGAGAGGGGAACTCCTACATGCCTCCACTCACTACTGTGCATGTTATTATTATAATTGTATCTACTGTAAAATTTACATGATATTAACATTGTATGTCAGCAACAGTCTAGAATCTATTTTCTGTGTCACTGTGGCACTGGCTGGGGATATTCCTATATAGGACACAGCAATAATTAATTAACCAATAATTAGATACACAGAAACTGCAAACAATCATACTGAACACAGACTGACAAAGTCTATATTATTTTCCCAGTGTACAATGATAATTCTAAAAGATTATGAAAAATTATTAGCAGTTGGGCACAATCAGTTTGATTTTATCTTACAAATCCTTAGTGATTAGTAATTATGTCATTACAATCTTATACATTTTCATTAAAATTGTGTTCATTATGGAAGACTGAGATAATTAATTTTAATATTCAAAAATATCATAATTAACTTTTGTCACAATGTATGTTTAACCCCCATTCCCAAAATTAATTGGAATACTAGAAAATAGGGCATTTCAAAAGAATTTAAAGATAGTTCTACAATTGCTTTCCATGAAAAAGATAAAATATATGATTCTTCGTTTAACGTGTTCTTTTCTTAGCCATTCCCATTCTTCCAATGTTTTCTATTTTTTCTTCTCTTCTTACCTTTCCTTTCCAAGCTTTTTTCCATAATTTCTCGTTATCTAAACCCCTTTCTTCAATAATCTTTCTTTATTGATTTTAATTAGAAGGAAAGGGGGGTACATAAGTTATTTCAACATTTCAGCGAGTTTTTTGTCAGGTGGACAATGAGTCACTTCTATTTAACATGTTTCTAAAGAAAAAAATATACAGTATTCATAACCAGAGCATTTATAGCCAAGAGGTTTATACATTTATAGAAGCATACATTTGCAAAAAGCAGTCTATGTGGGATTTACTCATTACGTTAGTTTCCAGCTGTCCAACCACGGCCCCCAGATTAATTTGTATTGTGTGATATTATTATGAAGGATATGGGTTACTTCTTCTAATTTCCTGGTGTCTTCTACCAGGTTGCACCATTCTGTTTCCAGAGGAGGTGTTGTCAGTTTCCATTTTTTGGGTATCATGGCAATGGCTGCATGGAGGAGATGAAGGGTTACTTTGTCTGTAATCATGGAATTACCTCTGGTTTCATATGTAATAGGAGTAAAGAGATATCTGGGTCCTGCACGTGGGAGCCTGTTATTTTATTCATTTTGAAGCATACTTTCTTCCAGTAGGACTTAATGTCTGGGCATGTAAACCATGTGTGTTTGTAGGAACCCACCTCGGAGTTGCATCTCCAACATTTCTCAGATGTTGCTGGGAAAATTGTATGGAGCCTTTTTTAATTTATAAAGAATTTCTCTTACTCGAGATGCTCTAGAGGTTTTGTGAACATTTATCATTATTTTCCTTCTTATTGAAGGAGGAAGAGATATCTCCAGTTCGTTTTACCATGCTTCGAAAAAGTTAGGGTGTTGCAAGGTTTTTTGTGATAGTAGCAATTTATATGCTAATGATATAGGTCTAGTGGGTGGTGTATTGAGATATTTCTCAAGTGAGGAATATAATTCGGTATGCAATGTAATAAAGAAGTATCTCCCGGTTCTATATAATGATGAAAAACTGAGTGAGACATTATCCTTTAACAATGTTAGGTTTGTATCAAAAAAAGCACCCACCTTGGGTAACATTTTGGCCCCTAGCTTGGTCTCCTCGATTCCCAATAAGAGTACTGATACAGTGAATAGTTGGCTCACTTTTAAGGGAACTTATAAGTGTGGGGCCACTACATGTAAGACATGCAAAGTCATAGAAGTAGGTAACAATTTTAAATCGAATGTTACAAATACAACCTATCAGATCAATGGCTTTTACAATTGTAATTGGACTGTAGGTGTTGCACTAAGCAATATGTGGGTTGGTCTATCCGCCGCCTAAAGGATAGGGTGAGGGAACATATGAGAGCGATAGAGACCAGGGATGAAAAATCACCCATAGGCAAACATTTTATGAATTGTTCCTCTAGGGGGATTGCGGACCTAAAAGTAAAGGTCATAGAGAAAGTAAGAACAGCACTTAGGGGAGGAGACACCCTACGCCCCTTAAATGTGAGAGAAGCCTTTTGGATTTTTAAACTAGATACTAGGGTACCGAAGGGCCTAAACACGAGACATGATCTCACTTACTTGTATTAAAATAAACAAAAAGACAAGGCGGAGAATTAAACAAAGAAATTTAATTATTTACAAAAAATAAGAAATAAATAGTGACATTAAATAATAATAATTTTCATGATTGTTACACAATTGATCATACATTCCTCAAACTATGGTCTTCTCTAGCTGCTAATTTAAATATAAATTATATACATTTACAAGCACAACTCCTTCGATAATAATGGAGATAGGTCTTATCCTCTCCTTTTAACAGCTTTAACGGTTTTTTACCTTTTAACAAGTGATAATAATAAAAAGATTTTTTAAGTATATGTTTAATGTTTGTAGCAACAGTTACCAATTCATTGCATATTATGTATCAGGTTTTTGTTGTTACTATTTATATATATTGTTACCGCATCTTGTCCAGCAGATGTCACTGTTATAATTTGTATTTAAGGAAATGAGAGTTTCCATTTTCTGAGCCTATGATTAAGGGAGTTTTCTTCCGAAACGCGTAAGGTTTTTTTTTGGATCCTACCTTTATGGAATAAAATTTCCTATTTATTCACTTGGAGTGCCGCCAGTTTTTCCTATTGGATACCTATTGAGATATTTCCCCATGCCGTCGGATGGGTCTCCTTGTATTTGATATGGAGAGAGTTTATGTAATTATGAAGTTGAAAGTAGCACCAAGGGTCCCTAGGATAGGAGCCCCATATTTTCTGGATTGCTGCTAAGGGGATCATTTTCCCTTTGCTTATGAAATCAGTTAATCTAGTGCTTCTTCCTCCTAGGTAACCCCATCTTGCAAAAGCTTTAGGGTCAGTGCTGGGAGGGAAGTCTGGATTCTGTATGAGTGGTTGAACAGCAGGAAGCTCAGACATTAAATTAAACGTATATCTATGTTTGTACCAAGATTTTAGTGTTGTGGAGATTGCGGGTCCAAAGTAGATTTCCTCACGAAGTAACTACGGGCGATTCCGGAAATCGCCGCACCGTGTGTGCACAGAGCCGACGCTTTTACATTTCAACTAGCGACGGACAGGGAGAAGGACGTTTGGGGAGATTGTCGCCTGCTATTAAACGCCAGGCGACTGAATCTCCCCGAATCTCCCTGTCTGTCCCTAGCCTAAGGGAATAGAAGACATATCTTGTTCAATTTCCGTCCACTGTTTTGTTTCACTTTATCTAAACCCCTTTCTTAAAGGAATTGTTCAGTATAAAAATTAATACTAAGTGAAATAAAAAAATGTTTCTAATATAGTTAGTTAGCCAACTACACTCAAGTCTTTCTACACTACATTTTTGGCTAACTAACTATTTTAGAAACATTTTTTTATTCTGCACAGCCTATCTATTTTGCTAGTTTTTATTTTTACACTCAACTGTTCCTTTATCAAATTTCTTTTTCATTCTATATTTTGTTTTTCATTTTTCTACTTTTCTACTGCCCCCCACTCTGCTCTTTAGTTTTGCTAGGTTTTTTTTCTTTACACATTCTTTTTATATCCTCTCAGCAGGTGTAGATATCAGATCCTTTCCAAGTCCATTTTGAGGTCTGCCAGAAATAGCAGGGAGAATTTTAAGAAAAGCATGGAAGAATGGATTCTATATGACATGAGTTTTATTCCCTATGGGTATGCCCCTACACAGCAGTGACCATAAGCATATTCAAGTATGCCTATGCTTCCTTTAGTTTTGGCCAAGTACTGTTTTTTTGGTCAGTACAGTTTTGCACCAAATTTACTGGATTGCCATAATTTGTGCTAGATGTTTGCCTTGTTTTTTTTGCACCTAAAAAATGAGGGGGAAACACAAAACAAATGACATTATAACAATTGTATATATTAAAATGATATTATAATATTTTATATATTGCATTTTGTTTGCTCTGTTAAAATGGGGGGGAGGGGGTGCCACTGGCTTTATTAGAAATTCTCAATGTTTTTTGTTTAGTGCTGGAAAAAATTGCAGACAGAATGTAGGTGCTTTCCCATTGACTCCGATGCATTCAACAAAACTGGAGCAAAATATCACAATTTTGTGAATTTTCCTGTGATGCAAAATGAGCCAGTCTTACTTATAACTAGTTCTTGCCCTAGATGTATCTTGCTATAGTGCAATAAGCAGTTTGGGGGGTAAGGCAGATAGAATAGTGTGGCTTGCTGTTTTGTATAAGTGTTTTGTATGTCCTGGATTATGCAAAGGTATGAATATTTATAATATGACTTTGTGATTATAATCAGTGGAAGGGCTTTCTTCATGACAATTTTTTTTAAATATTAGATGGTCACTTCAGGATGATTCATTTGGTATTTAGTTAAAATTAAAACTGTGTTCCCTAGAACATCACATCAAAATGGGGGAGGAGATTTGGTTGGGGGTACTTTTAAGGACAAGGGGGTACTTTTAAGGACAAGGAGGACCACATGTCATATGTTCAACATGGTACCAGTATTAAATGTATGTTTACAAATGCAAGGAGTCTGACTGCTAAAATGGAAGAGCTGGAGGTGCTGTGCTGGAGGGAAAACATGATGTGATTGGTATGGCCGAAACATGGCTGAATGAGTCGCATGACTGGGCAGTTAATATCAGTGGTTATACTTTCTTTCGGAGGGACAGAGGCAATAGAAAAGGAGGAGGGGTATGTCTGTATGTTATTGGATGGATTTAAAAGCTTATATAAAGGAGGAGGTTATATTAGAGAATGAAGGGGCAGAAGTCTTATGGGTAGAATTCTTCACCAATTGTAAAGAGTCCAGCAAATTAATTGTAGGGGTATGCTAAAGACCCCCTAATGTAAGTGAGGAGGAGGAGGTGAAGCTCCTGATGCAAATAGAAAAAGCTGCTGGTTTGGGTAAAGTATTAATAATGGGGGATTTTAATTACCCAGATATTGACTGGAGCAACAGTACTGCCAGATCAATTAATGGGAATCCGTTTATAAACATGTTGCATGACCATTTTATGGCACAGGTTGTCGAGGAGCTTACCAGAAAAAATGCTACTCTGGATCTAGTGATCTCAAATGACCCAGAACTTATAGAAAATGTGCAAGTCATTGAACCCCTGGGTAATAGTGACCATAATGTTATATCATTTAATGTCTGGTGCAAAAAACAAATATATACTTTGGCAAAAAAACAATGAATGAAAGCTAATTTTAGTGCCTTTAGGGCTGCCCTTCAGAGTATTGATTGGGGCATTATGTTTTCAGCTAAAACCACAGAACAGAAATGATTGTCATTTAAAATTATATTAAATCATTACTGTTCTCAATTTATTCCCTTAAGGAGTAAATGTAGAAGCTCTAAGAATCAGCCTATGTGGCTTAATACAGATGTAAAGAAGATAATAGGAAAGAAGAAAAATGCATTTAAAAACTACAAATCTGTTGGGACAGAAGCTGCATTTAATGAATATAAACACTGTAATAAATGTTGTAAATCAGCAATCCGGAAGGCAAAGAAAGGAAATGAAGAATTTATTGCACGGCAGGCGAAAAGTAACCCTAAAAAGTTTTTTAAATATAATAATATTAAAAAGATGCAGGTTGAGAGTGTTGCTCCATTAAATAATGGTAAGTAAGGTTGTAACCGATACAGAAAAGGCAA
>CM044445.1:76698137-76726491 GCA_024363595.1 Xenopus borealis
AATAACACTATTATCTATTAACACTTAATAAATCCATAGCTATAGCTACCGATATGTATGCGTTGAAGTAAAATGAAAAAGGGCCGTATTGGCATGTATACAAATATATAACTAAATCTAATATAATAGGTGTCACAATAACATAGTGTAGATTATTATAAAAATAAAAATTAAAGAACAAAAAAATCAAGGATTAAAAAATAAAGCATAAAGTTAAAAATGGAAAAATAGCAAAACATCATGAAATACATTATTTAGTGCTGAAAACGAAACCATATTGAGTGTGTATTCATAAATGTCCATAAGTCCATATAATCTCCACTCACCATGTTGAGTAAAACATGTTCCCATGCAATAATTCAAAAGTCCAGATAAATAATAGTTAACTAACTGGTTAACTCTTAACGATGGCTACAAAGCACAAGCACAGTCATATGGTTTGCTGAAGTTACTTGCTAAAGTCTGGAACTCATTTAGAAAATGGGAGCTCAAATATATATATATATATATATATATATGTCATGGGGTCAGCAAAATCCATGCAAAAAGTGCAATGCTTTTTCACAAGTGTTTAAAATTACCTTTTTTTCATATGTTCAGTCAAACCTAGTGGTGTTAAATAGCATCTGAAGCAGAAACTTAAAAGCTGCTTTTCAAAACTGATCTGCTGGCAAATCAACTGTGAACGGGTATGTACGTGTATAGCAATCTTCTAATCACTAAAGCATAAGATGTAAGTACCATAAGAACAATTATGAAATGGTTTGATATGATTTGTCATGCAGGTACACAATTAATACTGTGGGTGTGGGTAGCCTACTTTCAACTGTCAATCTAAATTGTCCCACCTCTGAGCATTACAATATACAATGCAAGCCTAGATGGAATCATTCATCCTTAAAATATATTACTTGGTTTATAAAGGTGCCAAACAAGCATGATCAGTGATACACTTTGGGGCAGATTTACTAAATTCACATGAAGAATTTGAAGTTTGATCGAATTTTAATTAAATTCGAATTTAAATCTTCGAATATGCAAATTAGGCAAATTCGGCCATCGAATATTCGAACTTGAATGATTTGAATGTTCAAATAAAATTTTATTCAAATATTCGATGGTCGAATAACATCCCCTTTAAATTTTTATTCAACCCCCTACTTCACCAGGATCAAGCTACCGAATTGGGAATCATTACTGGGGATCATCACTGAGATCGATTAAAATCGTTCGAATTGATCGATTCGAATATTTGATTGATCGATTTTTTTATATTCGATCGTTTGATCGATCGAATTGCGGTAAAATCCTTCAAATTCGATAGTCGAATTCGAAGGATTTTACTTCCCCGCTATTCCCATGGTCGAATTTCGAATTTTTTTTTAATTAGAAATTCAACCAGTAGTAAATCTGCCCCTTTATATTAAATCCTATATTTTGGCTCTAGAATCCTTTAGTGTCCAACTGGGAAAGAACCAGTGCAAAAAATATGTTATTGCAAATACTTCAAATAAAGCTTAACTATGGCTCATTCATTAATGAAATATATCAAATTTGAATTTGTAATATCCCTACCTCAGCATGCTGAATGAAAACATTCTGGCTTCAGTAATGTAGTAAAATCCAAGGTATACATCCTCCATGGAAACAAGATACTACATACAATTATGTCATTCCTCCCAACATTATGAAAACAGAAAGAGGGACAAAATAATTCTTCGTATAGGGCGGAAAACTTTTTGACCACACCCATTTATGGTTACACTCCACAATTACCATGCCTGTTTTACAAAATTTGGCAGGTTATAAAAGTCTGAATAAATTTCTGGGAGTTTTAGGGCCATGTTTTATAAGTATTATAACAGTTTTGCTGTGAATTGCCCTTTAAGCTGCTAGTCTCAGTTCTCAGAAGAGACCCGCTTATCTTAAATAATTACAATTGTATCTTTGCTTTTCTAAAATTGTTACAAATTTATCTAAGACAGCTGTTGAGAGTTCTGGGCTTTATGTAAAAAAAAAACTTCTTGTTTTAATTAGGCTTCAGAAACTTTGTATCTTTTTTTGGGATCAGTGTAAGAGTAGAAAGAGAACTCTAGACTTTTTAATAAAAATATGAGATGTCCAAATTGGGGCTGTCCCACAGAAAATGGGACAGTTGGGAGGTATGTAAGAACAACTAAAAACAAAAGAACTGCAACAAAATGCATGTAAATGGCAATGTCCTAAATGATGAAGGACAAAGTAGTGCTCCTAATGTAAATATTACTCACAAATGTTATATTTTTTGTTATATATTTAAAGGAATTGTTCAGTATAAAAATAAAAACTGGATAAATAGATAGGCAGTGCAAAATAAAAAAAAATTTCTAATATATTTAGTTAGCCAAAAATATAATGTATAAAGGGTGGAGTGACTGGATGTCTAATATAATAGCCAGAATCCAACTTCCTGCTTTTCAGCTCTCTTGTTTTCCACTGACTGGTTACCCTGGTGACCAGGCAGTAACCAATAAGTGACTTGAGGGGGGCCACACAGGCCATAACTGTTGCTTTTTAATCTGAGCTGAATGCTGAGGATCAATTCCAAACTCATTGAGCAAAATTCCCCAAACCGAAGGTTTGGGTTACTAGTGGTTAAAAAAAAAAATTCCCCCTGCCTGCGCTGGCTTGCTCACGTCGGGAAGGAGCTCCCGGTGCGAGCCGCCATGACATCCCATGCGCAGTCATCCCATGCGCAGTATGCGCATGGGATGTCATGCGCATAAGCTGAATGAAAAGCTGCCACAAGTTCAGGCAGCTTTTCATTCTGCGCATGCACATGGGGTGTCATGACGGCTCGCACTGAGAGCTCCCTCCCGGCGCGAGCAAGCCAGCGCAGGCAGGGGGATTTTTTTTTTAACTACTACAACCCCAAACCGGAATGCAGGCTCTATCAGCCCGCACCTTCGGTTTGGGGAATTTTTTTAGCCCCATAGGTGCCCTTTAAGTCGCTGACTAACTCAAAGTTAAAGAGCTGCAAAGCAGGAAGTTGGCTTGTGTCTATTATATTAGACATCCAGTCACTCCAGACTTCATACATTACATTTTTGGCTATATTAGAAACATTTTTGCACATACCAACTATTTGCCCAGTTGTTATTTTTACACTGAACTGTTCCTTTAAGAAAACATGTTATTGATTTCTGCTTATTGGGACATTGTGCTGCTTAAGTTGCAAGCTTTATACTTATTTTGAACTAAGGCAATGTAAAGGTTTATTTGCAATTTGGAATACTGAGTGTACAAACGAAAAAGATATCCAGCACACGTGTAATGCTTCAGGGATTGCTCCCGTGTTTAATGTCTGTCCAACAAGACAACGTATACTGAGTATACCCTGAGTGGCCTAATACAGTAGTTACGTGTTTATATATGTATACACACACACTTATACCAAACTATCTATACACTCACATAAAAGAAAACATGATTTGAAGCAACTTTCCAATATCCATTTATTAAAAATGTTCAGTGCTTTTAAAGTTATTTGTAAAAATCAATTGCTATTGAAAGCATTTGTCTAATGTAAGTAATGCTGTTTAATTCTATTCCAGCTTAGGAAAAGCTGGACAGTGGGTCCCTAGAGTGAATGGAAGAGAGCAGGGTGGGTTTCCATTACCTCCAGTAAGGGTTTTCAGCTGCCAAGCTAGAGGCAGCTTAGTAATTAAGCTACAGGTAAGCTGTAGTTAAAAGGAGGTGAGACTACACCTCAGAGCTTATTCCCCTGGATACCTCCTGGAGCTGGAGGAGGGTGAAGGGCCACATGAGGAACTTCTTAAAGGGATCCTGTCATGGGAAAAAAAATTTTTTTCAAAATGAATCAGTTAATAGTGCTGTTCCAGAAGAATTCTGCATTAAAATCCATTTCTTGAAAGAGCAAACAGATTTTTTTATATTTCATTTTGAAATCAGACATGGGGCTAGACATATTGTCAATTTCCCAGCGGCCCCAGGTCATGTGACTTGTGCTCTGATAAACTTCAGTCACTCTTTACTGCTGTACTGCAAGTTGGAGTGATACCCCTTCCCTCCCCCCCCAGCAGCCTAACAAAAGAACAATGGGAAGGTAAACAGATAACTGCTCCCTAACACAAGATAACAGCTGCCTGGTAGATCAGTACAGCACTCAATAGTAAAACCCATGTCCCACTACATACTATTCAGTTACATTGAGAAGGAAAAACCAACAGCCTGCCAGAAAGCAGTTCCCTCCTAAAGTGCTGGCACAAGTCACATGACCGTGGCAGCTGGGAAATTGACAATGGCTAGCCCCATGTCAGATTTCAAAACTGAATATAAAAAAATCTGTTTGCTCTTTTGAGAAATGGATTTCAGTGCAGAAGTGTACTGGATCAGCACTATTAACTGATGAGTTTTAAAAAAAAACATGTTTTCCCATGACAGTTTCCCTTTAAGTGAAGGAAGGTGCCTGTGTATAGCTGGGAAGAGAGAGAGCTCCAAATGAAAAGAGAAACCCCTCCCAGGAGACAAGTGTGTCTTGAGTGTGCCCAGAGAGGATTCTGAGATTTGTGGTCTGCCAAAAGTAAGTGAGGGCTAAGGAAACCATGAGTTATGTTAACACCAGTGAGGGTGTGAAAGTGGGATAAGGCTTGTGTGAAGCTAAAGCTATCCCCTATGTGAAGCCAGTGGGCTAAAGATTTGTGTTTATGCCAAATAAAAGTCAGTAAAGCTGCATTTAAACTTAGAGGTGGTGTCAGTCTCCATTTTCTGTGCTGAAAACTGTACCGTGGCTGTGATCTTCACTACCTGAAGCTCATAATAAGAATCTGACAAATTAACATCATCAAGAAGGGCATTCTACAACCTCACTGCCCTAACTGTGAAGAACCACCTTCAAATGAAAGGTCTGTTCCTCTAATCTAACGTGGTTGCCTTTGATCATTTTTATACATATTGAATGACTAATTCTATTGTAAAAAGGATATTTTAAGACACCATGGACAAAAAGAAAAAAAAAACCCCACAAGGTCAACCATTCGGTTACTTCTGAATTATGGCTGACAGCAAAAAGCCATAGGTGCCTGTTGGGTATTATAGTACACAGGCATTGGAGGGCAGTACTATGTGCATTGCAAAAAACATCTTATTGAGTCTACTACAGGTTATTAAATTAAATAAATATGTGATTTGTTGGTATGGGTATCTGCACTGATACTGTATAGAAACAATCTTGTTAATTAAAGGGGCTTTGCAGTTTGGATAGTACTGACCTCTCTTTTCTCTGATGCAGCACCGCTATTACTTCAAAGACATAGGGGGAGATTCATCAAAGAATGAAGTTCCGCCACTAGAGGGAAATTCTGCAGCTCTCCGTTCATTTCTATGGGATTTTGAAAGGCTTATTTATCAATGGGTGAAGTGAAATTTCACCCTTTGATAAATACGCCTTTCAAAATCCCATAGAAATGAACGGAGAGCTGCGGAATTTCCCTCTAGTGGCGGAACTTCACTCTTTGATAAATGTACCCCATAGAAGGAAAGGAATAAGTATTGATTAGGTTAAGCAATGCCATTTTCATAAAATGTTTTGAAGATTGTTTCTTTTTTTCTGATGCTGTACTTCATCAAATCAGAAGATATTTTGTTAAGTTTAAATAAAATAACCCCTTTCATTATAGTTGTTAACAGTTAAGCTTGAGAGGTAGACTCTTTCTTCAGAAGAACACTGCCGTGAACAAACAACCACAAAATGAACACCAAGTGTGAGACCTAAAGCCTAACAAACTTCTGTCACCTATTGGCAGCAACAAACACCTCCTAGCTGTACTGGCACCATGTGGATAAGAACCAAAAACTAGAAACCAGTTCACATAAGTTGTTCATTAATTGTCTCAGCATGCTTCATTTCAGTGAAAGATAAAGGAAGGCGCAGGGAGAGTTAAAATATTTCATATACAGCACATATTGCAAAGCTGTAAAGTACAGAGAGAAAAATAAAAACTTCTTGTTACTTGAGAGTATAAAAAGGGCACAGATAGGAAATTGGCTGGCTCATCATAAATATTGTGGGGAATAGTAGCAACAAACATAATGGGCCAGATTCAATTCAGTGAGAAAAAGTCATGGATGAGTTCAATTTGCAATTTCATTCAGTTTCACTGTTTATCATGTTAAAAGTCTATGGTGAAAAACTGGATCTAGATTTGGAGAAAAGTTTTTCTCCTTGAATTGAATCTCATCCATGGGTTTTTATGTGATAAAGCATAAGATAACTTTTTCTCACTGAATTACATTTGACACACTATACCATTAAAGGGGTTGTTCACCTTTGAGTTAACTTTTAGTATAACGTACAGAGTGGTATTCTGAGACAATTTGCAATTGGTTTTCATTTTTTATTGTTTGTAGTTTTATAGTTATTTAGCTTTTTATTCAGCAGCTCTCTAGTTTGCAGTGTCAGCAATTTGGTTTCTAGGGTACAAATTACCCTAGCAATCCTGCATTGATTTGAATAAGAGACTGGAATATGAATAGGAGATGGACTGAATAGAATGATAAATAATAAAACGTAGCAATAACAAGACATTTGTAGCCTTACAGAGCATTTGTTTTTAGCAGGTGTCAGTGACCCCCATTTGAAAGCTGCAAAGAAATAGAAGAAAATTGCAAATCATTAAAAAAAAAATATGAAAAATAAATAATGAAGACCAATTTCTTAGAATTGGCCCTTCTACCATATACTAAAATTTAATTTGAAGGTGAACCACCCCTTTAAGAATTTGGAAACAATATTAAACACTGAACATTGAAAACACCTATTGAATTCAATGCATACCATTTAACAAATTGTTTCTTCACTTTACAGAGAAGGATGGATGTTAAAAAAAACTAGAAAAAAATGATATACATATTTTCCATATATTATGTATGTAAGCCATCAACTGGCAGGGTTTCCCCATAACCATCTTGGCTTCTGTAGGCAGAGCGAAGAAATACTATAGTCTTTGATCGCAATATTACTCCTGGTTACAGAAATCCAGTGCATTGATGGGAGGAATGTCCTTCCCTGAGCCTCCTTTTAATAGGCTTCCTTAAAGGAATACTACAGGGATTTTGATATATAGTTTTAACACTGTTTTATACTGTGTGGCTTGCAGAAAATTCATTTTGCCATTTAACATTTTATTTTCTAACACTCCCTGAGACCCTTTACAATTATTTACATTTTTTTTGTTTGCTCAGGTCAGTTGTAGCCTTGGTTGTTCCTGCAGCCTACCCCCTCCCTAACTCCCTCTAGAGCAAATCAGACAATCCTACTAGCCAGCAGTCAGGCCAGCATTCCGCTTCATCTTGGTATGCCATACCCTTCATTATCATAGGCAGGGGAGGCGAGCCAAGCAGTCAGAGCAAAGTGGCCGCCCAGGTGAAATCTAGGGCTGGGCCCTAGGCAGGTGCCTAGTGAGTAATTCAGCCCTTGTCAGGGAAAGATGTAACCTTGTTACACTGGCTGTTTTTCTGAGGCCAGGCTAAACAGACAAGCCTTTGTTCAAATCAACTGGTGGGAGTGGGGGGAGGTACTGACATCAATATGAATAACAGAAGCAA
Organism: Xenopus borealis; assembly: GCA_024363595.1. Taxonomy (NCBI): domain Eukaryota; kingdom Metazoa; phylum Chordata; class Amphibia; order Anura; family Pipidae; genus Xenopus; species Xenopus borealis. Next base: position 76,705,743 of record CM044445.1, read on the forward strand.
TGAAAGACTGCAGCTTATCATAGCACAATTCAGGAGAGCATCCAAGAAGAAAATATAATGGCTTGCCTGATGTTTCGATTTTTAAGTTACAGTCAAATTTGGCTAAATCTTGGCCTGTGAATAAATGTAGGACTAGAAACAGCCTGACCAGCCTGACTGATTTTTGGAGTGAAAATACATTCTGTAACATTTCACTGCTGAATGGTTGTCCAGGGAACAGGGGGAACAAGACTGCCAGGTCTATTTCCTTATATATAGTCATTCTACTACCAAAAAAAGTTAGCGCAATAGGCACAAATAGTTTGCAGCAGGCAGGTGAGTGGATGGGGGAGAGTTTGGGTGCGGGAGAGATCTCTTTACAGGCAGAGGCCCAGGACCCTCCAAGGATTTTTTTGCAAAGGGGGCCTGGCACCCTCTGGTTATGCCACTGCACCCAGGCAAATGCATTGCCTGCAGGTGAAGAAAAACCACAGAACAGAAGGTAAGCTTATCCACAGGTCAAGAAACAGTCACATCTGGCTCTGCCTAAACTGGATTTTTTTTTTTGAGTACAACTATTTTACCATAACGGTATACTTTTAAAGCGGTTTGCTTTATTAAAACAGCCAAAGTAAATATAACATGAAATTGTACAGCCGCACTGAAAGGTGTGAGATAAAGCAGACAGAATATTGTCACTCTAAGGCCTTCTAAGAGCGGCAGCAAGGTTTATGGAATAATTACAGACTAATTTAACCCCAATATCCTGTATGGTATATTACAGCAATCACCCACATTTAAGTTCTAAATATAGTATCCACAGGAAAAATATATAAGCTCATGTCTCACTGCCCAATAGCTAATTCAAACAGCAGGCTGGCAGTGGAAGATCACAAGCTGGTAGTTGTCTTTACAGGGGGGATATTGACAATGTTAAAATGGTAAAGGAAATTGCAGATAATGCTCAGTATATATAAAGTCAAGATTATACACTGGGGAGTAAAATAATTGGAAAGTAATGGACATTTTATATAAAAAATACTAAACAAAATCTACCATGGAGAGGGGCTTTAGAATAATATCACACAATGACTAAGCAAGGAAGTGCAATGTCAGAACTTCTCCCAGCCTTACACTATTGAGTTAGCTCTTCCTTACCTCCCCTTGACCATGGCTCTAAAGAGAACACGCATCTGCAGGGGCCCTATGACTGAGGTTGCAGCCCCAATGGGCCCTGGGCCCCACACTGGAAACAGTATACCTATTCAATACAAACTTGTGTTTAATGTGTTCTGTTCTTTTACTGTTGAATGATGAGATATAAGATTTAAAGGGGTGGTTCACCTTTAGTTATCTTTTAGAATGGCCAAGTCTAAGCTAATGTAGCTAATTTAACTTTTCAATTGGTCTTCATTATTTCTTTTTTATAGTTTTTTAAATTATTTGCGTATTTCTTCCGACCCTTTCCAGCTTTCAAATGGGGTCAAATGTGGTCACTGCCTTCGCTCTCACTGCTTGGCTCAGGGAGTGGGATCAGCGCTGGACTCTCTGAGCTCTATGTCATACTAAAAGTTAACTCAAACGTGAACTACCCCTTTAAAATACATTAGAGGTGCTTTTAGATAAATTTCCTTCTCTAATTAACTAGAGAACTTATAACTGATAAGAGAGATCTTTCTCGGGATTAAGGGCAAGTCTCACTGAGCAAATGTCAAGGAGGTAGCATATCCTAAAGTATCACAGTTGCCCTTTACATCTACTGAAATGCTGAAATGGGGCTACAATGCAAAATGTTGTAACAACAGGGGCCCTGTCACAGGTTGAGTCACAAGTGAATAGGTAAGAAGCATAGAAAGGTTGCCTTCAAATGCCTTACAAACCCTTCTGTCCCCAGTCTATCATTGTTTTTTTTATACTTTACTTTATTTATATCTTTTTCCAAATAAAGGATGAAGTAAAAAAAAATAGCTATTGGGAACACATTCCCAGCAAATTAATAATTAGTATGTTTCATTTTAATTTGGGATAGGTAAACACTTTTGTTGATGTTGTTTTTTAATTCTAACCTCTTTATTGCACTGTGTTGTTGTGTAGGGTGATTATGGTTGGGGATTGTGGTAAATGTAGTCCTTGCCCTGAATGAACATACACAAATACACTAAAGCAACAATATTAAAAGCTTTTCTACTGATGGGAGAAAATGTAATGGTTAAAGGGGTTGTTCACCTTCGAGATAACTTTTAGGGGCAAATTCACTAAGCGGCGAAAATGTGCTAGTGTTGCCTTTGCTAACGTTTCGCCAGCGCTATGCAAATTCACTAAAGTGCGAAGTTACGCTAAGGTCGGCGAACGGTAGCGTAGTTGTGCTAGTGTTACTTCGCCAGGCAAAGCACATTTATGTTAGCGATGCCTAATTTGCATAGGCATTGCAAAGTATATTGGAAGTATATGTTACAGCCACTACATTCCACTACACAAGCCCAGGAATAATTTAATATTTAATAAATAAAATAAAGTTGTCCTATTGCCCTACATGTGCCCCCTGTATAGTTGTGTTGCCATATGTTAGGAAATGTAGGGGGGAAGGAGGGTAACCCCCCCAAAAAATTTGCTCTTTTTCAGACTATCACTCTACAAAAGGTAAAACACGCCAGCGTTTTTTTGGGACAGAAAAAAATGTCCATTCTTTTTTTCAAACTCCTATCTATTGTATTGAACTTTGCCAGGTCACGTCTAGCGTAAGAGGTAACGTTCAGTAAAATGGTCATCTTAGTGAATTAGTGTAATTACTTCGTCAGTGCGCAACTTCACCTGGCGTAAGGGTGCGAAGTTGCGCTAGTCTATCTACTTCACTAGTGAAAATTCGCCAGAGTCGGTGTTAGTGAATTTGCGAAGTTACAAAATGACGTAACGCTGGTGAATTAGCGTTAGCATTAGACACTTCACGCTTTAGTGAATTTGTATGATGTAGAGAGTGATATGCCAAGACCATTTGCAATAAGTTTTCATTTTTTATTATTTAAGGTTTTTGAGTTATTTAGCTTTTTATTCAGCAGCTCTTTACATTACCCTAGTAACCATGCACGTATTTGAATAAGAGACTGGAATATGAATAGGAGAGACCTGAATTGAAATATTATTAATAAAATTTTGCAATACCAATACATTTGCTTACAGAGCATTTGCTTTTTAGATGGGGTCAGGGTGACCATTTTAACACTGCAAAGAGTCAGAAGAAAAGGGCAAATCATTTAAAAACTACAAAATAAATAATAAAATCCAGTTGAAAGGTTGCTTAGAATTGGCCATTCTATAACATTAATTTATAGCTGATTCACTCAAAAGCATGTGCCACATGAGTTGACTTATAAAGGTCATCTAAAAAAAAACCCTTGCAGGCTTATAAATTAGTTTATAAACAAAAAAAATTGTTACTTAAGACATTTCTTGGAATTGGGGATGGCTTGTGACTTGTAAATTGTGTTTTTTCTAGACATTTAGATAAGTAAAAACTTTAATACCAAACACTGCCTAAACTGCGACCCTCCTGTATTATTTCTGCTGTCAGATCACTGTGACATATGAATGTGCCATAAATAAACGTGAGATTCAGTCATACAGTATCAGCGCATTAATCAGAGACACTGGCCTTGATGGGGTGTGTTGCAGCTACTATGGCTTTACCCTTCGTCTCCTGGTGAATCCTGGGCCAACTTTGGCAGCATGCACAGTCAAGGATCTAAGTCATCCAGTAACCCTTTGTATGCAGGCAACGCTTGGCTGTCGCTGCCACAATCACTTCATTCCAATAGTGCCGGAGTGTGTCAAAATCGCGAGATGTGCTGCTGCAATGATGGCTTCTGCTATTTCATAGAAAGAAATGATAAGCGAGCGGAGTTGGCATGCGGCAGCGCCCAGCTCTGTACTGTACTGGGAACTGGCGTGCGTTGTCCAAGGTGCTGATTCCAGCTAGGAAATGAGACTCTGACATGAGCGGCTGCTTCCCCCTCTGCCGACAGTGGAGATTTTTTAACTCATTCCTGCACAAATGGAAAGAGATAACAGGTTGCGGAAATGGGGGGATGGGGACCTTCACATTCATCCCATACAATCAGTGGTGGGCAAGTGTACGTCAGAGCGCAGATGTGAAGCAATAGAAACACACACAGTGCGCTGATAAACACAGGGTTAAATGACTAATTGGCTCTAGTGTCGGGGGACTGCACGAGTTGAAGGAGTGTAGCTCAGGGGGCTCGGAGAGGCATCTGACAGGTCACCCCCCTCCCCTTGTCCCCTCTCTTCTCTCTCTCTCTCTCTTTCTCCATCCATCTAGGTCTCTTTCTGTGATACCCATACTGATGAGCTTGGGTTGAAAAGGGAGAGGGAGGAGTAGGAAGCGGGAGATGGGGGTGGCAGAACGAGAGAGAGAGAGGGAGAGAAGGGAGAGAGACACGCAGGCTTTGACGTCGCCCGGCTGCAGCTACAGAGATCCAACTCACTACACGTAGAACACAACGTGACCACACACACACACAGCCCTTTCCTCCCTGCTTTGGCTGCACACACACACGCACACACACACACACATACACACAGGTACACACATATACACACACATACACACAAACACACAGAGCCTGGGCGCTAAAGCCCAGCTGCTGCCTCCTCCAGCCCAGCACCCCCTCCTTACTCTCTTCTTTACCACCCCGAGCAATTGCGCCTGTGCCCTGTGGGAAGCGTCAGTAAGACAAGGTGCCGGATCGGAGATTCCCAGCTATTGGCATTGGGAGAGACAGAGCCAGGATCCCCACGCAGTCTAGTCTGTGGATTGTGTGCCACTGCATCCCTTCCACCAAATGACAAGAATATTAATATATGCTGCAATCCCGACCCCTTCCTGCCGGGTTTAACTCTTCATTTGCATTCTTCTAGCTGGGCTTGGTCCTCTCTTTCTTTTCTATTCATCGGTATTGGGGCTTCCGCAGGACTTCTGGCCGTGCCTGTGGTTCCATGGCATTAGCTTGGCTGCCAAGAGTGGGAGTCATCCCCCTACACTAGTCTCCAGCACACTCGCACACTGATACCATTAGAAGGCATCTCCGCTGCTTGAAACCCCTTGTCTATCTGCCGTTGCCAGGCTGGATTTGGGATTTTGCATTGCAATGGCAACTAATGGAGAGGGGGATGGCAAATCCGAAGGGATTTCGTTGGACTGCGATCTGGCAGCTCCATTAACTGCCCTCCAGGGATGATCTCTAGTTACTTTTTAAACCCAAAACGAGGAATCTCCTGCATTTGATTGAGGGAGACTGAAGCATCAGTTACATTTCACTGGATTTCCAGGGATTCTCCCCAACCTGCACTGAAGAAGAAATCAGCTCTTTCCCATTTTTTGGCCATAAAAAAGCAATACTGTTATTCTATATTTTTTTTTTAATTACTTCTCCTGCCGGTCCCACTGTGTGGAACCAGCAGTGGTCAAGAGTGGTGGAATCTAAACTGTGACCTGACAGGTCTTATGTCCATCGCTGGCCTCTGCAAGGTCCTGTTGAGTCCCTGGGCTGGATATGTCCATGTTAACGTAAAGATGGATTTGGGTTACAGTGTGTTGTGGCTACTGACAGTTCTCCTAGAAGGCATTTCTTGCCAAGGGGTTTACGGTGAGTTCTTTGACATTCCTATCAATCCATACAACATTCCTTGCAGTTCTCTTCTACAACTCAAATGAATATGACCTTGTATCCCATGACAGGCATGGTCTGAAGTGATAATCCATATTTTGGATTGTATTTTTGTGGGTAGGCATGTAATAGAGCTATATTTTCAGGAAGTGGTCTCAATCTTTTTGAATTAGTAAGGATATAATATTGTTTGGGGGAGTCACAACTTAAGTTGTCTGTTTCAACTTACAGACACATTTTATATTAATCAGAGTGGTAAATATGTACTTAGTTTCTTTTCTGGTGCTTATTTATACTGGTATGTCCACTATGCACCTATTATATACACGTTCATTCTCATTTGTCTTTAGCTTAGACAAATTACAAAAAGTACATGAAAGCATATCATCATCATCATCATTTCTAGAACTGGCTCAAATTAGTATGCTAGAGAGAAATCTAAAATGTTTATGACTATCCTTAGAATAGGAATCTGACTAACAGCTTGCAGGCATCCATACAGCAGCAGATCAACCGTAGATGCCATTAAACTAATCACAGCAAAACCCCCGAATGCAAGTCATGTTTGTGTAAAATGTATGCTGTTTCTCCTGTCTAACTAGCTGTCATAGATCTCTCTGTGTGAGCCTGTAGGTCTGCTTCCATCAAAAGATTTCCCATTGACACAATAGGTTAGCTACTTAAATACTCAAAATTATTTTGTAAGTAAATTGTTTCAAATTTCGCAAGGGAATTCAGAACATATAACTGAATTTTGTCAGGCACTCAGTTTTTATGATATATATATATATGTATATTACAGCTGAAAATCCACCTTAATTTGAAACCCCTTGGTAATTACATAATAAATAAAGGCCCTTGAGGCATATGCTGTTGACTACTGAAGTTTACATTGAGAGTTGCTGGAGGGATTAGAACCATTGGTGGAGAGCTTGGAAGATGCTAAGGCATGCAGAGAATAATCAAAGGCACATTTCATGGTATTAATGATGCATACTGCATGGGTGCAGTTATAAGCAAGGTAAAGCAGGTTACTTGTCAAATGGCAAGGCATTAGAAAAAAAAAAAATATATATATATATATTATATTAAATACCTAACAATCCAAATGTAACTGTAGCGGATGCAATGCACCATTATTACTGCAGATCTGGTACCATTTAGTACTAATATGCTAATTTAGTTGTAGTGTCTGAAACACACTTGGATGAGGGTGACAATATTGAGAGCAGGGATGTGGTTATCACATTATTAGGAGGAGCTTTTTGAGAGAGGGTATGTCTTCACCCCGACAGAACCCTCAATGTTCATACACTTCTGTCTTTATATAGCAGCTGCAGAAAATATATTTGCAAAGATCCGTTGTAACCGACAAATACACAAATATTATACCCAGCCAGTCATCCACATGTATATAGATGTAGCAACTGCCACATTTCAGTGATTCCTGCAAGGCAGCTAGCAGCAAAATGAAAGGAATCACGTTAGGGATGATCAGATTTCATGCCATGGTGATTGGACCACTGTGGAGTATTAATGTGCTTCCTGAATACAGATCAATGAACATAAAATGAAAAAAAAATAAAAAATTAAATAAGACTCCATGCTGACCTCAACCTGAAAACATTAGAAGCAAATGTGTTGGAAATTGGAAACTGCATGCTATGTGATGATAACTGAGAGCATGGAATGTGTCTGAGTTTTTCCACACTAAAAAATCTGGGTCATCAGAAAGTCTGTGGCAGATGGTGATAAATTTTTGTCCTGAATTTTTATTTAACCCGGTTAAGTCATGGTAAGCTTTTTACTCAACACCAGAACTGAGTGACCAACTAGCCAGGTATGACCAGCCTGTGGTACTACAGCTTCTTTGATTTACAACTCCATTCATACCTCTAACATCCTTTGGTAGTTAGGCAACATGTAAGTATTGCATTTCTGCTGTAGATAAGGAAACAACAGGTTGGAAATCATTGGACCAGTAACATTAAGAATGATCCAGGAAAGACATGTAAGGCATTTTTAAATGTTTTTCATTTATGAGGAACATAAGGCCATGGAAAAAATGAATATATTTCTTTATGAGTGATGCATGAATCCTTTTTTACTATGAATATTCTACCTTTTACAACTATTATAAAACACTTTTAAAAGCTGAATTTAGGTCATATATGCATGTTTGTAATTCTATTTTTTATTTCTCTATGACTTACATTTCTGTCACATTGTCACACTGACTTACATTGTGCTGAATGAAAAGGTTAAATGGACAGCAAATACAGAAGGAAATGCTGACAGCAGCGAAAACACAACTGGCTTTTCAAAATGAATGATACTGACAATCATGTCCATATATAGATTGTATTTATACACTTTACATGATATGGAAGAGAGTACTGTTTGCTGGTTTGGGTGCCTTGAAGCATTTGCCCTCAAAACACAGGCTGACAAATGTGTAATGATTTAAACCCTATTGAGAATTCTTGTCTCTTTACTGCTGTACAGCCCTTTGGGAGTTCATATTGACAGATTCTGGGTATTGAAAGTATGACATCTCTGCATCTGATGTGTCTTGCGAGAAATGAGCTCTTTTAAGCTGTCTTAGAAGAGTAGGTGTCTTGAGGTTACTCAGATCACGGACTTTGACAAATATTGGTCAACAATGGCAAGATTTCCACTGCAGCAAAAAAAGAAAATGAATATGAAAAAAGTATATTTCTCCCCTAAAGAGGTTATGTAATAAAAGGTTATTACAGGTCAAATCACCTATAGTAACCAATTAGCAGGAAGCATTTCCTGGCCACATGTCTTAATGCATACATTGTATTGGTTATTGCACCTAGGCAAACATTGTGCATTTTATTACATATGGGGTAAAACAATTTACAAAGTTTGATCTAGGTCTAGTAACCCTTAGCAACCAATTAGCATGCATCATTTACTGGTCATTTGTTGCAAATGACATATCTGATGGTTGCTGTGGGTTGACTTAGTACAAATAATGCAACTTATATGACTTCTATATGGTGATGTTTATTCTGAGAGCACAAAACCTGTTTTATGAATGCACGGCCTACAAAGAGAAAGGAAGTTAGGTATTCCGCAGAACTAAACAACCTAGTAAAATAGCCAATTAGCTAGACAGTGTATTCACTGCAGGGTTTTTATTGGATCAATATAATTTATAAATAGGTGCAGTTATGCATTACACACATTTTTAAAGCTATGTTGGTTTCCTCCCTAAGGACTTATAATGCACTCTATGAAACAATTATTAATCTTACCCTTATAATATATTTACTGAAGTCAAATCAATGTAGGCTTGCTTGAGTCATAGGACGCACAATTGCATGTTATACACCAACCATTTTCAAAATGATGTTGCAGACAAAAATGTTGCAGCACAGTTATATTTTGTGTGAAATCAATTATATTGGCAAGAATAGGTATAACAGTCCAGTGGTCCACATCACATTAGGAGTGTAACAACTTCACCAAGCCCTACATAGAAAGATTTCAATTCACATGGGCCTTTGTTAATGCTTAAGCAGGTAAAATTGTTCTTTTTTTATGAGTGTTTTAGGAATTTTTTACATATTTAAAAAAAATATTCTCAATTATTCAGGAAGAAGGAATATGGACTATAAAGAATGGCAATACGTTCCAACTTAATGCTAGTTAAGGACAGTTACAAAATGTTATGCAGTTATAAAAACACACTATAACTATTTTGTCTGTGGATAAACTTAAAGTCATACAAATTAAGTCCACACAGCCAACCATTAAGGTGTCATCAGTGCAGATTGTACAATCATCAATCCTCAAAGATTTTAAACATTTGTGCAGTGCAAAGATTTAAGCAGTTTGCATTGTCCATAACGCACTAAACCAAAATGCACTTATGCATCTTGTATAAAAAATGGATAATGTGCCTACATTAAATTGTACATAATATTCTAATTCTGATTTTTTGCAGTTTAGTTTTCAGTTGCATTTTCTAACCTATAATTTGTACAAGATTACTTTAAAAAAATGTACAATTTGTGCTACAACCTGTTAAACCAATTTATCTTAACAATTCACTGGAGCTGGTATTCATTACATAATATGCAGTTAGCTACTAAATCTGTCCCATCTGGTAAGAAGTTGATATTGACTAGACACGTTTAAACAATTTGAATTTCAATTTCAATTCTTATTATTAATGAAATTCCTACTTTTTTCATAGTTGGAGCAAGAGAGCATACATTAGTAATTCCAGTAGTAGTCTAACTTACTTCCAAAACTCTGGCAGAGAATAAGTTAAAATGCAAGTGAGTACGAAATACATTTTGTCAAGGATGGGTTTATTTTAATATACACTTATGTCGCTATATTGACAAGAAAAAAATCTTGATTGGACCAGTAACCAGTAGCAATACTAATGTAAATGTTGTTGGTAAGTGGATTTTAAATTGAAGGTCAGTCACATTTTGTAGAAACCTTCTGTGTAAAAAGCATTTAATATTATAGTCTATTTATCCTCATATTTTTTCTACTAGACCTCTTCATTTTTCGATTTCATGTTTGTTTATGCAGATAATTTTCAGTGCTCACTCAACTGTGTTGAATAAACCTGCAAAACAGTACAGATAAACACATTGCAGGACTATTGCTGTACAAGAGGGTATTTCAGTTTTTGATTGCTGGTAGAAATCTATCAAGACCTTGCATATATCATGCTGCTAAATGAAAAATGTTAAATGTTAACTCTTAAGGGACGTCTAAATAAATAAATAAATAATAAATAACATAGGTATAGCTTACATATGTATCCACCGTTTTATATTTTTCTTTGTTAATACATTAGAAGGGGTTGATGTAGGAATAAGTATAAATTCTAAGAATCAGGCAAGCCATGTAGGTTTAGGTTCATTTCCATAATAAACAATAAAGGAGTACAAACTTCCAGAAAAATAGCTAAAATTAGAAGTTTATTTTATTAGTGACATTAGCATTGGGTTTGAGGTTAGTTTTTGAATGGAGTGGCAACAAGAAATTGCTTTGTAAATTGGGAGAAGGGTTAGGTGTTTGTGGTGGTGTTCATACAATGTTGGTAACAAGGGCAATTTCTGTACAGAAGAAATAAAATGGGGAATCACTGATTAAATCTAAAGTTGGGCTCTTGCGATATTATTTCAGATTGATTTGTTGGCTGACAAGAAACAGGTTGTGGCAGCTGACTTACTACAGTATTTCAGTTAAATAGAAGAATAACCTGTACATTCATATAGGAGAATAGAACAAATATGTCAATATGTATTCTGGTTGTTGCCTAAGAAAGAATAGAATGCTTTGCCAAGGAAGAATTGTCAGATGTTTGTTTTGTGGCTAATGTAAAAAAAAAAGAAATGGGGGGAATAAAAATATTGTATTCTGATTCAGATATACTTTGAAGTGAGTGTTGTTTAAAATTGGTTTATTGCTGACTTTGATGACACATAAGATTCATTAGTCTTGCTATGACAGGTAATGTGTGATGATGACTTGATGTCTATTTGCTGTACTAGAGAAATGGAGGATTTGAGAAAGAATTTGAGGTGGTTTAGGAAATGACTTTGATGTATGTATTTGCCTTCTTTGTGTCTTCCTCTGGGTTTGTTAGAAGCCAAACAAGAATTATATGGTGAATAGCTGAACTTGATTAATGTTTAAGGATTGCCTTGGTTCAGAAGAATATCAGAATTTAATTGGGTAAGTGGTACATGACAGTGTGTTTCCAAAATGTCAAAGCCAATTGTAGGTAGAGGCAACAGATTAAAGGGTCATGATCAGAGAAATTAAAAATGATTTAAAAAATAGAATATATAAACATGGAAAGATACATTCCACAAGGTAAAGGAAAAGTCAAGGAATATGCTTATGACAGTACAAAAGTATAAGGGGAAAACTGAATACAAAAGTAGTAGGAAGTTAAATATTCCAAAAAAATGTGTTTTGGTTGAACATGATTTTATGTGTGAAGGTTGTGCCATCTAAGAGAGAGTAAAGGGATGGATGGAGAGCGTATCCACTGGGAAAATTAAATTATGCATTTGTTAAAACTGTATAATATTACTGCATATTTAAAGGTGAAAAAAAACAGAAATTGAATATATATCTAAATCAACTTCCGAATTCTTTATGCAGTATTTGGTTTCCCTTGGAATCTAGTAAGAATCTTTACTTTGATGTTAGAGTTTCTTTGTAACAATAACTAAATATGCTGTATGACCTCTATATTAGTGATGGGCGAAACGGGCGCGTTTCGCGAATTGGCAAAAAATTCGCGAAACTAGTCGCGCATCGTTTTTGACGCGCGTTGCGTCGTTTCCGACGTGTCGCGTCATTTTCGGCGCGCGCCGCGTCGTTTTCCGGCCGTCACATCAAAAACGACGCGTGAATCGTTTTTGGCGGCAAATTTTTGGCGGCGAATTTTTTCTGCCGTTTCGCGAATTTATTCGCCAGCGGCGAATCGCGGGAATTCGCCGCGAATTCGTCCCTGGCGAATAAATTCACCCATCACTACTCTATATTGATAGAGTAGATAGAATGGGGTAAATTTATCAAAGAGTGAAGTTCCGCCACTAGAGTTAAATTCTGCAGCTCTCAATTAATTTCTATGGGATTTTGACGTTTCAACCTTTGATAAATACGCCTTCAAAAAATCCCATAGAAATGAATTGAGAGCTGCGGAATTTCCCTCTAGTGGCGGAACGCCACTCTTAACTTCACTCTTTGATAAATATACCCCAATGGATTATGTGGAAAATATACATTTATATACAGTATGTACAGTAAAGCAAAGTACGCTCAGGTCTTCACAATGAAACAGCAATATGTAATGTGCCCAACGTTTTGGTCACTTCCATTAGGCACAAAATATAATTTGGAGTCATTACTGGTATATTTTATAGATGGCAGTGTCAAGTAATATAAAATAGGGAGGAGAGAAGATATTGGTATTTATTTATCAAAATTCACATCATTGTAATTTTAGAGGTATTTTTTTGCTTCGATTGATCTCATAATTTTAAAAAAAATGTTACGTTATTTATTTAAAGATTAGACGTCTCATTGTTGACCTCATGATCTTGTAAGCTTTTAGATGCTGAAATAGACAATTAAAACATATACACTCACATGTATTCATATGTTTGCATATATTGGAATCCTGAAGTACATTCCAGAAAATCTTTAAAACTGTTATTTCTAGCAGCTTTCCTGGACTAGCAATTTTGCACAGAAAAACTTGCCAGGAAGTATTGATTTTTTTAAGTGGGTCATCATTCACAACATAATTTCATGATAGTTATTGTGATGCAATAGAACAGTTTGATGTTGTGAACAAGGAAATGTGCATTTCCATTACATTAAGTTGAAAGTTCCAATGTCCACTCCTTCAGAGGAGCTTACTTCCATATTGAATGGTCCTAAACATTACTGAATATATTTTTATATTTATTTTTTATTTAATTATATGCATTATTTCCTAGCATATCAAGCTTTACATGTCAGAATAAATATATCAAGCAATAGGTTAAACATATCTTGAAAATGTTATCTTAATAGGAATTACACTATAGGGTACATTTAAACACCACCAGGGTTGTGACCTTTTTGTACTTTGCACTCTTTGTGGGGATTTTAAATGGCCTCTTGTATTGTTAAAGGCTCCAGGGTAGTATTGTTACAGGCTCTTTAGCTATACCTATGGGAGCCTGTAGCAATTAACATATTTATGTGACTTGGTTTAAGAGGTAAAGAAACATTTAAAACTTTGCAGGGAAATGTTCAGTATGATGCAGTGTTTGAATAAGACCCCAAAGAGTGAAGGTATGCTATGTATTCTGCATAGCAAAAAAAAAAAAAAAAATCCCAAAATTATAAGCCACACCCCTAGTATAATAAGACTCACTCACATGTTCTGGTTTTGCCCACTTTAAAGCAAATCCATTTTGCTGTTTCCATGTTAATTTACAACAAACAGTTCACATGAATACAAATCTGGAAAACTTTTTATCATAAGGTTGGTATTAATGTGACACATTGATTGCTGATGGTCTGTTTTTTGCTAGTTCAGCAACAACAGTGCAATTGGCACCTCATGTCATTGTGCTAGCAGTTACTGTAGAAAATGAATAATCAGCATTAACCCTAGAAATGCTGGTAACCACAGCAGAAAATTTACTAATCATTAACCCCAGAAATGATAAGAATCATGTTAGAAATTGATATTTATTAACCTCAGAGATGTTAGAAACCTTTGCAGAAAATGAATAGAGGCATTCCACCAACATGCCCCTTTTGCACCACAAACAAGCACATTATTATGAACACAGGTTACCCAGGGTAAAGGCCCACATTATACATTAAATGTGCATATAAATATATAAAATGTAAAAATAACATACAACTAACCTTTGTCTGGCTCTAGCATAGCGCACTTCTTCCAATATAGCATGTGTGGGAGGACTGGACTCTATGCAGTCCAATCCTCCCAGACGCTTTTTATTGGGAGAAGTGCTCAGGATCAGACTGGACAGGGTGGGGGGGGTCACCGAGTCTATGGTGCCCCCCAGACACATAGAGGGATGTGTGTATGGATGCTGGGTTTTCATTTGGATGGGTTGAACTTGATGGACTTTGTCTTTTTTCAACCTTATTTAACACCATGCATGTGCAAAAGTCAACCTCGGCGTGTTTTAATCAAATAACATGAAGTGTTTTTTTTTTATTAAAGTTTTAGAGGGTTTTTTTTATACCTTGAATGAACACACAACTCTAATTTAAAGGAGAAGGAAACCCTGTAGAAAAAAACCCTCGGTAAGCTGACTGGGAGATCGCGAGGCATGCGCAGTTGGAGCAATTTGTCAGTTTTTGGCAGCTGCGCATGTGCTGAAATTAATGGAGATTGACGACTTTCCAGTCAGCTTACTGAGGACACGGAAGATGGATGCCGTCAAGTCCTCTGCCAGAATCTGCAATGAGGGGTAAGAATAGAGTATGGGCCATTTCCCTGGGTGGGGACAGTTAGCCTGGCGGGAGGTGGGGGGAGGGTACAGAGTTTTCTTCACCTTTAAGTATACTTGAATGGAAAAAACTCAGATCAGTAAATTCTGGGTTACAAACCCAAAAACGTAAGTTTTTGACAGAGACCCACCGAAAAAAAACAAACATGATGAAGGCTATTAGCATCTTCAAATGGTTCAAGGGACCTCTGCCATTGGCTTCCATATGACCTTGCAGCTCACAGCTGGATTATTTTCAGATTCAAACTATTTCCATCTTTGGGCTACAATACATTTCAAAACATTTTTACATTTTTTTTTTAATCTGAAAATTTGAGTTTTTGATTGAAAACTACCCTAGTAAAACTTAAATTTTTCTGGAAAACACATTTTGACCTTTGATAAATCAACCCCTTAAAGGTAATTGGATTTATCTAATTTAAATAAATGTAAAAATTCTTTTTTTGCTTTTCCCATGTAGCTACTATGAAGGTGTTCATGAGCCTGCAGTTGTTGCGTTGCCTAATCTGCCTTGTCTCTCAGTCTTACTGGCCAATATATCCAGAGCCATTAATTTGTGTTAAAATCCACTTCACAGTAATCTAGAAGGGGACATGCTGTAACTAACAGGACATGATATGTAGTAGATCAACACTGGAGGCAAGGCCAACCTTGCTGTCATTAATGGAAGACTCCAAAGGCCTTGTCATACACTGTACAAAGGGATACATTAAAACTATCTACTAATTTTCTAACAGTCTAACAGCCCCCTTGACCAGTTCAGTATTCAGGCTAAGCAAATAAACAACAGAGAGGGAGGGGATGTGAGTACTTAGAAGTACCTTCAGCGATAGATATCATTTAAGCATATTAACAACTTCTTAACAGTCTGGTAAGGATACCCTGAAACCTATATTTAATCCATCGTTCCCAGGTCTGCTGAAAATGACGGTGTTTGTCCCATAAAATATTGGTTATGTTCTCATTACAGAAGATCCAGATAGTTTTTTTACTATCTCTAAGTTAATGAAAGGTGATTTCCAAGACTTTGAGAAGAAGAGGCTATTAAGCAGCCATCATTGTTTCTTAGGCATAGCACCTAAAAGGGATCATGATGTAGATTAATATGTAAAATATAGAATATCAGATTATACAATCATAACCAGAACCTAACCACCTTGGGACAGGTCCACCAAATGTGGATCATTGTCCCTCAAGAAGACACCCCAAAAAACAATTCTCATTTGATCTGAATAGATCCTCACTATTCCAGCTGGGGTAAGGTACCAACAAAATAAAACCTTATATCCAGCCTCTAAAGGGATTATTTAGAGAAGTACCCTTGACATTATGCCATATTTGAGACCATTCTTTTTCTTATAGTTTCTTGCCAAAATCAGTTTCCCAAAATACAATGTATTTCAGATCTGTTATATTTTCAGCTGTGTTAAACTGAACCATAACAAAATCTCACCTTTAGAGGCAATACCACTTTGCACCACCTTTCATAGAATGAGTATCATGTGAGTTTGAGGAAGCCCAGCAGTCCGAGATAAAATACTAGGACCGAAACTTTCAATTGGCAGGTAGGGAAAAATTCTCTGTTAAGGCCTCTATAGAATATGCACTTCTTGGTGTCAATAAGGTACTGTATGTACTAAAGTAATCCCTTTATATTTCCACCAGTCAAACTGAGATTGGTAGAGACCCAGAGGGAATTTAGGGCTTCCCAATATGGGGGCTGCTAGTGTATGAGCTGTAATCAAATGGTACCTAGGAGCCACTATATCCCAAACATGTAGGGAATCTGATAAACAGTTTATCACTACAGTTTATACTCCTCATCCCCTTAGAGATCCATAGGTAATAAGAAGCTGTGTATGGGAAGGTAGGAATTTTCCAAGTCTACCCGTGGCATGTCAGTATGTTAGTATTATGAAGTAATGGAAGTTGTGCCAATTGTGCTGCCCATAATCCCAGCAATTGGGAAAGCCCAACCCTTCCTGTAGGGTAGAATTACATAATATTTCTGTAACACTTTTATAAAGAGCATGATAATGTTTTCTGTAGGTTGTATCTGATGACTGACAAATCAAGAAAATAATCATTTGTTGCGCAATTACATTACAAGAAGATGTGAAATTCAGAAATGCCTGATCCTCTGATATGAATCAGTGAACCAAACTCATTGAATCGGTAACTTTTGATCCAGTGATTGCAAACCATAACATTATCCAAATGAAAAATGTCAAATTTGAATACAATAGCTGTGATTTACATACCAATGACTGCATAAATTTCATAGTGAATTTACTGTAAGCTTTACAAGAAAATTGTAGTAATATTCGTGCAATTAATTTTTTATTGGATTAATTCACACAGTGATGGCAATGTTAAACAATAAAAAGTTAATGGAATCAACTTCCTAAAACAGGACATTTTTGGCTAATATTATGCAAATTAAGTTAAAGCTTAAAAGGTGATTTATTAATCTGTTAAGAAAGGAGCGATCCTTAATCAAGATTTATATAAAGGTATGGGATCTATTTTCTGAAAACCAATTGTGCAGAATGCTCCAAAATATAGAAATTATATTTATTATAATTATATATAGATCCATAGTTAAGTAAACAATTATTTTTGTGATTTTATTTTCTTAACAATATCTTGTACTTAATGGTAATTAAGCTGCATGAATCCATATTAGTGGCAAAACATTTTTTTTATTATTATTTTTTTTTAGCAGCCTTTAGACAATGGTTTTTCAAATCACTGAAAGACAACATATCTGGAAAACTCCAGGTCCCCAGAAGTATTCATACCTGTTTATGTCAAAATCTTAGAGAGAAATTATCTCTCTGATTATGATTGTCATTGGTTTGCATTAAGGATATACATACACTGATTCTATGCAATTGTTCATAATAATGGTAATCTTTAGAAGTCTATTTATCAAAATTCAAATTTGTGAACTTTGGAGTTTTTCTTTTTCAATTCAAACAAACGCAGGTGTTTACCAAACTCAACAGTTTGCTCATTTATCAAAAAATTGAAACCTAAAAAAAAACCCAATTGTAGAAAAGCATGAAAAAAACCTGTATTCTACTCATCATTTTCAGTGGGTCTACAAACACTCAAAAAGCAGAAACGGAAAAAAATCTCTTAAACTTTGCCATGGACAACTCTCATTGACTTCGACATGAATCTTTTGATGCTGAAGTTTTTCACTGGAGTTTTTTAAATTGATTGCAATTTGTTAAAGTTTTTTTATATTAACCATTGTTTTAACTAGTATAATTGATAAATATATATCTTACATTGGAAAGTGTTAATTAGAAAACTAGAAAATAGATGGATGGATGAATAGTACAGTATATTCTGGCTTTACTCCTTGCACTTCAGGGACACTCAGCATTGCCATAACTGTACAGCCATTAGCAAACTGTGGAAAACAATGAACAGTTACTCTTTAAATACATGTAGAGTTACACACTCCTGTGTTAAAACTCCTTTTCCTGAAAAGCCTTTTATCTCATAAATATTATAAAGTTAATTTATGAAAATAGGGTTCACACTAATATGGATGCAAATATGATAACTCCAGTAACTGTCCTCTTTCCCAAAGCAACATTTAGGGGGTTATTTATCAAAGGTAAAATTTTAGAGCTATATGAGCTTTTTTTTTACTTTTAATAAATCTTCCCCATGTCAATTCTGCCTCTTCTGCTGAATCATGCATACATATATGTATTGACACTGGGGAAACCTGGAGCTGCTGTCTCCCTAAACATGGCAGCAATTCCAGGATTCCTGCATGCTCTGTCAAAAGACACATCATACTTGATCCAAAACAACCACATTCAGTAGACATTTAATTGTGGAACACCAGCAGGAAACATCCATAAAAATTATAGCCACAGCATGCCACAGCAGCAAGTAGACACACAGTTGTGTTAGTTCTGATGCATCAGGTACAATTGTGGCAGGTGTATCTCCTAGAATGGCCACAACTGTGATTAAATTCTGAGGAAAATCTCTGCATTGTGGTTAAAAAAAAAACATGGTGCATTGCAAATAATTATTGCCCTTTTCACACTGTACTGAATGTGTAAATGCCCGTTTATATCTAATATCCATCTAGAGGTTTATTAGTAAATTCAAATTTACACCTGTATAAAATAATATATCTTTTGGGTGAAACTCAAACACATTTTATTTATTCTTATTATTGTATATACCACCGATGTTAAATGTCATGTTTTTTAAATGTCTTACGGATTCTAATTCTAGCTTAATTGAAATACAATATTTGAATTTATCAGAGCTACATTGAAGTAACAATGCTTGCCAAGTGATGATACAAGAACATCTGTACCATCTTTTTCAGACAAAGGGTAATTTACAGGATGCAGCCTTTCTGTCTAAAACATTAACCAAATAACAGTCACAATGAAACATAGTATGTCCTTAAACAACAAAAATAAATATCTATGAGTTTCTATGAATTCTAGCTATTTGTGGAAGTTACAGATGTAAAAAAATGTTTTAAAACCCCAAAGAGAATAGTTTTACTGTTACCGATTCTTTCCTTTAATGCAGCTTCCAATCTAAGCTTCCAGTTTTCTTTTACAAATCTGCTTGTGAGTGGTTAGCCTGGAGCAACTTATTTCAGTGAGCTTAAATGTTATTTTTCTAATGGGTACAATGCAATGATTTTATGATAATAATGTACACAAGGTTCAAAGATCAAAGAGTGAAGTTAAGAGTGAAGTTCCGCCACTAGAGGGAAATTCCACAGCTCTCAATTAATTTCTATGGGATTTTTAAAGGCATATTCATCAAGGGTTGAACTTTCACTTCACCCATTGATGAATACGCCTTGCAAAATCCCATAGAAATGAATTGAGAGCTGCGGAATTTCCCTCTAGTGGCGGAACTTCACTCTTTGATGAATCTACCCCAAAGTATTACTTGGAGAGCAATAGGGTTAGTACCCCAGAAACAAGAGTAATATCCAGATAGCCAAGAACCAACTGTTAGCTGTCAGCCATGAACCGAGTATTTTAATATAAAATTTTTTAAATTCTTCTTGCTCTTAGCAAATAAATTCGCCCATTACTATTGGTGATGCATATTTTTATCAAGCTCAGCAAAGGGCCTAAGTGAGCTTGTCTATTGGGTGCTTTATGCATATTTTTATATTACATAGTTACATAGTTGAATTGGGTTGAAAAAAGACCGAGTCCATCAAGTTCAACCCCTCCAAATTAAAAACCCAGCCTTTGTGGACCCTGATTTATGTGCACGTGCATAGGCAGCAGAATATGGTTTTGGCAGGGGGGTCCCAAGAGAATGAGAAGGCCACTCCCCTTTTGGCCACTCCCCTTTGGCTCCACCCACTTTCCCCTGGGTTTTCACTGATTTTCAGGAAAATCAAACCATAATGTAGCATTGGGGGCAACATTTCCTTAATGTCTTAATGCACTGCAGGAAGGGGGTATTAACACCACGTACAATTTTAAATGAGAGCTATCAATGCTGCACTACAAGCACATTATGGGGAAAAGGATCCTGGCACCTAAAGTACATTACATGCAGAGACTGTGAGGTACTCAAAAGACATACTTAGGAGCAGTAGTGCTGATCTCCCAAGAACATAAAAAAGAATGTACCACAAGTACTATAAAGAACATTATATAGTAAGAAGCAGAGGCACTGGCACACCAAATACATGCATAAAAAGCATTGGACAATGGCACCATGAGCAGTAAGATATAGGGAATACTATCAGGCCAAGCACAATATACAATAAAATAAAGTGGGTATAAGTACAATAATGCATTATATAGTAAGAATCAGTGAGCACAGGCACTCCAAGCCTATACATTCTAGTACCTCGCCCTGAAATGCCTTACTCTTTTGCTCTGCCAAAATGCAAGGTATGAGAAGCCTTGCATTTCAATTCAAATATACCTCACTGCATGATCCCTTTTATGCTATTTAGACAACAATGTTATATTATAATAGGAGAATTGTAGAAATAGTAATTTAGTTTGAAAA
>CM044445.1:76728402-76747726 GCA_024363595.1 Xenopus borealis
TTCTCACCACATTGTAATACACATTGGGGAGTTGGGATTTGGACCAATTTTGTGTCATTTTCCAACAAATTAAACTCTGTTACGGAAAAGGAAACTATCAATAAACTAGATAGATTACAAATAGTTGTGCTATTTTTTCCAAATGATGCATTTGGTATCAGTTTTCTTTTTACTTTTTAACTTTAAAATTGAGTGAAGCACACGTATATTTGAATGAACTGGAACTTAGAATTATTAGATTCTAGTACAACAGAAGATTGCATTTTTTGGATGCTTTAATACTGTTATGAATGTTTTTATTTGACAGATTCACTAAGATTTTATAGAGGTACTTCAAATTTGTAATTGACAAGGTAATCTTATTGTCTTGCAAAATGCAATGACATGAATCACACATTCTTATTTCATCTTTCCAGCACTTAACACTTAAATATTACTATACTAGCACTTAGCTGAAGAGTAAGCATTTTATTTTTAATTACACATTTTTGTATACAAAGTCTTGTTATATGTCTTCCATCAGGATTATATTAGTAAATTAGCCAGGGATTATTTCAGTGGTTAGCTGGTTTAATATCAATTTATAAGAACACCAGCAAGATATTTTTTATAACCAGCAAGTGTGTTTGGCTTTGTAACAGAGAAGTTTTATAAAGAATTACTGATTCTGTTAATGCCTTTAAAGGACCAGTAACATCAAAAATTAAATAAATTGAATTAAATTAAAATATAATGCAGTGTTGCCCCCGCACTGGTAAAACTGCAGTGTTTGCTTCAGAAGCACTACTATTGTTTATATAAATAAGCTGTTGTATAGCCATGTGGGCAGCCATTCAAAGGAGAAAAGGCTCAAGTTATACAGCAGATAGCAGATAAGCTCTCTAGAAAATAATGTTATCTGTTATCCATTACTTATCCTATGCCATATAGCCGTTTTTCAATTTCTGCAATTGCTACTTAGCAGCTTGTTTATATGAACTATAGTAGTGTTTCTGAAGGAAACAGATCAGTTTTAGCAGCGCAGGGTAACACTACATGATATTTTCTTTACTTTAAAACGCTTACATTTTTTTGCATAATATCCAAGGTTTAAATTAATGTAATATCTGCAGTAAGGGGCAGATTTACAAAATTCACATGAAAGATTCGAAGGATACCGAATTGGGTTTACTTATTTTTGATCGAATAAAAAAAAATTAGATCGAACGATTTATTGCGGTAAAATCCTTCAAATTTGATATTCGAATGATTTTACTTCACTTCCTATTCACATGGTTGAATTTCAAATATTTTTCAATTCGAAATTCGACCAATGATAAATCTGCCCCATAGTATAGGTATTGGGTGTATTTATATATGTGAGTGTAGAGATAGTTTTGTATGACTGTGTGTATGTATCTGTACTGGGGATCATTTGGAGGGTTTAAACTTAATGAACTTTGGTCTTTTTTCAACCTATCTATCTAGGTAACTGTTTAATTATATTCATTACTGGTCTAACTTTTGTTCAGAAAATCTGTAGGGGTCAGTGTGTTGCATACTGTACCTTAGGGGCAGGTTTATCAAGGGTCAAATTGAAAAATCTAATTTTGAATTTTGAATTTATTTTAGTGTAATTCGACTACAGAATGGTCCAAATGTGTTAAATCAAAATTTATCATGTACCGTCTCTTTAAAAATTTGAATTCCGCTATGCGCCATCTAAAACCTGCTGAAGTGCTGCTTTTAGCCTATGGGGGAACCTCCTAAATAAAAGCTTGAATCAAATGCGATTTGGATTTTCGGGTACATCCTAGTCACCTGATTTTAAAAAGAAACAATTTTTTAATAAATTTCAATTTTTCTAAAATTTTCGAGTTTATGGGAGTTTAAAATAACTGCCATAGACTTGATAAATCTGCCCACTGAATCACTAAAGCGTTACTTGACTTTACAGAGGCACTAGGTAGCATGCTATAGGAACAGGTAATGGCAATATGAAGGAAGCTTTAATCCTTTTGACAGTAAGACCTACAAACTTTTAATATTATTTACCATTTATAAATCATGCAGGGGACAATGTTTTTAGAAAGGCTATGGAATGCTCTTTTTCCATTGTACTTTGTTGCTTAAAAAGTTTGAATATTTTACATATTATTAAGGGTTTTGTGTGTGTTATTATTACTTACCTACATACAAAGTGCCAGACTAGTTTCTAGTGTCTAAAAGCTGATGAATATATAGAGACAAAGCATAATTAATACTTTGATGATGACGTTTGACATTATTTCAGAAATTAAACCAACAAGCCAGCCTTGCCTATATTTATTTGCACATTTTTTATATAGAAAGGAGACATTACCCATTGTTCTCTTAACAGTATATAGATTTGATATACATTTCTTGTTGAAATGTGGAAGTAGCTTTGGGAAGTTAACATGAGCACAGTCATACAGGGGGATGGCTGACATGTCATTGCTAGCTACTGGTAGAAAACTAGTTCATTCTTTGACCAGAAGGACATTTGAAGGATCGCAAATGCTAATCTCTTATTTCTGGACTGTTCAGAGTGCCCTTTTAAGGAAAATGTGCTGGCCTTCAGTTATGGATGCTAATGTTTAAACTAAGTAACACAACGTAAATGTATAAGTGCTTATAACAGTGGCTATCACACATTAAATACAAGCACAGAGATGGTTCATAAGTATTTTAATATGTGTTATGTGTCAAAAAAACTTATAAGATGCTGAACAATATAATATTGTAATTACATATATTCATTTGTTTGAATAAATATATTGTGTATGGATATCTTTTTTTCCAAGCATGCTACAAATACATTGGCATTGTATTTCAGTAATAAGATTCCCAACCACACATTCAAACCTTTAGGCTTTAAACCAGAAAGCTGTCCTGTTTACTTAGGAATTGGAGACAAGCATGATTAGTCTTTTATCAACAATTTGTGACACTGTTTAGTGTATAGTGGTTACATTGACGAAAAAACGCACTTCACATACAAATAAGACAAGCAAGTCTTTACTATACAGATCAGTCATTTAGGCTGGGGACAGACAGGGAGATTCGGGGAGATTCTGTCGTTACTTTGTGAGGAAACTTCGGGCGATTCCGGAAATCGCTGCGCCGCGTGTGCACAGCGCTGGCGCTTTTTCATTTAAACTAGCGACGGACAGAGAGAAAGAAGTTCGGGGAGATTGTCGCCTGCTATTAAGCGCCAGGCGACAGAATCTCCCCGAATCTCCCTGTCTGTCCCCAGCCTTAAGCTTGAGGTAAATAGCCCTTTGCATTCATCACTATTATATCTACCTATATAGTATATCTATATACTTATGTCTATACTATATCCAGTGTCTTTCTTATAATAATTTGCACCCACATTCATTTTGAACATACAATTGAAAACACCTACCCCCCCAAATTACCTTGGCTATAGGCACTGCTCGGAGTACAATAGTAATTTTTCAAGGGCCATAACAGCACATGGTCAAGGAAAACTGGGAAAGAACAAGATGCTTCTCAAAGGTCAAATTTTAGAGATTTGTGAGATATTTTTAGACATCGAATGAATTCATAATCTGAATGGTTTTTAATCTAAGAAAAACTCAAATTAGTCGGGGTGAAAATACTCAAATTGATTGATTAAAAATAAATGTTTGACTAAAAAATACCCTCAAAAACTTGTGTGGAAAAAAATTACTTGACCTTTGATAAATAACTCCCATAATCTCCAACAAAGTTTTTTCTATTGAGGTTTATACATGATGTGATTGGTGTGACCGAAACATGGTTGAATGAGTTACATGACTGGCAAGTTAATATCAGCAGCATCTGTATACTTTGTTTTGGAGGGACAGAGGCAATAGTAAAGGAGGAGGGATACTGTATGTCTGTTTGTTAGACAGGATTTAAAAGCTAATATAAAGGAGGAGGTGATGTTTGAAAATGAGAGCTCAATGGGTGGACCTCTTCACCAGGCCCGGACTGGCAATCTGTGGGTTAGGGCAAATGCCAGAGGGGCTGCTATAAGGTCCCATAGAAAGTCAGTATTTAGTGGGCTGGTGGGGACTGTTTGGGCCTCTATGTGGGCTGATTGGGCCTCTGTGTACCTGAAATGCCAGGGCCTATTTTGATTCTCAGTCCAGTCCTGCTCTTCACTGATTTTAAAGGAACAGTTCAGTATAAAAATAAAAACTGGGTAAATAGATAGGCCGTGCAAAATAAAATTTTTTTCCAATATAGTTAGTCAGGGAAAAACGCAAACTATAAAGGCTGGAGTGACTGGATGTCTAATATAATAGCCAGAATCCAACTTCCTGCTTTTCAGCTCCCAAAATCTGAGTTAGTCAGCGACTTGAAGGTTGGCCACATGGGACATAACTGTTCAGTGAGTTTGCAATTGATCCTCAGCATTCAGCTCAGATTCAAAAGCAACAATTATGACCCAAGTGGCCCTCCCTCAAGTCACTGATTGGATACTGTCTGGTAACCAGGGAAACCAGTCAGTGTAAAACAAGAGCTGTAAAGCAAGAAGTACTGTTATGTTCTGTTAGGTTAGACTTACAGAACATTACATTACAGTTTTGCCTAACTAACTATATTGAAAATATTTTTTATTTTGCACAGCCTATCTATTTATCCAGTTTTTACTTTTATACTGAACAATTCCTTTAAGGAGTTTAGCAAATTTATGTAAGTGAGGAGGAGGAGGAGGCTAAATTCCTTATGCAAATAGAAAAGGCTGCTAGTTTAGGGAAAGTAATGATAATGGTAAAAAATGATATTAAATTATTACTGTTCTCAAGTTATTCCCTTAAGGAGTAAATGTAGAATCACTTAGAATCGTCATATGTGGCTTAATATAGAAGTAAGTAAATTAAAAGAAAGAAGGGAAAGATATTTAAAACATCTTTGGGACAGAAGCTGCATTTTATAAATATGAACACTATAATAAATGTTGTAAAACAGCAATGGTAAAGCAAATAAATGAGGCCCCAAAAAGTTTTTTAAGTATATTAATAGTAAAAATATGAGATCTGAGAGTGTTGCTCCTTTAATTCTGGTACCTGTATGGTTCCCACACTCACTAAATAGCTGCACTTATGGCTCAGCTCAATCTAGTTAGCTGCTGGCTCAGGATATGCTTCATAAAGCTTTAATAAAAATTAATGTATACAAGGCACCAGGGCCAGATGGCATACACCCCCGGGTTCTAAGAGAGCTTAGTTCAGTTTTAGACCGGCCTCTATTTCTGATTTTCTCAGTCGCTTTCATCTGGTATGGTACTATACATTCGAGAAAAGCAGATGCCATATTTAAAAAGGGATTACAATCTCAGCCTGGCAATTATAGACCACTACGTTCAACATCTGTGGTGGGCAAATTATTTGAAGGCTTTTTAAGGATCACATTGGTTGACAGTGAGGGAGCATTAGATGTGATAATAATCTCTCTAATGTTATATTTACCAGTAGGTCTTTCCGGTTTATGCAAAGTCAGCCATTCCAATTAGAATAAAGGAGGTTCCACCTAAAAATTTGTAAGGGGTGTTTTTACAGTCAGAGCTGTGAAGATGTGGAATTCTCTTCCTAAATCAGTTGAACAGGCTGATAGATTAGAAAGCTTTAAGAAGGGGTTGGATGGCTTTTTAGCAAGTGAGGGAATAAATATGGAAGATAGCTCATAGTGCAAGTAGATCCAGGGATGGAACAGAAATGGCTTGGGTGGATCTAGTTGTGGCTCATCGTTTCTAATTAAACTTGGTTGGCATTTGTGGTCTGTATAAACAACAATGTTGCCTTTGAGAAACTGCTATGACTAAAAAAAATTCCTTTATATTATGCACTGTTTATAATTTTGTATTTCACAGAAATCAATCAGATGTAGGATCTGGTGTTCAGTTCTGCTTTATGTTCACCATCCCAGTGATTATAAATGTGATTTATTTGCAAATGAGATACAGCCAAACTTGTGTCAGAGTATATTTTATCCTAAAGCACATTTTTATAAGGTGGAGGCGTGCCATAACATAAAATGTACTGTACACTGCCATAATTATTATAATGTTATAACAGAATACTCCTTTCTATTACTCTAGTTATTTCTTATGCAAGCATACTTCTGGAAACTACGGAAGCTTGTTAAATAGGTTGGCATTAGCAATGGGGAATCTGACCTGTTTCGCAAAATGGCAAAAAAACTTACCAGTCGCATTGAAGACAATGGGCTTTTTTTGTGCTACAATTTTTCAAACAGTGCAACATTTTTTTACATCCATTATAATCTATGGGTATTTATTCCTGCCGAAAAGTCAAAATATTTTGCTCATCCCTAGTTGGCATTATTCAAATTTAATTTAATTTCATCAATAGAAAAAATGTTCTTAACTGTCAAATGATATGTATCAATATATACCCAGGAGTCAGATGCCTTAGATTTTATGATCTACAGTAGATTATTATTATCAACATGTATTTCTATAGCGCCAATTTATTTCGTAGCGCTGTAAAGTGAATGTGGTTATACAACTAAATCACATGAATTACATACATTGAACATAAGGAGTTACATACATCACAATAAATATGGAGTTACATACATCACCATAAATACCGGTACAGGAGGTGAGGAAGGCCCTGTACAGAAAAATCTGACAATCTAAAGGGAAGGGAATGATACACAAGGTGTGGGAGAGATGTAGTACTGTAAGCGGTATTGCATTGGTTAGTTAACAGTGAGGGTAGGCTTCTCTAAAAAAGTGGGTTTTCAAGAGATTTCTTAAAAGCTGAAAGATTGGGAGAAAGTCGGACAGACCGTGGGAGAGAATTCCAGAGGAGGGGTGCAGCCCTTGCAAAGTCTTGAATGCGAGCATGTGAGGAGGTAATGAGAGAAGAGTTGAGTAGCAGGTCAGTAGAGGAGCATAGTAAGTGGTTGGGTGAGTATATGGAAATTAGTTCAGAGATGTAGGGAGGGGCACAGTTATGAAGTGCTTTGAATGTCAGGGTCATTAATTTGAATTTAATTCTCTAAATAATGCTCTAAATAAAAATATACCACCGCTGCCTACCAATTTGTCACGGACACAGTACTCCCAACCGCACGAGATAAAGAGGTAAATACATAAACCAATATAAAATATTTCCTCCTACACATTACCTATATGTTACACTCTAAACAAATTATG
This sequence comes from Xenopus borealis, assembly GCA_024363595.1. Taxonomy (NCBI): domain Eukaryota; kingdom Metazoa; phylum Chordata; class Amphibia; order Anura; family Pipidae; genus Xenopus; species Xenopus borealis. The sequence continues at coordinate 76,735,583 of CM044445.1, forward strand.
GACTTTGCTTATTGGTTCTAAGTGCAGCACCAAATGCTACAATGGATGCAGAACCTAAAGTACATGCATCTAATTGAGCTCATGTATTGACACTGTTCCCCAAATGTGTTGGTTGTCCCTATGTTATGTTATTTTATATTTTTATGGTTGCCTTTACTTTGTGTGGAAGGTGTTGTTTTTCCATGGTTATCAGGGCTGGAACATGCACACTGGTGACCAAGTTTGATGATGTCACTTACTAATTTTGACACTTTGGTAGAATAGGATTTAGTCGACCTACCTTCAGTTTTGAAACCTCTGCAATAAAAAGTGAACTAACAGCTGTTATCTGTATGTATGTGCTAAAATGACAGAAAAGTAAGCACAAACAAACATGCACATATCAACAGTTTTCTAAACATGTTACAGGGGAGTTAATTCAACGTAATTGCCAGATTATTGTATTTGAAAAAATTTATTTTACAATATATTTATTTTAAATACATGCCATATTTATTTAATAAAGTAATGTCTAAATACATGAATGTTACATCTCTTAGGCAACTGTTCCAGCACTCCCTCTCTCACAATCCCCTGCCACTGCAGCTGGTAGAGAAATGCTTAGAGCTGTCTAATCTTCTGAAGTTTGCTTATTCTTGCTGTAAATGATTCATTGTCATCGCATTATTGTGGAAGACAGATAGTGACTCAGACTGTGCATTAGCAGAACTGCAGATGAAAGGAGGTACAGCACTGTTATTGCAGCATGTAGCATTTGTAGCAGTCAGTGCACCGCAAAGCCTGCAGACACATTTTTGAAATAGTTTTCATTTAATTTCCTTTTAATGCAGTTTTTAAAGTTAACATATTTCATTTCATGATTCACACATGGTGGAATGCTATGTACAAGTACATTATTTTTATACAGCCATACCTATAATATATCATTTACTCCGACAAGCAACACAGATAATGCCTGTCACTTACCCTCTCATATTGCCATAAGGAGATCAAGAGACTTACAAGCTGCCACTGCCTCACAGTAACATACTTCAAAGGCCTTTGCTTTGAATACCATACTGTACCTTCACTCCGGTCATGTCTATGTCCTCATAAAAAGACTTTAAAAAGAGCTGTGCTTTGTAGATTTGTTTAAATACAAAGAGAAAAAACTGAAAGCATGACAACAAAAATTCTGGATTTTAAGCCTTCAAAATACTAAAGAGTAATATTTATTACCTACCTGAATAAATATGCTCACATAAAATAGCACAGAGAATACAGTACACTTAGCATTACACAATCTTTCATAAAACATTTATGCAAAGGCTTTCATCAGTGCAATGTAAAATCATGTTATGGGAGAAGTCTGGGCCATTTGTATTTGAAACATGTCATTTCCCTGTCATTGACCACAAAATGTAATTTTAAGAGTTAGAAAATACCTTACGACTCTGTGAACAGAATGTGTTTTCAAGGGGCATTTATATAAATATGATGTTTCAATGAATGGCACAACCTGTTTTTTTGTAGGAATTTAGAAATAAATCCTCAGATTTTGTAAGGCACATTTGAATCATACCAATTGAGAAAGTTCTCAACTTTTAGCCCCATGAATATAATAGAGGACTTGCTGTGGATGCATGTGAAATATAGACAAGACTTCATCTTGTCCCATCTTCCAGTGTTAGCTCTTATACTAAGAATGTTTCCATTGGGCTCAAGATGAAAGACCTCAGTACTCTGGTGTGCTTCCAGATAAGGGTACCAAGACAATGGGGGTCATAACCAAAAGTGGGAGGCTGAGATTCAGATTGCTGATGCTGACTATATGAAACTGGCTGAGGAAGTCACATGCACAATAAAACTATAGGGTAAAAGGTAATCTACACAATATTTTACTAATATTGTGTATTAGCTTTGATACAGGTTGTGGGTATAGACTTGCATAAATGATATTTGGAATTTTGAGATAGGGATATACAATAATAATGATATAAAAAAAATAATAAACTTGTTAGTTGGTTCTTACACAATAGGAGTGGATCATGATTTTGTACATTCCCCTTGAGGGCTTATTAAGGTATGCAGTAGTGTGTAATCCGGCAGACTGGGGAAAGAGTGATTAGGGTCCAAACATTGCCATATTGGGACCATAATAATTGCAATAAACAATAGTTGGTGCACCCATTTACAGAAATGAAATCACAATCCATATAAAGAAAGATGTTGTTCTGATCTAAACTAGGAATGGCCCACTGTATTTGGGGTATTGGTAATTGTTGTAAAATCAACTGATACCACAAGAACCACCACATTTATTGTGGCATCTTCCTGCTTTAGAAATGTTACCCTCAATTTACAATTACATTTATATGATTTAATACAAACCATACAAATAATTTAAAAAACTACAAATACAGTATAGTTTTGGATAACATCCTCATAGCTTCTCCGGAATTAATTATACTGTATATAGTACATGTATAGCATTCTTTATCCAGAAACCTGTTACCCTAAAAGCTCAGAATTGCAGGAAATCTCCCAAAGAGTACATTTTAAGCAAACAATTTTCAAATTTCAAAAATAATTTCCTTTTTATTCTGTAATAATAAAAGAGTACATTTTACTTCATCCTAGCTAACATATAATTAATCCTAATTGAAGCAAAGAAATTCTATTGAGTTTAACTAATGTTTAAATTACTATTAGCAGACTAATGGAGATCCAAATTATGAAAAGGATTCCTTATTTGGAAATCCCCAGGTCCCGAGCATTCTTTATATTGAGTTCAATACCTGTATATTTTATATATGCCCAATCTGTTTAAAGTGATGGTTCTCTAAGCAATTATATTATGAAAGTCACATATTTGAATCATACTTGTTGTAGAAGACATAATCACTGTGTAAACCTAATTTGCTTTAACCAAATATAATCACCAGATACGTAGATCACTGAGATTGTGATTGCTAACAGCTCAGATAAGGAACCAGAAAAATGATTCCTTTTATTACTTTGTTGATCAATGTTGGTTTGTTGCCCATAAATTATAGGAATAGAATAAAAGACCTGTGGATAAAAACCTATTTTTGACTGTGGACAAATAATCACTGCTGCATTATTGTAGTCTATCTATTACGATACCTAATTCAGACCTCAGAATCAATAAAGCCTTCAGCAACCCTCTCTCATCAACATTCAAGACATGGAAGGAAAATGTGCCAGTATAGAATACGTGTTTGCAATATTTTCCTTGCAGATATGAATGGAAAATACTACTGATAATGACTGGATTTAAATTTTGGGTCATTATCTCTTCTCTTCAGCTGAAATGCAGCAGCAGTCTAATTCTGTTTTACAGTTTACTACATAGAGGAAGTTAGTGTTGTCAAACAGCAATTTTTCCGTGGAGGCAAAACACTGGGAATATTAATTTTCCATTTGTTCTACATGCACACATGGTATAGATTGTTTCTAATTATAGTTCTTTAGGGAAGACAAATACAGTGTTTCTTTTATTCTGTATTGGGTTTTTATTTCTGAAGTGTGCAAAATGTAATTATCATAAATGCCCTGTTGCTCCACATTTATCCATTATTCAGTCAATATTGCATTATTGTAGTCCTCTAAGATTCAGGATTTGTACCCATTATTTCATGTTATTCTTTTCTGCTCATTGGCCTTTATTATCAGTAGAGGTAGGCGAAAACATTTATCAGGTTTAAGAGCTCAGTGACCTCTACTGATTTTCCATAATTAAACAATTATCAATGTGAAATGCATAAACCCAAACTTAAACTGACAGTTTGTGATCTTACAACTACTGTACATGTAATTTGGTTTGCTTGTCTATCAAATGATTCTGCTAAAATACAAAATTACAGAAAATCTTGGCAAAGCTTTATATAATAAAACTGGCTAGACTGATAATCAGTTGTCATTTCTTAGTCCCACCCTTATTCTTTATCAAGTGGGAACAAGATTTTGAGAAATAAAAAACATGAAAAAATACAAGTTTAGGTAACTGATCACGTTAAACCATTTCTTATCTCTGTCTCTTATCTAGTCAAGATGTTAGTAATCTTTTAGGAGCTGCATGAGCACATAGCACATAAATATTTACTTATAATATATAATATAATATTTACTAATAAATACTTGATCAACATTGTTTAGAATGAAAATAGTGAAACATCACATCCACTTCAGTCCAAATCTGCACCCAAAATAGATTTGGGCAGCAGTCTGGAGAAACCTTTGAGGAGCTATGAAATAAGTAAACATTTTGAAAATGTCTTCTCCTGACAATTCTGCCTAAGGGACACTGGTACCTATATATCACAATAATTAAGCACAATGATAAAAGGAGATTTTTTTTTGCTCACTATGTAAAGTTACCTTTTCCGAATTCCATCATCAATACAACCTCCCACCAAAAATACATCATAGCTGGAGTTTGCCGATTTTCCCACAAATAAGATGCCAGCTAAAAATTTATTCTCCCCTCTCACTGTATTAGCTTTCATTTGATTGTAATAACTTGCAAGTGCAATATTTTTAATCTAACTTATTTAAAATGGTTTTATGCAATTGTCTTGAGTATTTGAGTATAGTGTTTGAGTAGCCATCTACACTATAGATACTGGCTGCTGGGTTGTAGTTAATTTAAATGCTGTTTGCTGTAGCTAATCTGGGTATGTGAAGTGTGGGTCTGCGTAGTACTTACCTGTACTACAATAATTCACAAGATTATTCACTGTGCCATTTTTTAGAAACACACATGTGCATAGCTTATGGGGCAGTTGTTCCCTATAACTAACTTTGCTTTGAACAAATACAGTACCATTCTGCTCAAAAAGTGGTAGTGGTCAGCTCTGCTCAGTAGCAGAACTTGTCTGAATCCTGAATTAGTAAAAATACAAAAAAGAAACATTTCTGAAAGTGCAGCATATTAAAATGATGAGTACATTTCTGAATTTAAAACAACATCCATTGAATGATTACCCACTAGAGCAAAATAGATGATAAATGGTTTGCATTGTTCTCTACAAAAAATATACAGCATGTGCAAGCATAAAGAGAGCGATATGTTAGAATAGGTATAGCAAATAGATTTAGACAAATAGACTGACAGCTACTGTAGATAATATATAGATATTGCACATTTAAAGCAAATTGTATTCTTAACTAAGAATAAAAATACATGAAACACCCATGTTACACTAATTATATTATAATGACCAAATAATAACAATATTATGCTCTCGCATGCATAATTTGTGTCTTTATCTATAGTCACATCACCCTCGCAGATTTCTAATTTCTAAAAATAGAAAAGTATTTTGTAGTGAAATTACACTTTTATTCTCCCCATCCCCATTCGCCCAATCATTTTGCAGTAGAACATGGCAGAACCATTCAGGCATTGTGAATCCTTGGACCTGTACTGTTTCTAATCTATTTCAGGAACTCATGGCATAGGGAGATAAAGGGGCTTATCCAACATCAGACAAAGTGTGATCAGAATGAGTATTTGCCAACTCACGGGCCATTACATAAACCAATGAACCATTTCTCATAGTAGTCAACTGTAACCTTGTAGCATGTGTTGTAAATGAATGAAAATGAAAATGTAAATGAAATCTCTCTAAAATGATTCTAATAATTAAGTTTTTGTTATCACAGTGAACAGTGAAGGAAACAGCAAAACAGAGTTCCTTTTAACATCGTTATAACTACTTAGAAATTAAATGAAGAATTCCAGATACTAGGAGGCAATTTAAATTCTTGCACCTCCTCAAATTTGGATTATATATATGTTTAAATAATATGCAGATTAAATATTTTACATTGAAACAATTTTAATGCATGATCAGTTATTTTGAACAACCTCAAGTATTGTACATTTGAAAGATACATATGTTTGGTAGACAATTACCACAAAGTATATAGTGAATTCATTGAACGATAAATAAATATAAAGTACTTTCAGTGCTACATATGTGTCATTCACTCGGACAGTTCATATTGAGCAAACATCATGTGCTGTAATACATTTTAACAATTTACTATATGTAGTACATTTTAGAGTGGTCCTGAAAGGTTTCCGTGTCTCCTGCTCTGTTCTGTCTGCCCTATGCTCCTCGTATGTGCCATACTCTACCTGTCCTATTCTCCCTGTGTGTGCCATACTCTGCCTGTCCTATGCTTCCTGTGTGTGTGCCATACTCTGCCTGCCCAATGCTCCCTGTGTGTGCTATACTCTGCCTGCCCTATGTTACCTGTATGTGCCATACTCTGCCTGCCCTATGCTTCCTTTGTGTGTCCTGCTCTGCCCATGGAACATAAGCCTGGTATTTGTTGTAGGGGTTTGTTATGAAAATTATCATTAGGGGCCACTAAGGTGTTAATTATGTGCTGAGGGTGCTGTGTTAACCACAGGGGAGTATGAGGTATATGGATTTAAGTATATGTCTTAACATGCCGACTTTCTTCACATGAGTGATATCCCTGCAATGAGTGGTAACCATTTGTTTTTTTTATGTGCTACCAAAATTAATGTGGCCAGTGTCTTAAAAGTTCTTGTGGTAACATGGATGTGGTATAAAGTGTGCATGGTTTAAAACAGGGAGTAGTTAACACTGGCTTCCATTATTGGCCCTCTACCACATACGCCAGAAAAATTCAAGCCCTTGGTATAACAGAATCTGGACAGCAGTGAGCTAGCATTTACGTATATGTTTTTGTGTATGTGAGAGACTTATGAGCTTTATAAGTTTCAAAATAAGGAAGGGAATACGAACTATAATTGGAGAACAGAGAAATTATTCATATACAGTGATGGCTGTATTGAATGAATTGTTTTTTTATGCAGTGTAAATGAAGTACATGTGGATCTTACATAGTTTTCACAGACAAGGTCACTAAAGTAAGATTCTGCCCCTTGGCCTGCTTGTCTCTGGTGATTTTTGCAATGCTCGCTCTGTAAACATAATTATTTCTGCCTTATTGTCACTTAAAGGTTTCTGTTCCAATTGAAAGGGACTTTGACCCTGAAAATAATTTCATACTATGTATTTTTAAAAAATTGTTAGAAAAATTATGTTCTGAAATGTTGTTAAACAACAGTTAAGTAAAAGTTCCGTTATAGTCATGATGTGGGATAGTGAATCTCCTGGTATTCATGTTCCATTGTCTGCTACCCTCATTTCTATACACTATAACTCTGATAGACAGATTTAGGTCACTGGGACTCAAGGGGATCAGAAGTCACAACTATTTACACCAAATATATTAGATTTCATAGCTGAATTAAGGAGCACAGTAAAAGTATATATAAGGGGCCATTATAAAAAAGCTGAGGTTAGATTTTAACTCTTCTCCAGACTTGCAGCTCATTGTTTCAATTAGTGCTCACCACCTGCAGTCTGAACAGAATGACACTTTATGTAAATGTAACAAAAAATAAAATGGAATATGCCATTTATGCAGTATATTGTTTTCTTATTATTTATTATTCTATAGTTATAAGATCCTGATCAAGACCAAGTTTTGTGCTTTACACACTTTCTTGTGAAACTTAAAGGGATCCTGTCATGGGGAATTGTTTTTTTGCATTGAAATCCATTTCTCAAAAGAGCGAACAGATTTCATTATATTTCATTTTGAAATCTGACATGGGGCTAGACATATTGTCAATTTCCCAGAGGCCCCAAGTCATGTGACTTCTGCTCTGATTAACTTCAATCACTCTTTACTGCTGTACTGCAAGTTGGAGTGATATCACCCCCTCCCTTTCCCCCACCCAGCAGCCTAACAAAAGAACAATGAGAAGGTAACCTGATAACAGCTCCCTAACACAAGATAACAGCTGCCTGGTAGATCTAAGAACAGCACTCAATAGTAAAACCCATGTCCCACTGCGTACTATTCAGTTACATTGAGAAGGAAAAACAACAGCCTGCCAGAAAGCAGTTCCCTCATTAAGTGCTAGCACAAATCACATGACAGGGGCAGCTGGGAAATTGACAAAATGGCTAGCCCCATGTCAGATTTAAAAAATTAAATATTAAAAAAATCTGTTTGCTCTTTTGAGAAATGGATTTCAGTGCATAAGTCTACTGGTGCAGCACTATTAACTTATGCGTTTTAAAAAAAACATGTTTTCCCATGACAGTTTCCCTTTAATGTACATAGCATTAATGCTTCCTTGTGCTGTATTAGCTATGTCTTTACATTCATATGCATTCATTTGAAAAGTTTTCATATCATTCATGAGTCTAATACTTCTTGAAGGCTGTCAAAATCACATGGTAAAATGCTTATCTATTGCATAGGCTGGGATTTTCAGATGTATAACTCAATTTTACTAGTTGCTAAGTTACAAGACCTGGTGTATCATGATTACTAATGTTAAAATGTTTTCAACATTTATTCTATCTTTATGAATATTAAAAGCTTAGGCTATTTGATGTGCTGTTCTATTTTTTATGAACTCAAAGTGATGCATATCTGCATATCACTAAGCAAATATATTATTTTATTTAGAAAGGTACAGTAGCACCAAATGTCATAATCAAAGCATGACCTTTTTTGTTTAAAAACAGATCTAAACAAGTTATGTGATTACAATCATATTGGCCTATAACATTCATGCAACTGTTGTAGGGTGCTATAGGCCTCTCATATCCTACACCACTGCAATAGAATCAAGGCAATCACACTGACATTTCAATGGGGAATTACATCCTTTTCATATGCACTTAGGGGCACATTTACTAAAGGTTGAAGTGAAAATTCAAGTAAAATTCTATTTTTTTATATTCAAATTTCGAAGTAATTTTGGGCTACATTGACTATAAAATAGGCCAAAATTCGACTTGAATTGAAAAAATTGCCATTTTAGTCTATGGGGGACCTCATAGAACCTGTCCTGTAAAATTTTCTAATAGGCTATTGCAATTCAGTAGGTCCAATCTGCCGAAGTAGGCAATCGAATAAACTTTAAAATTAAAATCCTTCGCCGGTTGATTGATCGAATGATCGAATATTCGTTCATTCGACTCTATTCGAATTTATTCAATCGTTCCCTATTCGATGATCGAATATGCCAAAATTCACATATTCAACCAAACAAATACATCCTATGTTCGAAATTCTATCGAATTCGTTCGAACTTCGAATCCTTCACGTGAATTTTGTAAATCAGCCCCTCTGTGTTTGTTTCCAGAAAACAGGTATAATAGCGAGGCCTTCAGACAGATTTGACAACTAATGTTTTTCACTACTTTGGTTGTGAGTACAGTATTTACCACTGAATAACTTTTTAAGGGCTTTTTGTTAATAATGCCATACAGCATTTTTTTGTAGCCCAGTGTGATAGTAACAGATGTCATGATGTTATGGAGCACGCAAATTATATTTAATTTCAGGGTCAAGCAACTGATGAACTGAGGGTGAGGTGGGAGACTTCACAACGTCACAATAATTGATCAATAATGCAGTCATGAGTATTGTGTGCCCATTGATCACAAAAAAATTGTAGACAATAAAAAAATAATTTACATAATGTTTTGCAGATATCTAGCCTGACACTTATCTGTGTTACAAAAAAACTGTGAGGTTGATGATTCATTTTCATTTTAAATACTGCTATTCTATGTAACAATTTATTTTCTGATCTTAACAATTTGTTCCAATACAGAAAATAAGTGTATGAATCCTTACTTCAGTATCGGGGATTAAGGATTTGCATAGGTATTAGTGTGTAAGCATAACTAGCAAATTTTTATTATAATAAATCTGTTGCTGTCATGCAAAACACATTAGAATTCATGAATACAAAATTGTTAGGTCCATGTAATATATATTTCTACACACTCTTTAAGTGGCTACATAATAAATATTGGGACCATACAGTATTTCCTAAGAATCTGGTCATGTTTTGTTGAATTCTGTAGATGATCTTTTATATTTTCTTTCCAGAGGTTGCATTGTAGAAATAAGAATTTTTACATAAATAAAATGCCACCATCAATGAGCCCTTGAACATAATGAACTGTTTAAACAACATTATTACAATGCATTACATTTTTTTTATTCCTAAGCTTGCTAATTTTTACTTTGTATTCTTACCCCTATTGCGTATCCTCCTCAATGTCAAATAGCCCAACCCTATACAGTATGTATTAATGTATTTAAATAGAAATTGATAGATGCTGCCACTATAGACTGCGGCTCTATTTTATGTAACTTTGTAGATATGTAAAATTCCTCTGCTGGAAAAAGTGATAAGGCAACTTAAATTTACATGCACAAAAGCACATAATATATGCAGACTGGGAATGTACAAAGTAAAGGTACTCTGTCTAAGAGAGGATATACAGCAGAATATATTTTTTGCTTTTGCACCTGTGACACAAAGATCATTCTTATGACTTCTACACACTTTGGGGCAAATTTACTAAATTCGTGTGAGGGATTCGTATTCTGATTGAATTTTCAAAAAGATTCAAATTCGAATTTCTAATAACTTTTTTGGGTACTTCGACCATCGAATTTATAAAAATTTGATCGATTCAAATGATTCTAATAAAAATCTATTCAATCATTAGACCATTCAATGGTGGAAGTAATTGCCCTTTAAAAAAAATTTGATCGCCTAGTTCGCCAGATTAAATGTACTGAATTGCTGTTAAACCCTATGGGAAGCTCCCATAGGGTTTTTCTAAGGTTTTTAGATCGAATAAAAAGAATTTGATCGAATGGTTAAAATAGTTTGAATCGTTCGATCCGAATTATTTAATCATTTGATCAAATTTTTTTATTTGAGTGTTCGATTAGTCGAATTGCACTAAAATCCTTCAAATTCGATATTCGAAGGATTTCAATTTGACCAAAATTCGACCAATAGTATATCTGCTCCTTTGTATCATAGTCTGTTGACATTAAAGAGAAAGAGATCCACAGCTCACATCAAGTGTGGAATTGCACAAAACCCAGCAAACATCAAAAAATCAATTGGACTTCACCCATTTACTTATATGTAACCTCGGCAGGTTTGAGATGCCGGATTGTAATATTCAGAGTTTTTCCTCCTCTGGGTTTAATAAATCCTGGAAATTTGTGATTTTTAAAAAGGCCAATTTTTCACAAATGTTTTGGATTTTTGGGATTTGGATCTTGGTAATTAACCCCCAAAGTGTTTTGGCTACGTTAGTGTTTTTATTTCTGTAAACATGACTCATTGGAAATAAAAAAAAAAGGTGATGATTTAATGCCCATGACATCTTCTTAAAACCTTTCATGTAAAAGGGGAAGTAACTTAAAAATGATGGGGCAGATTCACTAAAGGGTGAAGTGACCAACACTAGCAAAAATTCGCCAGCATGACATCATTTTGTTACTTCGCTAATTTACTAGCGAGTGCAGGCACCCCTTCACTAGCAAAAGTAGTACTAGTACTCTAGCGTAGCTAGAGTAAAAAATATTCACTCTGGCAAAAGAGTTTTACTACGCAAATTGGTTGAAAAATTTTCCAAATCCCAAAAAAGCTGGGGTCTTTAGCTTTTTTCAGGGTGATAACCTGCAAAAGACCATCATTTTTTTTTAGGGTACCCGAGTTCCCCCCTACATTTCCTAACATATGGCACATAAACTTGATGCTGGGCTCATGTGTAGGGCATTATAAGATCTATATTATTTTTGTTAAGGTTCCCTGGGCTTGTATAATGTAATGTATTTACTGCAACATATACGTGCATTGAAACTTCAGTTCCAGCCGTATGCAAATTAGCTAACATTAGCGCAACTTTGCTTTGCTTGCCGGAGTAACGGTAGTGCAACTTCGCCAGTATTCGGCACTATGGACGCAACTTTACATTTTAGAGAATTAGAGTTGTCCTGGCGAATCTATGTCTGGCGAAGTGTTGTGATGTGAGCAAAGTGTACGCTTGCGAAGGTGCACTCTTTAGTGAATTTGCCCCCATATGTCTTATGATCACCTTTCCCAGTTTTGAGTCATAGAAGGCTACAGGAACTAGTTATTTACAGTAAAGTGACTATTTTGTGTCTTAATAATGCAAATATGCATATTCATAGAGGTACTGTTGGTTTATTTCTACCTCTATGACCTCGTATACAAAGCAAAACCAAGAGATAAGG
>CM044445.1:76749630-76761705 GCA_024363595.1 Xenopus borealis
CTATCTATCTATCTATCTATCTATCTATCTATCTATCTATATATATAAATGCACACAGTTAGCAAAACAAGGCAGTTTAAGATGAGTGTGATGGAGATCAACTAAAAGATACCTCCAGTTATCTACACTGAGGCCTATTTAAGATTGCTTGAGTCTGAAAGCTTGAGCCTGAAAGCACAATTTAGAGATTCTAAACCTATAGGCCCCCATAACCCTGTGCCCCCAGTAAACCAAACCTTAGATTGTTTTAAGAAGGTCAGATTTCACAGTTAGGACACATTATATTTCACTCATTGTGAAGATATAAAACATCAGCCAAACCTCACTAGAATGTTTTTGCAGTCTGATGTCTCTTTCATAGCCCTTTCATTTGTGAATTGTAAATTTTTATTTCATTTTATTTTTTATTAAGAACCGGAAAAACATTTTGAACTTTTGAGGCAGGATGCAAATATCTTTGTGTTAAAAGTATGGTGCCATAGTTTCTTGGAGTAGAAGTCAAGTAATATTTTAGTTTTTTTTTTTACCCTACATGGATTGCAGAACTATTTGTCACTGAAAAGAACCGACACTTCCAGCTCATGAAATTAAAAAAAAGAGAAGGATAGAAGTGCTCATGCATGTGTGCTAAAATGTTCAATACCCCACCCCATACACACATATATACTTTGGGGTAAATGTGATTGGATATATATTTTCACTATATACGGGTGCTCAATATTTGCATGGTATTTACAAATATTGTAAAAAATATTTGGGGTGCTGGAGAAGCTACAACAAAGATAATGCTTTTAAACATAGGCACACCATTATTAATTATAGAGCAGTTTGAAAACACTAATAATTAGTATAAATATACAATGCCATGTAAAGAGCTCATGCAAGTTGCACACATCTTAAAAACTTCAATGAAGTCTTTTTATTACTTAATACTTATTCCCTAGCTGACTTTATATTTTTGAATAAATCTTATATAAAGGATTTGCAACATTAAAAACATTTCTTAAGAAGCATAAATTTGAATATTACTATACTTCTTTTAATATTACACAGTTTTTCACCTTATTCAAACATTTTTATCCAGCTCCAGAAGCAAAGATTAATAGAAGAGATGATTAGAAGTTGTACAGCTGATCACTGAAAAACTTTGCTAGATCTTTCTTGGCATTCACCTATTTTTAAACTTTATGACATTATCTGTCTAATATAATTCTCTCTGAAAATAAAATACCATGACATTTTATTTTACTGGCATGCTACAACTTTGGTTAGACAGTCAAGTCAGATCGCATTGTTATCATGCACAATGGACTGCAGTGAAAGTCAAGAGATGCAGTTTTTTTTCTTAATTATCCATGCAGTTAGAGCAGGTTTTAGTACTGAATACCAGGTCAGCCACTATTAAGCTAAATTTGCAATATCACTGTTAATTGTTCTTACAGATTATCCCATAATCAGTATGTTGTACCTACACACTTTTTATCAGTTGATGGATAACTGGCAATACTCAAAGCCATATGCATTTATACTGAGTAGATTACTGATACATGTATAGGTTAGATTATGTGGCATGCTACTAACATGGAGTTTTCCGGATAAGGGGTCTTTCAGTAATTAATATTTCCATAAATTAAGTCTGTCTGCTAAAAATTATTTAAACCTGAAATAAACTCAATATCATTGTTTTGCATGCAAAATAGATTCATGCAGTTTAGTTACCATCAAGTTCAATGTGCTCAATTATTTTTACAGCGATAAAGGAAATAACTTTTGAAAATTAGAATAATTTTTTGTAATAGAGTCAATGGAAAATGGTCTTCCCATAATTCAGAGCTTTCTGGATAATGGGTCCCCAGATAAGGGTAAACCCTTAAACAAAGTACTATAGACATATTGTACAAAACAGTTTCCTTTAAATTGGGGAGAAAAACAATTTTTGGGTGATATGTCTCCTTTAATACAGGGGTGTCCAACCTGCAGCCTGAGAGCCACATGTGGCCCAGGATGGATATGAATGTGGCCTATCTTGAAATGCTTGGTTCCTGAGGAAACGTTAGTTTGCAAAGGATATAGGAGTAGGCAGGAGGGGGGACGCTGCCCATTGCCCAGTTAGTAGTAATAATAATACGTCTATTTAACCCAGGTGTCCCATATTCCAGATATAGCTCTATCTGGTTATCCAACTAGTATTGTAGTTCTTTTCTGTGCATTTTCTTTACTTTCACAAATCAAAAGTGTTTGTGTATTTCATGTGTGGCCCCAGACAATTTTTCTTTTTCCAATGTGGCCCAGGGAAGCTAAAAGGTTGGACAACCCTGCTTTAATATAAAAATATATACAGTTTAAAAGCATCTGTAGCCTCTATTTGCTGCATAAAGTGCATTGTGGGGCAATGTAATAAAAGTTGCAAAGGTTGCACCCTGTTCATGATCCACAGCAACCAATTAGGTGTTTGCTTTAAATAACCGACCTATATTGTTTACGTAAGTTGCTGTGTTTTATTAGACCTGGCAAACTTTTACAAAAGTGACATTAAGGAGGTTAATATTAAAGTCTGAATGACAAAAACTCAAAATATTTTGTTTTTTTTGCTATAAAATCTGAATTTTTAGTGGAAAATTTTTTTTTTAGATTTCTTATACCCGCGGATGGGAAAATTTGCAGACCTGCTGAGGTTGTTAATGGGTTAATGGGAGAGGTTCCTATACCATTTGGAAATTGCTGTGGTCTGCATTGGAATTAGCCCAAAAACTCAACCATTTCAGACTTTTTGGAAAAAAAGTCAGGATATTCTGACTTTTCTTGAAAAAGCCCCCAAAAATTGAGCGATTTAGGAAAAAATTCAGATTTTCACTCAATTTTATCCCAATATGATTAAATTATGCTTTTTTAATAATAAATAACATTTGCTCTGACTTTTTTGATCAAATTATCAGAAAAATTCAGATTTTGATAAATAAGGCCCTAAAAGTCACAAATAAAACAAACAGGATTTCTCTGTTCAGTAAGCAGTTTATTTAGGAGAATTCAACCTGTATATGAAAAAACCCTCCCCCTTTAGGCCCCCTCCCTCCTCCCTCCTGGCCTACCTGCTCCCCTGGGCAAATGCCCCTAACTTGTTACTTATTGTTACTTATCCCTCCTTCCAGGTCCTGTTAGGTGGAGTTCACAGATGCCATCTTGTCTTGATCACTCTTCTTCCTGGACTGACTGGCGTTTTCGGGCGCATGCGCAGTAGGAGGATTCTGCTGGTGCGGAGCTACTGCACATGTGCCAAAAGTCACAAAGTTTCCAAAAAAGAAATCGGAAACTTTGTGACTTTCAGGGGCATGCGCAGTAGCTCTGTACTGGCAGTTTCCTCCAACTGAAAGAAAGATCAGAAAGTTCGTGACTTTCAGGCACATGCGCAGTTGGAGGAATCTGCTGAAAGCCCGAAAGTCACAAAGTTTCCGACTTCTTTCTTCAGAATCTTCTGACTTTTGGCGCATGTACAGTAGCTCCGCGCTGGCAGATTCCTACTACTGCAAATGTGCCTGAAAACACCGGTCAGTCCAGGAAGAAGAGTGATCAAGATAAGATGGCACCTGTGAACTCCGCTGGACAGGACCTGGAAGGAGGGGTAACTAACAGGTTGGGGCATTTGCCAGGGGGCAGGTAGGTTGGGGGGGAGCAGGGGGGCCTACACAGATACTGGGAATCCATAAAGACGTTATCTGGATGTAGATTTCAAATAGCAGTCAATACATCACACATTCACTGTCCCATGTAATAAATGGCATATTTATCAAGCTGCATATTAATTACCAAAGTAAAATCTCTCAGGAAAATTCAGGAATAAAAAGCAGAGGCTACTTGAAAATGCTATGTAAAAAAACAGTAATCATTTTACTGTTTTTTACAGCTGAAATTTTATGGCCATCTAAAATTTGCCCATTGACTTGAATGGATTACACTATAAAAATAATGGCAGAAAATAACAGCTTTAAATTCTGTGATTGTACAGCACAAAAGAAAATACACACCTTCATTATTTTCCACTGGTTTTCCACAATTTTTCTAAGGTAGATAATTTTACTCAGCTGGATAAATAGGCACCTTAATGTTCTAAAATGTACTTCAGCTCTATCTTCTTCTACAAATTGGTGTCATCAAAATTATTTTCAGTTTTAGAAAGATGAACAAAAGCCATTGTATTCGTGTAGTTTTTTAGATGAAAGTTCAGGACTAGGGTAGAGCAGAGGGATATCTTACAACTAGATAAGAGGAATAGTACTAAAAAGAGAAATAGTACTAAAAAGAGAAACATATCTTTGTATTAACCTTGCATGTAGACACTGGGCTTGATTTTCCCAGGATGCCACTGCTAACCTACAAATAGAGCAGAATTTAGAGCAGCATCAAGTACATATGGCACGCTCACAATACTGTGTATTTCAGTTTATAAAAAAGGTGTACTACATATAAAACCGTGAAGATAATAAAAACATTGTGGGACCTCCTTTCATTATTATGCAAGCCCTGTGTATATAAGTAAAATACAGCAAACAAACGGGTACACACACCGGGTACACACACATGGGGCAGATTTACTAATGGTTGAATTTCGAAGTGAAAAAACCATTTTCAATCGAATATGGCTGTTTTCGATCGAAAACAACCGTATTCGATTGAATAAAATTGAATAAAAATTGGTTGAGTTGTTCGATCGCATTGTTCGAATTGAACAATTCAAACGATTTTGCGCAAAATCCTCTGAATTCACAGGACTTTCAAGACAGGTTCTAAGAGGTCCCCCATAGGCTAAAGCTTGAAGGTGGCAAATAGTTGAATTCAAAGGATTTTTAAAGGGCCTGTACTTCGAAGTTCGACTTGTCGAATATTTGCATGAATGACATCATATATGTGATTCATTTGTTAATTTGCATCTTTTAAACAAAGAAAATATCTGTCAGTGTGACATTCCTTCAACACACAGGCATCTGTTAGAATGTGAAATGTACAGTATGTAGAACCTAGCACTGTTAGAACCTAGCACCACTTCTTTTATTCACCCAGTTGTGTGATCTGTTTTTAAATCATTACAATGGTTTAAACATCCTGCGCGTTTATGGATAATTCTGATTTTTTTTGGCTGCTCCTTTTAGGACACATATTTACTAAGGGTCAGATTTCAAAGTAAAAAAACTGCAAAATTTTACCATCAAATTTTTATCGATTGAAAATAGACCATTTTCGATTGAATTGGTCTGTTTTCGATCGAATAACAATTGTTGAATTGTGTTGATTTGAATGATTTTTCCCCCAAAAATGTGATTTTAAAGAATTTTCAAAAACAGTCCTTATAGGTTCCAGGAGGCCCCCCTATAGGTTAAAATAGTAATTCGGCAGTTTAAGGCGGCAAAGGGTCGAATTTAAATTTATTTAAAGAGAAAGTACTTCAATTTTCAAATGGTTGAATTTTAAAATTTGAATTGAATTTTTTTCAAATCAAATCGAAATTTGTGAAGTACACAAAAATTACTTATTTTTTTTATTCGAATTTTCACTTCGATTAAATTAAATCTGCCCCATAGTAATGAAAAAAATGTGCTACATGATTAATAGGGATGCAACGAATCCACTATTTGGGATTCACCCAAATCCCAGAATCCTTTGTGAAAGATTCGTCGGAATCCCAAACTGAATCCTAATTTGCATATGCAAATCAGGGGGAGGGAAAAGAAAAAGTGTGAGTTTTTTTTCACTTCTTTTTTTAGTGATGAAAAATCACATGATTGCCCTCCCCACCCCTACTTACCATATGGAAATTAGACTTTGGTTCGGCCTGACACAAATATTCGGCCAAATCCAAATCCTGATGAAAAAGGCTGAATCCCTAACCAAATCCTGGATTCTGTGCATCCCAATAACTATAACTGTATAACTATAACTATTTGGACATACATATGTAAAGGCACACACACACACTGACACACAAACACACACACACACTGACACACACACACACTGACACACACACACACTGACACACACACACACACACTGACACAAACACTGACACTCAGAAACATACTAACACACACAGAGACACACGCACATAAACATACTAACACACACAGGCACACACACACTGACACACACACAAACACACACGCTGACACACACACAAACACACACTGACACACACACACTGACACAAACACAATCACTGACACACATAAACACACACTGACACAAACTGACACACACACAAACTGACACACACACTGACACAAACACACACTGACACAAACAAACACTGACACAAACACACACACAAACACACAGTCCCCCTACCCCCTCCCTCTACCTCTCTCCCTGGAGCTTCCTGTTTCAGAGGAACAGCACGAGAACTGCCTGACACCTCCCACCCTGTCTTCTGGCCAATCAGAGGGATGTTGCCTTTCCCTGTCTGATAGCCAATCGCAGGAGGAGGAAGGCGGGATGTAAGGCAGCTCACTGTGAAGGGAGAAGCAGAGGCTGCGCGCTGTTCTCTCTACCCATGCCGGCCCATTTCATTAGTGAGCAGAGCGGCCCTTCAGCAAATTGCCCGAGTCTGTATATTATCAATCCGGGCCTATGTAAAGGTCATACAAAAGCTGAGAGAAAATAGTAGTAAATGGGTGGTATGAAGGATAATAGTCAGGCAAAATTTTGATTTGATTTGATAAGAACACATAAGGGCAGATTTATCAAAGGTTGATTTTTTAAATAATGTGAGTTTGTTTAAGTTCCCAATACTTTGACATTCATATTAAAAAAAAATCTAAATTTATTTAAAAAATCGAATTGAGGGGGAATGGTCCATATTCAAATCAATCAATTAAAATTTTTACAAATGATTTGCCCCCCAAAAAATTTGTTTTTCAAAGTTCACCAAATGACTCCACATAGGGGCAAATACACTAAAGTGTGAAGCGTCTAGAGCTAATTCGCCAGCGTGATGTCAATTCGCAACTTCGGCAATTTACTAAGTTAGACTCTAGTGAAAATTTGCTAGCGATGTAGATAGACAAGCACTGATGAAGGGATGTAACTATGCTAATTCACTAAGATGTACATTTTACTGAACGTTACCTCTTGTGCTAGACATTACTTCTCCAGGTCAGACCTGGTGAAGTTCAATACAATAGATAGGACTTTGAAAAAAATTTTTTTAAAACGCTGGTGTCTTTTACGTTTTGTAGGGTGATAGTCTGAAGAATAGCGAAAATTTTTGGGGGGTTACCCTCCTTCCCCCCTACATTTCCTAACATATGGCAACTCAACTATACAGTGCTATTTTATTTACTAAAGGTAAAGGGCTTGTGTAGTGTAATGTATAGGCTGTACATATACTTCTATTATACTTTCAACTTTGCGCCGTATGCAAATTAGGCATCGCGGTTTGCCTGGCGACGTAAAGGTAGTGCAACTTCGCTAACATTCGCCGTCCTGAGTGAAAATTCGCATTTTAGTGGGATTGGCAAAAATTTGCCTGGCGAAGTGTGCGAACGCCAGCAAAGCTGTCGCTAGCGCATTTCTGTGCTTTAGGGAATTTGCCCCATAGGGTCTAGGTGGTCCCCCCATAGGCCCCCCCATTTTTGCAAATGCAAATCTAATTTGGCTTATTCCCTAGTTGAAGTACACAAAAATAGCTTGAAACTCAAATTTTTTTTACTTCGAATTTTCAATTTGACCCTTGATAAATCTGCTCCATAGTAATAAAAAAAATGGCAATATGATTAACTATTTGGACATACATATGTAAAGGTCATACAAAAGCTCAGAGAGTTGTCCTGCTGAAGTAAATGAGTGGTATGAGGGGATAATAGTCAAAAATGTGGTCTTCCCACAGTTTGCTACCACTTTTGATGATGAATGTGAGAGACTGGGCATAGCAAATCAGTGACATCCACACTAACGCAATGTTGCTCTTTAAAGAATAGACTCAGTCACATCTATGCTATCTGCATTTTCCTTTTGTTATCTATGAAATGGGTGAAAATGGTAGATGCAAAAAATAAGGCATTTCTGATATTCTGATATGCCAGTACACCTAATAGTTAAAGCAATTAGAAGATAAATCTACCCCTTGCTGCTTTCAAAAATCAAGTATGTGTCATTATAAATAAAATATTATAGCTTGTTTTTTTAATAACACAGCAAAGTTGCTTAGCATGTGATTTAGTTATTTGATGTATCCAATCACTGAATCTACTAATATTGATGATAAAATATTCATGCTCTCCATTTTGCTTCTTTATTCTACCAAGTGCTATGGTAATTATCATTTTCAGAATAGTCACAGATAGTAATAAGGATAAATCAGAATAATTTGAATTTCCATTCAGGGAATTCGAATCACGTACTTAAAGCTTTTTTCAACAATGTTTTAAAATTCTGCAAGAATTAATTTTACATTAATCATCTCTATAAAAGTTTACTTGATTTTAGGATAATCCTTATTTTCTGGGAAACTCATAGTTAAGTGAATTTCACATCTGTGGATTTTGCTCAGAAAATTATCTACTGAGATGGCATGCATTGAAATGCACTGCATGTACAGTACTCATTGGGAGGATTGCCATTGTCATATGAGGAGCATTGAACTAGTTTTCTACTATATATGGAATATTCCAGTAACATTTTTCAGAACATTACATGAATATAAATGCAGTTTATGCTAAATGGCAATGTGTTGGGGTTTCCTTAATTGAGAAGCATCTGCTTGAGAAGCATCATCTTCTTCTGAGATGGCAGATTTTCAGATTCAAACCTAGGGCATGCCTAGGGCACAAAGCTGGGGGGCACCAGGCACATACCTCCTCTGTCACCTACCCACAGTCCGGTCCCCTTTCTGGCTGACACTCTGAACTTTCTATTTATTGTTGCTCCTGCACATATGCATGCAAGTGCCAGTTCTCGCATGCACATGCAAGCGTATGTGTCACAACCACCGGGCTTGCCTAGGGCACATGTGCAGTGCAGCCCTGTTCTGACTTTTTGCAGCATCGAACTTTGATTAATCGCTAAAAAAACTTTTAATTTTAAGTTTAATTAAAAAAAAATCCCAAAGGGACTTTAATGAATAACACTCTTCAAGTTAGCTATATAAATGTAATGATGGGGTAGTTGTATTAATTCACAATATGCTTCAAAGTGAGTGTTCCTTCCTGACATTTAGGGGCATATTCAAAGGCTCAAAACAGAGTTTTCCACAGTTTACTGGAAGGCATCTCCACAGCCCTCTGTTCACTTTTAAAGCATTATTAAATGCATGTTTATTAAATATATGCCCCAGATAGAAAATTAAAAGAAAGCTGGAACAAACCAAGATGTTTGTGGAAATATACTAAAGTGAGGGAATTGGTAGATGAACAAATAAATCTTGGTATTTCCAATCTTAATTTAAGCAAACCTACTTTTCAAGGTGAACAATGAGACAAAGCAACATGTATGGTCTAATAATACTATAATACCTCATGGGGATATTATGACCCTCAATAGATACGTATATTCAGAGATGGCCTTTTTTTGTGCAGTAGCAATGACAATCATGTTATATAAATTTATGGTAAATGCCTGAGGTTTATTTGATTGTGTATATGTTTAAATTTTTAACGCGCCTTCTCTGTTTTAATATATTGTAAATATTTTTTTCCAAAATAATCTGTTGTTATGCTTTATAGTACTGATCTATTGTATTTAATTTCTGTTGGTTAATTAGTCATATGTGTTTAAGCTATACTGTAATGAGCTGAGTCAGATTAAATATATTCCACTTTATATCATTAAGTCATATTATAAAATTGGTCATAAATTTTTTTAAGGCTCAGCGGCTATGATATCAAGGTTATTTTTAATGAAACAGAAACAGTGTTCACATTATGACTTTTACAGGTCACTAAAAGTAACACATTCTACTTTCAACAAAAATTCCTTTGCTGTTGGTTTAGTAATTTTAGATGCCTATGCTTTAAAATGAATGTTAAGTACTATTAATGTTAAGTTTTATTAATTAGGTTCTTCCCAAGCTGATATTCTCATCCTGTGTGGTGTAAGCTTGCGGGAACCGCACCACTTTCTTCTCTTTAAGGCATTTCAGCACAAAACCACAAATCATAAAAATAACTCCTGCCCATAACATATTTGGTGAGATCAGTCACTACTGTGGGTCCCTTGTGGACTATCAGTAAAACACATACATACTGTGTTTACAAAGTGGGTTGACAGATTCATATAAATCAGAGCTAGACTATCATGGATTCCTGTGAATTGTATAGAATCATACATTTCTGTTTAAAAACATGTATATTTACTATATAATTCAAAGTTTTGATAGTGTTTGTACAGCTTTTCCTCAGTATAGTGAACTCGAATAAGGGTCTCCAATAAGTGTAGTTGTTAAACACCACCTTAAGGAAGTGGACCGGGTGCACCACCCTGAGCCCTCAGCACGGGAAGTAGACAGACTGAAAAATAATATTGAACAGGGCACTCAAATGAAGTCAATTTTCCACCAGGAGAGTGAAAAGAATTTATTGTGTCCACAGCCTTATGTGTTTTGTGTTGCAAGCACTTAGTCAACGGCTCAACTAAACCACAGCAATACTAATGAATACTGCCTGCCTATTTTGGATACCCTATACCACAATTTCACCAATCAATATGACTGCTTGACTGAGCCAATTGGCAGGATCATGGCAATCTGTTCAGCATCTCAGGCCTAGAATACCAAGCACTAGTAAATTTCTGTAAAGTAAACCGATTTTACTATAGAAAAAAATAATGGTACTTTAACACAGGCATATCCAGTTGGCTTATTGAATTTGATCTCTTTTCAGAAACCATTCCCATAAAACAATTTATCTTTCAAAGGTCATTGTGTCATGAAGGATTATTTGACATGTGATAAATCATCTGGGAGTTTTACAACCATTAATTACGTTCCAAAAGATTTATCATTTGTGTTGATGATTAAAAGTGATCAATAAACTGAACACAGGATCACAATTAAACCCATTTGCATAAAAAGAACACATCAATTTTCATCACATAGTAAATTACTAAATATTACTTCAGAATCAAAAGTAATGAAGTAATACATGAACATTCTTAGATGATAAATCTAGCATGGATCAATTCAAAAGTATAAATGATGCTTTTCTGAATGCATACATTTATTTAAGGTCAATAAAAGTATAACAATAATATACTTATAGTTGTTGTGTTTTGGTAGCTGAGGATGAGCAGAGTATAACAGTACTACAGCAGTAACTTGAACTCTATCACTCTCAAGCTGTACAGAAAGTACTGTGTATCTGCAAAGTACAAGTAATGTGCACAGTGACACCCGCAGGCCATTTGTATCAACACCACATTCCCCCTATAGTAGGAAAGCATTTGGAAAGGTTCAGTTTCAGTCCTGCAGAATCAATGCATTTCAGAACCTTTTCTAAATACCTGTCATAAAGATCCATAGTTGGGGAGTAGACAATTATATCATCCAAGTAGCATTGTACACCAGGTATGTCATGGATTTTAGAAGACATCAGTCTTTGAAAACAACTTGGTGCTGAAGCCAGTCCATAAGGTACATGCTTGAACCAAAACAAACCATCATGTGTGATAAATGCAGTGGGGTCTCAGCTTTCCTTGATGATAAGCACTCTGAAGATCGAGGGTTGAAAAAAATTTTGTTTCTCTGAGTTCTGAAAATATTTCGTCTATGTGCGGCAAGGGACGATAATCCATAACAACTGCTTTATTAGGTTCATGGAGATCAACACACAATCGAATACATCCAGTTTTTTTCATTGTTACAATTGGTGAAATCCATTTGGAGGATTCTGATTTTTCAATCACATCTTGCTCTACCAGTTTCTTTAGTTCCTGTGAGACAGTCTACCTTATAGAGTAAGGCAAACACCTCAATTTCTGGTGTACTGGTTTTACATCTGGTCTTAACTTAACTTTGTGCACAAAGTTATTTGCACAGCCAAATGAAGTGTTGCTTTGTGGGGAAATTTTAGACACAGGCTGTTTGGCAGGCAC
>CM044445.1:76799115-76809823 GCA_024363595.1 Xenopus borealis
AAAAAAAAAAAAAAGCAAATTAAAATTCGATGTCTAGTTTTTATAATAGCATCAAAAAATGAATAAGGAAATAAAAAGACACTAAAGACACAAAACTAAAGACATAGGGGGGAATGTAATTAAATTCGCAAAGAGCAAAAGAATGCGCATCAATAAGATTAAAAATCCACATCTCGCAATGTAATATTGTTCCTTAAACTGTTATTGCATTGCAAATTTTAATTACGCATTGAGACTTTTAATTGTGCATTGCGAATTTTAATTGCGCACTCTTAAGAAGTGCTTGAAGGTGTCGTAATCTTTAGGAGCAAACATAACGACTTTTTCAGTAAGAAGTTTTATTACATTGACTGCGCATTGGCGCAAGCTGTAAAATACGCAAACTCTCTTCCACTGTCGGAAGTGATCGGTAAAACAGTTTCCAGTTTCCAGTTTCACAAAAGCTATATTAAATTCGCGCAAAGCAAAAATTGTTCGCACAGAGGCATAACTTTTCGCATTGCGAATAGTTTTTGCCTTACCGACTTATATTACATTCCCCTGATAATGACCCTAATGGGCCTTCTGCAATACATTCATCAAAAGTATGTAACCCAATAGTTATAAGGCAAGTTTGTCTGTTAGAGGCATACCCCCTTGAGGCAGTCCAAAACTACAAACCTCTCTCTCAATAGTTAAATAGCTAATAAAAATTTTTGTACATACTAGGGCTTATTCGGGTTTTATTAAAAGTCAGTTGATGTTATTTTTTAAGGAAATGTTTTGTTGTTTATATATGCAATTCAATATATATTAGAGGCAAATTTAAGATTAACCCAAGTAAAGAACAACCTTTAGATCAAAATGATGATATGGAAAAACAATTGCTCTTACAATTTTTATCATTGATGTATTTGTTTTGTAATATATTTATATTCAGTCAGTAAAAATAAACATTTTAAATTGGGAAGTTAATTTGTTATTGAATTTGCAACTTAAAACATATCAGGGCTTCCCAACTGCACCTAACTGTACATATTACCTTTCCTTTCCCTTACCTATTTTTGTTCATGTTCTAGTTGAAATGCATATTCTTACATTATAACACAATTCACTTCATAGTATCTGGCAAATGGGGATTACCCAGAAATGATCAGTTGTATTTTAATAAACCAGTCTCTGTTATTTGTATAATATTTTAAGCTAATTGTTATAATAATACACAACTGCACAAACATAATGAAAATATTCTACAAAAATGTCAAATATGAAATTCTTTAAATCCTAGGAGTGATGTCCCTGTATATTTTTTGTACTATATTTATATATTCCACACAGAATAATGGTGTACACATTGCTTGCTCATCAATGCCTGTGTGCTGGTTATAAAATACAGTTTACAATAAAGGTGTTTTACACAGATGACCAAGCATTGATATCAACAGTATACTTACCCAAATATTTTGAATACCAAAAAAAAAAACCCCAGTGTTCTACACAATTCATAAAATATTTTTAAAGGCTATAATTTGTTTGTACAACATGCATGAGGAAGATAAATGTAATTTGGGGGACTTCACTTTGACTTATACAAATTGTTTTTTTTTTTTTGTGTGTGATGTTCTAAATATTCATAAAATTATTGTTTTAAGTAAAACATAATTTGGCTAATTTCTTCCAGACTTGATGTTCTTAAAGTTGTTTCCCTATTTAATACAAAGATAGCACTACATGACAATGTACAATATACAATGACTTTTGTATATGAATGTCGTGCACAAAGTGTAGAAAACAGTGTAGAAAACAAATGAAGAGTTAATTAGAAATCAACATCTCCCTATAACAATTTATTAATTTTTTTGCATCCTGGACAACATTGTGATCAGGCAAGGAGTGCAACTTTGCCAACCTTAGCCAACATAGTCCAAATCACCCCAGTGAACGAAACATTCACTCACGCAGAGCTTGAGTAACTTAAGCCCACTTATAATTGTAAACCAGAGCTTTAGGCTCTGGTATGGCAAATTATAATTTTCCATAACGAAGGGTGGTGTTTGCGATGCAAGCATGAGCAGAGAGAAAAGTCTAAACAAGATGTTTCAGTGGTTCACAGCTTCCTTCAAATATTTAAGTAGCATAGTCTACTGTCTACCCAATATATATATTGATAAAAATATACTTTATTCTAAGAACATAAGAAGGTGTTTGAAAAAGTGTTGCCATTTATCCGTATAGAGAGCACTGTAAATACAATACCTCTAGCTAAAGAGTAATTGATAGTTAGAGATCCCTGTGCATAGCATACAGGTAGTAAGTACAGTTCATTTCACTTTATTAAACCGTTACAATTGTTATCAATGTACAATACATGTTCTTAGTTTTACATGTTGGGATCACAAGTTGTAAAGAAAGTTTTAATGACAATGCTGTGTGAATGATATTAAAAATCTCTTTAATATACAGGACACTGTGTAAATTGTTGTTTGCCTTTTCTTCAATTTTATATTATTCATATATTACATAATTTTCACTATACATTATTTCTGGATTTTTTTTGTTCTCATTACCTACCCCTTTCTCCCCTTCAAAAGTGACCTTGGTATAAAAAAAACCCTTCCTTTCCTCATTTGCTTTGTTACTTTGTTTATACATTATTTTGGGTGCTTTGACAGAAAAAGATAATTTTATTACTCAACGTCTCATGTTCTCAGAATTGCTCTGAAGAACTATCAAAAAGTTCAGTGTAATTGTTCTATTCAGCAAGAAACAGACCAGAACACTAAAACTGTTTACAGTTCTGCTCTGTTTACTGCACAAATAACAATAACATAGATATTTTTTAATTAAACCAACAGGGAAAATACATGTCCAACACAAGCCCTATATAAAATCTCATGTTGAAAACAGGTGTATATTGAGCTTTTCACCCACATTTTGTCCAATTAATTTTAATAAGACAATAGCAAAAATATCCTTGTATATCCTTGTATGGAGTGTCCTATGTGTATATAAGTTCTGAATCAATATTTATTAAAATGCAAATTACAAACAAATTAAGAACAAACTCTATTTCAGAAGTGTAACCATGGATCTGTAAAGGATTAAAACATAAGGGACAGAATTAATTAACCAAATGCCTCTAAAGCAGTAATGGGCTTTACTATTTGAATTCTCTATTTTCTGGCCAGATGGAGTTAATTAATTTTTAACATGTAAACGACCCTAGGTTTTCTATCTCAGTGTTAATCTGACTAGGCGATGGAGATTTTACTATGAAATACTACTATGTCATTTGTGACCTTTTACTTTTAATGAAAAACAACCTAATTGATCTTAATACAACTTTTTGGCAAGGTAGTACATTTAACTCTAATAATGTTGTTTTGTGAGTTTTGTGGCTTGTAATTAGGAGAAATAAGGTCGGAATGCACGCCTGCCTAATACTGATTAGTATGCCTTTACTGAAGAAATAACAAAAGGGGATTTAAAAATAAAAACTTTAAAGAGCAGTGGGACCAAACCAGCATTTTTTAAACTTTACAGTAAAATACAGGCTACCAAAATAAAGAACCTGCATTTTGCAGAACGGTAAAAAGAAATGTGTTGTCTTGCAGAATGCTGCAGGTTTTATTTACTCTAAAGGGCAGATTTATCAAGGGTCGAATTTGATTCAAAGTGATTTTTTTTTCCGATTGAAAATGGACCATTTTCATTCAAATAGGTCTGTTTTCGATTTCCTCCAAAAAAATTGGAATTCTCAAAAATTTCAAAAAGAAATTTCAAAAAGGATAAAGGAGGTCCCCCATAGGCTAAGCAGGTTTAAGGTGGTAAAGGGTTGAATTCGATTTTTTAAAGAGACAGTACTTTGATTTTCGAATGGTTGAATTTTTTAATTCAAATCAAATTTTTTCAATAGGAAGCAAATTTTGTCCTATTTGATAGTCCCCAATAATTACTTTGAAATTCGAATTTTTCTTTAATCTAATTTTCACTTTGAATTTTTTTTTATTTTGAATTTTCATTTCGACCTTTAATAAATCTGCCCCTAAGGGTCTTTACACATAAAAAAAATTTAAAGGTCAATCACACCAAATAATTGCTAAATTTTGCTTAGCTAAGGTCTTCCTTATGTGGAAAACCCCAGGTCCCAAGAATTCTGGATTAGAGATCCTATATCTGTACCTGTTGTGGTTTTTGTTAGATGTTTATATATTTATCTACAGGTATGGGACCTGTTATCCAGAAACCCATAACCCAGAAAACTTTGACATATGGGAAGGCCATCTTCCATATAGACTTCATGTTAATCAAAAAATTAAGATTTTTAAAAATGTTTTTCTTTTTCTGTGTAATAATAAAACACTAACTTGCACTTGATCCTAACTCAAATATAATTAATCTTTATTGGAGGCAAAACAATACAAATGGGTTTTGCCTCTAATTTTTAAAGGCTTTTTTAGAAGACTTAAAATATGGTGATCCAAATTAAGGAAAGACATCCTTATATGCAAAGCTCAATGTCCCTAGTATCCTGATTAATAGGTCCCATACCTTTATTATAAAAGATTGAGTGGAGGTACTATAGGAGTCAGGAATGCCATTACAGAAGAGAAATTAATATAAAATGTAAAACCTAAAATTTACAGTATATATGAAAGCAGTGTTTACTGCAGTCTTGTCAGGGAAATCTGCATAATTACACTATTAGCTTCAGCTTCCAGCTACTGAATTGGAATAACTCAGCTTATAGTATTATGGCAGATATTTATAGACATGTAAGTTTGGGGGAGTTATATGAGTGTTTTGGAGAATAAAAGCCTTGACTGTTTTTGCCAGTGGGAAGAATACATACATAGATTAAACAAGACAAATGCTTTATCATGTCAGTCCTGTAGTTGCCCTTTATGAAATAAATTCAATAGGAATTTTTGATTGTATGATAAGAAGGCAAAACTGGCCAGAAGCCAAATTAACCGAGTGGTGCATTTAAATATGTACATGTAGAATTCAGATGCAGTCAGTCACATAAGAACCTGGGAAGTCTCTTGTAATGGTTGAACCCTATTTATATAATATCAGTACACACTTCCCTTTAGTTGCATTTTCTGTAGGTATACAAAGAAAGAGGCATCCACTGCTAACTTTTTATTATATTATAGGTGATGAATTTGAAGATTTTAAATATTTTGTAAGGGAGAGAAGGAAAAGACTGATGACTTTGGCTATTTCTGCAGAAGGGAGCCCTAACAAGTACAGATTGTGTGGCTTGAAAATAAATATGCACTTTAGCAGTTAAACTGCCTCGATCTCCATTTGTCCGGCACTATCTATTCCTTACTAAGTTTATTGGTGTTTGGACAGAGCACCTGCGGGACATCTGGGATAAAGCTTGTTCCACTCCCTGTGAACCTTTACCGTTTATAAAGTACAGATGAAGCCACTTTGGATTGTGTGTTTGACACATAATAACTTAACTCAGACTTCACATGCTTTGGTATGCTAATGAAAAGGTTAAATGCATTAAATGAGTTAAGATAACTTTAGATAACACAGTTTCTTCAATTGGCCCTGAGTCATGACGCATTTAACACACAAATCCAAGTGGCTGCATCTGTATATCAGCAATAAATTGTTTAATGGAAAAAAGACTGTCTGATATCCTTTAGGATTGCCTAGTTTTGCATATTATGTATAAATCAGCTCTAATTATTTTCCGTCGTTAAGTATTTTTTTAATTTCCAGTGCATACTTGGGGAATGATGCAAATGTCAAGTATATTGTAATAGGGTATGTTGCAAGCGTTTGTATTGAAAAATGATGGTCAGATTAGTCAGTTCGTCACCCATGCCACCATATCATAAGATGCTTATGTTGCCCACCCAATACTATTCCCAAGAATCATGGTCAGCTTTTCAGTTGTACTACTGCAGTGTCATATGTAAAGAAATATTGGGCCCATATATGAAGAGCTAAAGGTAAATGCTAAGGTCCACAAAATTACAGCTCCAGGCAACCATATATGTGTGATAAAATATTTGCTAAATGTCCCATTTGATGGAGGTTTGTCCTTTCAAACATCTGCCTTTGCATCAAAGGTACATTAATACTTTGAAGTTGTAATTATTGAGTATGTAATTATTCTCGGAAAAGCTCCACGTTCTTAACAGAATGCAGGTCTGATTTGTGTCAAATACTAAAAATTATTCTCTAAGCACTTCAAGAAAATTATGCATAGCACCTGCAAGTGTATATGATACCTTTAATGCTTGCTGAACAACTCTAATTTGAAACACGTATAAAGAGAAGAAAATCACTTGCATTTCTTAATAGCGTTTGACTATTTTCTGCTATGCTTTTCTGTATGTCTGACTCTCTGTGAAGGTAATTCATATCTGATTCAATCTGAGTTGAGTAATTTCGACATATTGCTTAGAAAACCAAGGTTTTTGGCAACATGAGCTTCAGCCTTGTCATTCTCAGCTGATTAAAGGGTCTCCAGCTGTTACTGATCTTCATCTCCCATTGGTATCTTCTCTTAACTATCCTTCTAGGCACCTATTTGCATTTTACAGATGGAGACTCCCTGAACTCTGCATCTTGCTTTCACAGCCACACCATTTCCTCTACTAAAATGAATGTTGTACCATATGCTCCTTATGAGCCAGATGCATAAATCATAGTTCCGCAATTTGCACCTTTTTGTATCTGCCTTGGTTATGTTCTAATTCAAGACACACGCCATAAGTTCAGTTTGGAGGTGAAAAACAGCTCTTATTACCACACTGACATTTATTTAGAGTTTTAATCATGATCCTCATCATTCTATATTATGCTTAACCTCATGAAGACAGGAAGGTTTGAACCCTCTCAACCAAAGCTTTAAAAAAAAAAACAAGGTATGGTTAATGCCAAAAAAAAGGACCTAAAATGATAAGGAACAACACCTTTCATTGTTGCTTGACTGAATTAAAACCTGCACAGTTAAAGGGACATGTATAATGAAACATATAATATTGTCATTATTTATAGTGCACAGTAATAAGTTACTAAATACTGTATAGCAAATGCTGGGGCAGATTTATCAAGGGTTGAATTTTGAAAACAGACATTTTTCAATCAAATAGGTCAATTTTCGATCGAATTAGAATTGTTCGAATTGATTTAATCGTACTATTCGAACAATTTCACACAAAAAAATTCAAAATAAAGCCAAAAACTCTATATAGGTTATAGGAGGTCCCCTACAGGTTAAAACAGCAGATTTAAGGTGTCAAAGGGTCTCAGTAGAATTTTTTTTAAAGAGACAGTACTTTGATTTTCGAATATCAATTTGAATCAAATTTTTTCAATTTGACTCGAATTTTGGCTGAAGTTCCCAAAAAATTACTTCAAAATTAAAATTCTTTTTATTTGAATATTCACCCTTGATAAATCTGCCCTGCTGTGTAATGCTGGTCATTGTTTGATTGTCTTCATAGATAGCAATAATGTGGAATTATGCTGAGCTTTACTTCAGTTTATTTACAAAAAGATTTGCATGCAGTAATAGAAATTATTATAAGAAAAACAGTAAAGCATTTAGAGTGAATAATTGTATTGTCCCCCAATGAACCACTAATTACATATACAGTAATGCTACTCATAGAATTTATTTTACCACCTTCAGAAGTATTTACTGTTCAATAACCATACACTTTTATATTAATATTTTTATTTGTTTCAGAAAAATTGCAGATCCTTGACAAAACATATGATGCACTGTTGAAGCAATGCCCACATTTTCATAGTAATTTTTGTGCAACTGTCCCAAGTGATTAAAATTGTGCTTTTTATTATTAAAATGCTTTGTATGTAGCCTGGCCAGATACATTAACATTTGCCTAGCATAATAAAGTCACAACACAGATTCACATCCCATTCAGCTAAATTATAAGAATTTTAACAAACAAGAATTCTTATTTGATCAGATGGCAAGCTATATGTTTGGTTGTGCTTACTAGAAGCATAAAGTGATACATTTTTTAATATATGTAACAATTCATTGGTTAAATTAATTAATTCAATAATTAATCAAGCAAATAGTTGGAAAATAGCAGAAGGTAGTCAAATTTATATAATCTAAATAGCAATGGAAAATACCCAGTACTAATGTTTGAAATAATACATAGAGACCCATTTATCAAAACTCAAAATTAATAGATAAAATTTTGCTCAGCTCCCATTGACTTCTACATGACTTTCACAAGTTTCACTTTTTTTGCCTAATAAACAATGGAAATTTGAGTTTTAAAGCATATCCAAATTCATAATGTTTAATTATAAATCAAAATGTTGATAAATAACCCCCATAGTATTAGAGGTAATGTACCTAGATGGGCTTTAAATTGAGTTGCTTTTGATTTGATTTTTAGATGGAGTTTAGTGCCCTAAAGCTGCACAGTTGGCACAGTCCAAGACATTTTAGCAAACCCTATCTGGCAATTAGAAACTTTCTTTGCAAAGGGAAGCAGACTAGGCATTTACTCAGCTATTATATTATGAAGGTAAGAGCATGATATAACTATTAGTAATGAGCAAAATTTTTCGGTGACTTTTGTCATGCTCATAAACTCATAAACACATTTCGATGAATTTTGTGAAATGGGTCAGATTCATCCATCACTAGTAACCATAGCAAATATTTGCAATTTAATGACTAAATCCTGAAAAAGATATGGGTAATGATTCCCATTGATTCTGCCTAAAATATTTTACTTCAAAACTTAGGGAACATATATAAAGAAGACAGGATAGACATGTTGATATATTAATTACACGGAAGAAGATAAAAAAGGGAAAAACAATGTATGGGTAAACTGAAATTGTTTTTACAGTTGTATAAATGACATGCATAGACATATGTTATACTTACAAGTTTTATTTAATTTATTTGAAATATTCACTGCCACTAATTTTTCGTTTAGTGCTTTGACACGTACACTGCCTTTACTGAACTGTCACAGGTTTCTGCATTCTATTTTGGAGACCTGAGACCAGCCCCATGAATAAAGCACTGCCTGTATTCAGCAACACTGTATTCATTAGGGTCAGAAAGGAGTATGCATGTACAGCAGGTCAATAGTGGTATCGGGTTCAACAGGAGCATACATTAACTGTCTACCCTATTACAGGTAATTAGGCCAGGGCTTGCCTGCACCTGCCAATGCTGTGCAGCTTATGGCAGACTTTGTCTTTATCTGGTGAAAGGTGCTGAGTGCAGCCAGACCCATTTCAGAAGTACTCTGAGCATGAGTGAAAATCCTTGTAACTTACAAGATGTGTCTTACAGAGTTTTTAATATATTGCTGTGTTACTAAGCCACACACATATAGGATTAAGCAACCACTCTACAGTATATACTATAAAAAGACAAGCTGCAATGGTCGAACAAAATCAAAATTTTCTCTACAAGGTAAAATGTTTATAGTTTTCCATCACTTATCAGTATTCTCCTCTTATCTCCTTCTCTCTTGTTTCCTTACCTATCTTTGTCTCCAGAGGAGACAAAGAGGTCAGTAAAAAGATTACATCCAAAAAGACAGAATAATGTCAATGGTTTGTCACTTATAATCACTGACCCAGACACACACATCAAACTGGTTTTGCTTCTGAATTGCAAACATAGTTGGATACTTTTATTTGCTGTGTATTTGTTAAGGGACAGAATACTGGGCCCAAAAATAATTATGAAGAAAAATAGTGAAAAATATGTCTGTAAGATTTATTAGTGTCAAAATCATCATGATGTTTTGGATCAGGTTGAACTTGATAAATGTATGTTATTTATTTCTTTCCACCTTAAGTAACACTTTGTTTTGAAGAAAATATAGTAAGGTTAGGAAATCCATACCCATAAATACAAAATCGAAAAAGAAAGTATTTATAGGGAAGTCATCAAAAGCACTAAAGTTAAAGGGAAACAACACCTCCCCTTTGGCATGAACTCAGTTGGGTTTATGCCAAAAAGGTACATAAACACTACCATAAATAAATATATGGGCTGAGACGAGAAGTGAATTTTCAGAAAAAAAATTATAAGAGCTCAAATAAAATAGCTCATATCAAAAAGGGGGTAAATGTTCTGTTTATTGGTGACCTTCATAGGTCCCTATAATTTATGTAGGGAAGTGTCCATGAACATTTTTCTTATGTCACACTTTTTAGAACTGTATGCATATTGGGTAGTACAGTAAGTTGCCATTTTAAATTAATGCAAGACTGGACTGTAAAAATGTTAAGATTTAATCAACCATTAGTACTTCTATTTTCAAAAAAGAATATCTGAGTATATTAATCAATAAAATATCATTTACTATAAGCTCTTTGGGTGCAGGGACCGTTTTTCTAACTGTGTATTTTATTTATTCCCACTGTCTAATATATAAGACCATTACCCCATTCGTGTGTATATATATATATATATATATATATATATTATGAGCAAAAAGTATCCACACTCTCAGGTCTTATATTTAACTAAAAAATGTTTTATTATTATGAATGTGAGCCTAACGTTTCATCCTTCGCCAAGGCCTTTCTCAAAGTGTCTAATAATTACTAAAGATGCACTTAAATACAAGAGTGGGTGGGAAACTAGACAAATTGGAACTGACATCATCATGGAAACGTTACACTTATTTAAATATCACTAATTACATACATACAAGTCTAAAAGATACAAAGCACGTAT
>CM044445.1:76815319-76842209 GCA_024363595.1 Xenopus borealis
CCATGTCAGATTTCAAAATGAAGTATAAAAAAATCTGTTTGCTCTTTTGAGAAATGGATTCCAATGAAGAATTTTTCTGGAACAGCACTATTATCTGATGCATTTAAAAAAAAAATGTTCCCATGACAGGATCCCTTTAAAGGGGTCCACTGCTAAAAACGCAGTTCTGGCACAATAAAATGTAATTCAGAGCAACTTTCCAGTATACATTAATTAAGGAATCATATTTATTATCAATCAGTGTTCACTTTCATGGCAAATAATGTCAGAAAAAGTGAGGGAGATCTTAATCTTGCTAGCATTTTCTGTCATTGATTGGTTTTTTTTCTTCTTTTATTGTGTGGGATATCAATTTCTAGATGGACAGAGAGATACACACACACACACACACAAATATACATAATATGTGTTCATTGTTGTAATAAAATTTCCTTCATTTTTTCTCCATATACCATATATCAAATAATGT
The DNA here is from genome assembly GCA_024363595.1 of Xenopus borealis. NCBI lineage: Eukaryota > Metazoa > Chordata > Amphibia > Anura > Pipidae > Xenopus > Xenopus borealis. The sequence goes on from CM044445.1 coordinate 76,815,789, forward strand.
ATGGTGACAGAAGATAAGGGCATTCTGCTATTTACTGCTTTATTTTTTTTAAGACATTGAACTGAACAGTAGCTTAATATTTGCATGAAATAAAATCAATCAAAAATGCTAGGAAACAGTTTGAATGCTGGGCACACTAATACAGTGCAAAATCTATGCAATGAAGCAACTGTAAAGATAATTTTAAAAGTAATATGTTTCTTGTAGCTCCAATGGCTGGAAGCAGTGTATCAAGGCTTACTAATCATTTGAAAGTTTGGTTTAATACTCCCTGTTGATTGAATCCAAGATGTAAGATGCAAATTTTCTAGGAAATACATTTCAAACATTTACATTTTAGCAGAATATTGAGTTGAAAGCCAACATTAATGGAATTTTAACTACAGTATAATTTCCAGAGAAATTCGCGAAACGAGTTGCGGGATGCTTTTGATGCGCGTCGCGTCAACTTTGGTGCGTCGTTTCCTACGCGCGTCGCGTCGTTCTCGGCGCGTCGTTTTCTGTGCGGGTAGCGTCGTTTTCGGCGCAACGCATCAAAAACAGCGCATGACTCGTTTTTCCGTCGAATTTTCGCCAAACGAAATTTCACTGGCGATTCGCGAATTTATTCGCCGGCGCCGAATCGCGGGAATTCACCATGAATTCGCCCCTGCCGAATAAATTCGCCCATCACTACTACAGTACACAAGGAACTGACTACTATAGTCATTTTTCTTCAGTGCCTGGGGTTTTCTGGATAATGGATTTTCTGTAATTTGGATCTTAATACCTTAAGTCTACTATAACATTAAATAAAATCGATCGCTGGTTTTGCTTCCATGAATTAGTTAGATCTTAGTTGAGATCAAGTACACACTACTGTTTTATTACTACAGAGAAAAAGGGTTTTTAAAAAAAATTGGAATATTTGTATAAAATGGAGTCTATGGGGCAAATTCACTTAAGAGTACAATTTCGCCAGCAGGCAAAAATGAGTTTAGACAACACTAAGGGCGCGAACGTTGCAGAATTTTCTCTAGTGTTACTTCGCCAGAGTGAGCTAATCAAAGCAAAGCTGCACTAGTGTTTAATTCTGCCTAGCGCAACTTCGCTAGAGTTCTTGCACTCAGACTAATTTACATATGGCGGGCAATTTAAAGTGGAATGGAGCTATTTATTTTACATGGTGCATATAATACATTACATTGATGCTGATAACTAGACATACCAAGGGAACCTTAATAAATCAATAGAGTTGTTTTAATGCCCTTAACATAAACCCACAGTTAAATAATGTGCCATATGGTAGAAAATGTATGGGGAAACCGGGTACTCCAAAAAAATATTTATGACTTTTGCAGCCTGAAAAATTGAAAAGACGCCAGCGTTTTTTGTACTTTGCCAAGTTACGTCCATTCGTTAGAGTGTGAAGCAACGGTAGCGTACATCTCCTTTACTAGCGAAGGGGCGCATGTGCTCATTAGTAAATTGGTGGTAACAAAATTATGTCAAAATGCTAGCGAATTTTCTCTAGCGTTAGTCACTTTGCGCTTTAGTGAATCTGCCCCTATGGGAGCTGGCCATTTTGTCATTCAGAGCTTTCTGGATAACGGGTTTCCAGATAATAGTTCACATGCCTGTATTGTTTTTAAAATTTGACATGAGGCAACCCTCAGTCATGTGACTTCTGCTCTGAGAAATGTCAGTCTCTCTTAACTAATGCACTACAAGTTGGAGTGATTTCACTCCTCGTCCCTCCCCCCCCCCCCCCCCCCCCCCCCACTTTCACTAGCAAATAACAAGATAACAGCTCTCCCTGAGGGATTCAGTTGCCTGTAACTGATAAGAGCTCCATTCTGCCACCCAGCATATGCTGGTATAGAAACCTGCCTGTATTTATTTTAGAGAGTGGGTAAAGCTGGCCATATTGGTTGCCATTCACTTTAAGCACAAACAGGGCTACATAAAGAGCCATGGCCGATGGGAAATGAGGTGTTTAAAAATCATTGTAGATGCTAAACACTCTTGGAATGAAGGAGTGTTCAATATCTGCATTTGATTTTTAACATCTAAGGGTTGGTTTTATTATTAGATTTCATGAGTATATATAAGGTTGCCACCTGTCGAGATTTCCAAATCAGGATGTTTGGACAGGACATTAAAGTTAATGGCTCAACAAGCAGCCAATCGCTGATCACCACATTATAATCCTGCCCTTAATGTCATTTAATTTGGAGGAGTTGAACTTGATGGACTTTGTCTTTTTTCAACCCAATTTAACTATGTAACTATGTAACTATGTGCCCCATCCCTTACATCATCGACCCCATGCCAATAGTTGCCCAACTCAAAAGGTGACAACCCTATGTTTAACTTGAATATTGCTTGGTTAGAAAGTTGCTTATAATAACATTTAAATGGTAGCGGCAATTATTTGCAATGTAATATAGTAATAATGTGCAATACAGAAAAAAACATAAAAAACATAAAAAATCTCTTTAATTCCAATACCTAGGTTGCTTGATTATTGTAAATTTGGCTTCTCACAGAAAGCAGCCTTATACTGTATATGAAACATTTTTATAATAGACAATAGACAATACTTGTGCCCATGTGTAATAAAATTACTCTCTCCCTGAAATTAGACTGAATAAGTGGAAACATGTGCATGTAAGCATGTGACACTAAGGGGCAGATTTACAAAATTCACGTGAATTGATCGAAGTTCGATCGAATATGATCGAATAAAGTTCCTACCATTTAATCGGATTTTCGAATATTCTAATTTGGCCTCTTCGATCATCTTATACCGAATTATTGAATAGATCGAATGATCGGATATTCGATAATTCAATCATTCGATGATGGAAGGAATCAAAATTTTAAAATTCATCGAATACCTACTTCGCCAGATTGAACCTACCAAATTGCAATAGAAGCCTATGGGGCTTCCTGCTCAAATACCATTCGTACCAAGCGTTTGATCGTTCAAATCGTACAAATTTTTCAGAGGCTCAAAGGAAATTTCGTGATTTTTTTTCGTGATTTTTTTTTCGTGAAATTGAACGACCGGTATCCGATTGTACGAATTCATCGAGGAATCGAATATTGAGTAAAATGATTAAAACTATTCGATAAGCATTCGAATGCTTATCGAATTTCGAATTAAATCGTAGGATTTTTGGGGAATTAGTGTGAATTTGCCCCTAAATATTATTTGGATAAGTCAACACTCTGTGTAGCAAATTTCTACATGTGCCAATGGCATCTTTTAAATGTTGCTATAAATGACAATCCAGCACTGCAACTAATTGTAAAGTGGAATTTACAATGTCTTGAAGATGGCTTCCTGTGTTATTCCAATAATGTATAACGTGTAGTTATAAAGCCAATGCAAGATACAGCTCTCAAAAAACTTAATTCAAAATAGCTGATGATGAGCTTGACAGTGATGCACCATGTGAAATCAGTTTTTTTTTACTGAGAACTTCACCTTTACATTTCTGACTCTTCTCATGGTGCTCAATAGTTATAAATCCCAGTGCCAAAGTCAAGCAATGAATTGTGAATTCCTTCTTTAATGAACTCCCTTAAAATTCTTAGGATTACTCAAAATCCATAACTTTGGTTTTTTTTACTGGAAAATTATGATAGAAAATGTCCTACCATTAACTGCCTTATTTGCATAGTAAAACGTAGACAAAAGGAGATGTATCCTTGGTGTGTTCTGGTGTGGAAGAACTGTCTACATAAATCACAGGTTGCAGACCAAATAAGCGGTGAGTTTTTTATTTCACTAAAAATGTTCTTTGCATTCAGAAGCACATCAAAATTTTTCTTGAACCCTGGCACTTTAGCACTGCTTGTAACACAGCAATTGTATGGTAGCTTATGTGTATTTGTCAATCCTACTATGTAGACCAACTCTTGCTTTCAGTTGTGGTCCAGCATTATAGGAAAAACACAGTACACTTTTCAATGTGGAGTTGAAGCACAATGTCCAGTAAAATAGTTTCATATGAACTTAACAATGTCATCAGTTAGAATGAGTGCACTTGTTGTAAATTCTGAGAATATTACAGTTGACTGCAGAACTCCACAATTTGTATAATATGGTCATAGAACTCCTTTGTAGCTAGTAATATTTTGATATTTTACAATACAGAGTGATAAATATAAAATCCAGTGAATACTCTCTTCTTGATAAAGAAATCTCATGAAAGAATAAGCTATAAACAAAAAACTAGAAGCAGGAGTAAAACTTGGAAATGTCTCCACTTATTTAACAACTGAAATAATGTGTAATACATGTGTATTACCACTACTACCCCTGCCATACAATAAAAGGTAATTCAGAATTCAACTGAACTGTATACAAGCACTTGGTCTTGACCTTGCATTTATACTGTCACAGAACTCCTTGCTGACCTCTTATATGCTTATGTTTCACAGTTAGGATGTGTTATCTTTTATGTACACCATAGGTAATAACTGATTATTTACTCTACTTCCGTTCCCCCATACTACACCATACAGATGCAGTCACTTGGATTTGTAAGTTAAATGCGTCGTGACTTAACTCATCTATCCCATTTATCCCACTTAGCACAGAATATTGTGTCACAGCATCCCATCCAATTAAAGAGTTCACCATTGAAAACAATGGTGCTTTGGTATGCTAATGAAAAGGTTAAATGCATTAAATGAGTTAAGATAACTTTAGATAACACAGTTTCTTCAATTAGCCCTGAGTCACGACGCATTTAACTTACAAATCCAAGTGACTGCATCTGTACATCTGCATTCATGACTTTATATGCTATTAATAAGAGCACATATACAAAAGAAACAAGTTGTTTGTTGCAGTTGCAGTATGTCCCTTTTTTTCTTTTGGTTACGTTATAGTGGACTGGGTAGTGAAAATTTCTCCTTTTCTTTCTATGGATATCAAGCATGCAGGTTTTAGTTTAATTTCCTGCTAGTGTTATTCTGTATTGACTATAGTTATACAAATTTTACATACATTTATTTTTGATGATTGCAGATTGGTATGCAATGTCTAGCTCTGCATAACAAAGTTTAAAATAAGCAGTGCATCATGTAGGCGATTGCAATTTGTTTCCTTTAAAGAACAAGTAAACCTTTTTTTTTTCTATCTGTAAATTTGCTCTAAACAGCCCCCCAGATTAATGTACCTTAGTCCCTGCTGCAAGTCTGCTCTGGTTTCTGTGTTATCAGCAGCTTGTTTCCCCTTCTTCCTGGTGCAGAGTGAAGCCCTCTGCCCCTTAGTTTACTGAGCTGTCCTTATCTCTGTGACTAGTCCTGGAGATCATTTGCATACTATGACATAGCAGAGACCAGTGTGTGCAGCACCTTTTGCTTGGGGAAACTAGCTTACTAATGCACACACTGGCTCCCTCTTCCTCTCTATTGTGTAACAGCAGCAAATGGACTGCTCAGTAAACTAAGGGGCTGGGCTTCACTCTGCACCAGGAAGAAGGGGAAACAAGCTGCTGATAACACAGAAACCAGAGCAGACTTGCAGCAGGGACTAAGGTACATTAATCTGGGGGCTGTTTAGAGCAAATTTACAGAAAGAAAAAGAAAAACATTTACTTTTCCTTTAAAGTATTTCGCTATTAACTGTTCTGTAGTTGTAAAGGGACTGGACTCCATGTAAGTGAGCAGGGCATATTGAAATATATTTATTGAGTAACATGGTTTTGATACAAACATCTATTTTCCTGTTTAACAGCTTAGCTTCAACGTATTCCAAGACTCTTATCAGTTTATGTTCACTGTCCAAACATACAATTATTACACTGAGCAGAGCTATGGGAACATCAAAAATAAAGGAACGATGTACCAGTAGCTTCAGGCAACAGTGAATAAGACTGACAGCTATGAGTTTGGGAAACACAATAAAAGGAAACAAATATATATTCAGAGATCTCAAAAAAATAAAATATGTAGCCTAACAAAGTAAAATGAGATTTTGTCTGAAATGTGTTTTGTTAGACGTGTTTATTTTGGGTGCTAGTTTTGGGGAACAAGATTATATCTAAGGAATTTCAGAATGTTAATAATAGTCTCTCTATGTATGTGTGGTGTAAGTGCAATATAAATAAAATAATAACAAAGTTAACTTTAAGTGCACTATAAATTGTTGTAGTATCCGAATGCTCGGGTTTTTCGTAATTTGGATCATCATACTAGAAAATCATGTCTACTAGAAAATCATGTAAACATTAAATAAACCCAATAGGCTGGGTTTACTTCAAGTAAAATATAACAATATCTTAGTCTGGATAAGAACATGGTATATTTTATTATTACAGATCATTTTTAAACAATGTTGAATATTTTAATAAAATGGATTTTCTGGAAATCACCTTTCTGTTATTCTGGATAAGGGTTTCCGGATAATGGGTCCCATACCTGTATAATTTTTCATAATAGTGCTATCCATAGCAATAGCTTTTATTGCCAATATACTTGTGACTTTAATTAATCTTGTTAATCAAGCCTGCTGTGCAGCTTTTCTTTTTAACCACTTACTGCATGCATGGTAATCTTTCTCCTAATTTACATATGCAAATTATGGTTTGGATTCAGTTAAGTTACTCAATTGAAGGTGTCCCTTTCACAATATTTTCCTGTTTAAACTTATAACAAACATGATCTATGCGCAGGGCTTGGATAAATGTGGCTGGAGGGAAAACTAAGATGGCATGAGGGGGTGTTATACACATCATATATATTTGGTAATGAAGATGCCTAATGTAACCTTGGCATGTAATTATATTGATTCTTGCAGGTCAATTTATCAAAGGTTGAATTTTAGCTTACAGAAACCATCATTAAACTCACAAGCATTATTTAAAATGGCATATTTGCAAATGTTTAGCATTGCTCATAATGTAAAATCATTTGCTGGCATATCTTATATTGTGCTTTATTGATAAGCAAAGGTTAAGTGTTAACACCTGCTCTGGTGTTTCGTTAAATATTTTGTCTCTAGAACTTTTAAAAATTTGAGTTTGTCAGACAGTTACTAGCGAAAAAATATAAAAAAACCTCTAAAAGTCTGAATGGTTAAAAAATAGTCCAATAAGTTCACTGCAGCTCCCATTGACTTTAATGGGACCTCAACTGCTTTTGCTTATCAAAGTTTTTATTTGAGTTTTATTACAGTTTTTCATGGATTGTACACTTAATAAATCTTGCTTTTTAGAGTTTTAGAGAAGTTTTAAAAAAAAAATCACAAAAATATGATTTGTGAAAGAAAGAAATCGAAATTTTTGTAAATCAAAGATCTCTCTGCAGCCTTTGACCACCCACTCTTCCTTGACATTCTATACTCAGCTGGCATTCGTGACACTGCTCTTTCATGGTTTATATCTTATCTGTCTGACCATTCCTTTAAAGGTGCCTTCTCTAACTCTACTTCTACTATGTTCCCTCTCTCTGTCAGAGTTCCTCAAGTCTCTGATCTAGACCCTCTGCTCTTCTTGCTCTATACTACTTTGCTAGGAAAACGTATTCAGTCTTTTGGACTTCAGTATCACCTCTATGCTGATGACACCCAACCCTACTTGTCTACTTCTGACCTCTCTCCTTCTGTCCTTTCCCAAGTTACAGACTGTCTCTCTGCTGTCTCCTCCTGGATGTCTCAGCGCCACCTGAAACTGAACCTTTCAAAAACAGAACTAATTATATTCCCTCCAAGATCTTCTCTGTTCCTCAGATATTACTCACAGTAAATGACACTACCTTTCATTCCACCACACAGGCACTCTAACTGGGAGTTATACTAGACTTGCATCTGTCTTTTTCACCACACATTCAAACACTTGCAAAATCTTGTCATATTCAACTATGCAACATTGCCTGGCTACAACCATATCTCACTTCAGAATCAACCAAAACACTTATTCAGTCTCTTATCATCTCCCGACTTGATTACTGCAACCTACTACTTGCAGGTATTCCAACAAGTTGCCCTTCACAAATCCAGTCTGATTTAAATGCTGCAGCTACACTCATTCATCTATCTCACCGCTCAACATCCACTGCTCCCATATACATGTACCTTCACTGGCTCCCAATCTCCTCTAGAATCTAGAATCAAATTCAAATTACTAACCCTCACATTCAAGGCACTTAACAATGAAGCCCCTCCTTATATTTCCCCTATACATTCTCCTTTTTTCCAAAATTTCAAACTCTCCTTAAAGACCCACCTGTATAAAGAAGCTTATTCAATGTACCTTAATTAATCAATCACTGCTGTATCATAAATCACAAAATTGTGTCTAAAATCCTAATGTCTCAATTGCACCCTAACCTTTAGTTTGTAAATTCTAATTTGTAGGGCCCTCTAATCCTATTTTACTCTGCAAACCCTTGATTGTTATCCACTTTTTATTCCCTTTTTGTTATCGCTAAGCTAAAGCACCAAGTATCCTATTGGCGTTTTATAAATAAATGATGATGATGATGATGATGATGATGATGATGAAGATGATGATGAAATCAGGCAAAAAGTAAATCCAGCACACATAGCATGCTTAAGGGATTGCTCCCGTGTTTATTATCTCTCCAACAATGACAACGTTTTGGGGGGTGCAGCTTTTTGCCTAATGATGATGAAATCAGGCCCATAGTATAAACTTTATAAGTTTGTAAATTATTTTAATATTTAATACATGAGCATTTAATGATATTTACAAGTTTTCAAATGGGGGGATAACCAATGCAACATGCACTTATATCATAGAAGAATAGATCGCAGTTTTCTGTTTAACATTTAAGAAATGGAATGGAATTTCTTAAATTAGAGCTGAATATTTCCAGAAAGTAATTGCTGGTTGTCCTCTGAAGCAATCTGAAGATTCTAGAAGATTTACTAAAAATAAAAAATGACATTTTTATCAAGGCACAACACACAAAGCTGTGTCTGTAATCTCACAGAAATGCTTATTAAATAATGCACCCTATCTTTATACTAGTCCAACAGCATATGCTATTCCTAGTTAGTGGGAAATGAACCTCCCATCTATTGCTTTGCATTCATAATTATATGGCAAACTTATTCAGCTTGCTAGGAATGTTCAACCCAGAGAGGAAATCATTTGGGATGTAAAGTTGCTGCCACAACTAAGTAGTCGTGTGTCTATTGGGAATAGGATTGCCACCTGGCCGGTATTTTACCGGCCTGGCCGGTATTTTTGATGTTTGATCCCAATGTTATTTAAGGGAAAAAAGATAAATATATAGGAAGGCCGGTATTTTTTTCTAGAAAAGGTGGCAACCCTAATTGGGAACTAAACCCTAAAAATAAATATGGCTACAATGCCATATTTTATATACTGAACTTATTGCACCAGACTAAAATTTCAGCTTCTTTATAGCAGCAATGATCCAGGACTTCAAACTTGTCACGGTAGGTCACAATCTTGGAAAGTGTCTGTGACACTCATGTTCGGTTGGCCTGTACTATAAGCTCTCAAAAGATATGTCTTGCTATGCTCCTCATAAAAAAACAAAGTTTTTGTTGAGGAAGGGAAAAAAGATAAAAAAGTTTTCTTATAGTGTAGTATATTAATTAACTTCAAACTGTTACACTCTTACTGTGTCCCCCACCATTGTGGTGTTAGTTAACCACTTTAAACACCTTTCAAATAAACAAGTGTATATTGTAAGTGGATTCCTATATCAAAACACTTATTGCCACCTTCTAGCCCCACCATTATTCTTGTAAAAAATCAGTGACTTAAAACTCTCCACTATATAGCCCAGGGGTCCCCAACCTTTTTGCTCCTGAGCCACATTTAAATTTAAAAAAAGAGTTGGAGAGCAACACAAGCATGAAAAAGTCCATGTGGATGTCAAATAAGAGATTGGCTTTTTGGTAACCCCTATATGGACTGAACATCTGTTTTTTATGCAACCAAAACTTGCCTCTAAGCCAGTAATTCAAAAATAAGCACCTGCTTTGAGGCCACTGGGAGCAACATTCAAGGGGTTGGAGAGCAACATGTTGCTCGCGAGCTACTTGTTGGGGATCACTGATATAGCCCTTTCCAACAGTGATTATCCCACAAATGCGTGCACGTAACTTAGGCAGTATAGCAACCAGCCGCTGGAGTCCAAATGCTCCCTGTGGTATACTGTACTCACAAGATGTGAGTTGAAATAAGCGATGATAAAATCCTGTTTCGTAACTGACTTCCTCGTCCAGCGTATTATGTATTATGTGAAGAAATAAGAGCAGTAGGTGTAGGAGCACTTTAAAAAAACTTTTTAATATATAGTTAAAATCATACTCCTCTGCCGAGAAGAAACAAGCACAACTCGGATTTTGTCTATTTATCTTTAATGCGGATTTTAAAAGAATGCTTGTGAGTGTGATTTTAACTACTATATATATAGTCACACATTTCTTGAAGTCTTTCTCAAGAAGCTTGTTCTCAGAGGATAACCCAAGGCATTTACGGTAGTTTTCTGTCTCCAGGGCCCCAAAGATAAGAGAACCAGAAGCTGGAAACACATTACAATACCTTGTTTTCTCCAGATCACTTATTCAACAAGCATTCCGTGACAGCCTAAAAATGTTATCATGAGAGTAGCTTGGTATATTTAGCATGCATACATAAATATCTATTATTAATCATATACAGTAATACTACCCAATACCATTGCAAAAAGTCATTCTACATCGAGAAAGCCAGTCAAATGACAAGTGAAACATCTTCAATGAAAAAAGAAAATACAGCCAGTTGATTTGACTTATTACTATACTGTAGATATACCATGACCTGGAAGAATGAGAACTTTCACAGACTTACTAAGGAGTTCATTATTTATTAGGAGTGTACATTAATTTATATAATATATGTAATATATACAAGTTTCAGTATATATAAATATATATAAATATATATATAGATATAGGATATAGGCTCTTGTCTATTATAAAAATCTATTCTGTTAGATATATTATAATAGCATATTCAGTTTTCACCCTCTTTTAATATTTTGGAACTTTGGGTTGGTTTATTTATTGGAGTTTCCCTGAATTTTAATGTTTTTATGAGAAATATGACATTTTGCAACATGAAAATGTCACCGTATGTTCTAACTTAACTAGTTGTGGTTATCTGAAATTAGGTAAGTTTTATTAATCAGCCAATTTACTTTTCCAGTTGAAGATTTGTTTTCTTCATTAAAATGTTATACTGTACTGGTCTCAGTAACACTTGAAATATTCCTGAATATTAATGCTCTGCTTGCATTTTTGAATGCTTAATGTGACCTTTAGAAGGCAGACCATCAGTGTTCAGAAAATATTTTTTTTTATTCTTCGTCTGTAACTTTATCTCTGATACACTTGTGCATATACATACCATTTTCCAGCATATCTCAACTGCATTTTAACTGGATTAATTAACACAGAAATTTATGATTTGCAAGCTATGTTAGCTTACTCTCACGAGGATCGTGGATGCTTATATTGGTACCTTGATATAAGGAACCAGTGGTCAATATACTGTATACACATATACATATACAATATATATTTTTATTTAGGTCACAAAACATTTAAAAATTCTGATACATCACTATGCACTATGCTTTACTTCATGCTTTACTACACACAATGATTTAATATGCTAACTACTTACTTAAACTATTGGATGGAATTTACCCTCTGTAAAAAATAAATAAAAGTATGTGGACTGAATAAACTGTTCAATTATAATGGAGGACTATTATAAGGGCTTATCACTTTGATAATCAAATTAAATAGAGACGTACAGAGTAATAAAAACACAGCTTTACCTACCTCTCCGAATATTTGTCCATCCAATGGATACCAAAAAAAATCTGCTTGAAAACAGAAAAGTGAAAATTCACCATTGTTTCCTGATATCAAGGTACCAATATGTTCGTTCACCACGGAACAATAAGGGGCAGATTTATCAAGGATCGAATTTTGAAGTGTAAAAACTGAAAATTTGAATTCAAAAAGATCAACCGATATTAATTTGATTTTTTATGATGGAATAGGTTTGTTTCAGGACAGGTTCTATGAGGTCTGCCATAGGCTAATTTGGCAATTTGGCAGCTTTAAGCTGGCGAATAGTCGAAGTCGAAGGATTTTTAAAGGGCCAGTACTTCAAAATTAAAATTTTTGAATTTTTTTTCAATTCAACTAGAATTTTGGGCTATTCTATAGTCGAAGTTGTCAAAAATTACTTTGAAATTCGAATTTAAAAAAATGTAATTTTATTCAAATCTTCACTTCGACCCTTAGCACATCTGCCCCAAATGTTGCAAAATTGGAATAGTTAAGAGTCTGCATTAGAATTACTGAGCTGTCAGACTCAAACACCAGAGACACAAAATTATCTACTTTAAACTTAGATTTTGGTAAACAGTAAAAAATAAATAATGGAAAGTAATTGAAAAAGTCTTTATGTATGGGGAACAATCTAAAAACAACTGAATTGAAAAAAGTGTTTGGAAGGTGAACAACCCCTTTAATAAAATATTGTCTATGTGACATGTACTGTATACAGATTTTGTTGTTCAAAAAAATTGACCTTACTTTTGCAATTATTTATGCATCCAAAGTTTTGCTATTAAAAAAAAAAGATTGGTAAAATAAAAAAATAGTACATGATTAGAGCAATGAACAACACTAAATAGTTTTAAATATGTCTATTGCAATATCTTAGCACAGAGCAATAAAGTAGTAATCACGTTTTTTTTTTAATAGTAACTTTTTATTGAATTTTCATTAACAAACAAGAAGGGAAATTAGAGAAGGAAGAAGAGTAGATATGAAGGAGATATTGTAGAATTTCACAATAGACTTATTTGGTTGTTGTTGCAGGTGAGTCTAGCCACGGAGACCATATCCTTTCAAATTTCTGTGAGTAATCACGTTTTTAGATGAAAATATGGGCTGCATATAAAAACTGTGCAAATTGGTTTCTTGTCAACCAGATTTGTCAGCTGGCATTTCAGACCAATAAAACTTGGAAATAGTGCACAATCTGTCTGAAATACACAAGAAAATTACAAGCAAAGTCAATTTTAATAGTTTTGGCATTGTACCATTGTACTGCTGCTGAATGTTTTTGTTAGCTGTTTTGAAACATTATTCAAATTATATAGGGCAATACTTTAGACACTGATGAAGTTATGTAATAAAAAATAAAGTGTCCCTTGTGCAGTAACAAATAGTAGGTAGCATTTCATGGTCATCTTAGCACTTGCTATGGGATGCCAAACCAGTGTATACTTTGTGCCTTTTATTTCATATGGGGTCAAGGGGTGATGTAAAAATAAGATGTTAAGTTTGCACAAGGCCTAAGGGCAGATTTACTAATTGAAAATAAAAGTGAGAATAAAATTGGAATTTTTAAAATTCGATTTTCGAAGTAATTTTGGGCTACTTCGACTATTGAATAGTCCAAAATTGATTTGAATAGAAAAAATTGGCCCTTTAAAAACCCTTCCACTTCGACTATTTGCCAGCTTAGAGCAGCTGAATTGCCATTTTAGCCTATGGGACCTTATAGAACCTGTCCTGTCCAAGAATTTAGAGGATTGTAACAATATGTTACCTTGAATCCTATGGATAGCTTGGATCCCGAAGGAGAGCCACTGGTGCAAGGAAGACTGGTGGACACGGATACTCCTTTACGGCTCCGGTCTTCACTGACTCCCTTTTGGGGCCCCGGGCTTTCTGCGGCGAAGAAGGCAAAGGAGCAGGGAATAGTCGAGATCAAGGTACCATCAAGGATTGAAACAGAAGCAAAGTCGAAACAGGCAAAAGAGTCGGTGCAGGCAGCAGAGGATCAGAGGTCAAAAAACAGGCCAGGAGTCGAAAACCAGGAATCAGATGTCAGGCAAGGCTTGAGCAGGAACTGTGAAAACAGAAGCCAGCTTGGGCAATGTGAGGAGGAAGAGGAAGGTATTTAAGGGAGCAGGAACAAATCAGGAGTCTGAGGACGGAGAGACACATCAGGAACCAATAGGAAGCTAGGCGCACAAATTAGATGTCATAACACCTAAGTATACTGGTATAAAAAAAAACCTACAACACCTGGTATTCCCAGGTGGTCTTCCATCCAGGTACTAACCAGGACTGACCCTGCTTAGCTTCCAAGATAGACATTTTCAAGGCATGGGGCCTTAGGCCGTCCATTACGGCATGGGTGTCCGACTTGATGTGTGCCAGTATTTATGCACTGACGTTTGACGGCAGGCATTACAAGGATTTTATGAAAAATCTTTGATTGAATCGAACAATTCGAACTATTTTTTTATTCGATTGAAAATGGACCTATTCGATCGAAATAGGTCCATTTTTGATCGAAAAAGCCCTTTAAAAATATTTCGAGGGTCGAATTTCAAAGTTTTTTCACTTTGAAAACTCAGCCCTTAGTAACTCTTATGATGGGTTACTGCTACTGGGCAAAAGTGTATTATATTACATATGATGTTTCATTTTCTTAATATTATACTTTTTTTTGTATTTAAAAAATAGTACAGACAATTGTAAACAGTTTGTTTCGGTTGAATTTTTGTCACAAATATATATATTTATTGAGAACTTATCATGGACATTTTTAGACACAGTAAAGTACTATAAAGCCAAACTTTGTACCTGAACATAATAAAATATATAATTCAATTTATTTTGTTCACATTATCTTTCATTTGTATCAGAAAATTCACTAACATTAACATTTTTAAGGATATAAAAATGACAGGGCCTCGTGGTATTTCAGGGGGTAGCACGGGACTGGGGTCCTGAGTTTGATTGCAGCCAGGGCACAATGTGCAATAGGCTTTTTTATATTCATCCCATGACTTGGTTAATTGGAAAGAAGAACATTACTTATGAAAATGCCATTACATCTTTGTTTATATTATATAACCTATTATATAAAGAGCAGTGTGTTCTGGTCCCAACCTTCAACAGCATTACTAACATATTTTTCTGATTGGAGAAACTCTTTACTTCTTCAGTCAGAGTTGAGGCGTGCCAAAAACCATGTACAGTAGTCAGATTAAACCAAAGTTTATTTTAGCCAACGTACAAAGAAGTATGTGTGACACAAATTTCAGTAATGCTAACACCTCAACAAAACATGAGCTACATTAATTTATTGTACAGTCAAATTGTTTAATTTGCATGCAAATGTCTGTTTTCTTCATGAAGTATATTTATTTAAGTAAAGAAATAATGGAATAATGCAACTTTGCAGTCGCTTGCTCATCAACAACAGGGGGGGAAAGCACTCTTAACTGAAAGAAAATAGCATGGAATGAGGAAAGTGCATTTTAGTCAAAATATATAATGCCAGAAATTGGACTTTTTTTTTTTTTTTTTAATCTCTGCAATTTTGCAACAAAACGTTTGTAAGAAAATGAAACCAATGTTTTCATGATGATGATGATGATGATGATGAAAAATGCTCCCATTTACTTTTAGAGGGAGTACAGATATTGTATAATGGTATGTTTATTGTAATTTGGATATGAATGAGGATTGTATAAGAACATTTTACTCTACTCACTTAGAGTATCAGCTGTCACTGCTGAGACAAAAGTGGTCATATTCTTACAATACAATATTTTATATGTATTTTAATATATGAATATTATACAGTAGTAGTACTGTAGTACTGTATATTCCTGTATCCACTAGGTATGAGAGTTCCCTGAGATTCGTTATAACTGATTCTATATCCATTTCATACACAAGTGACATGAATGCAGAAGAGCAGGGGTGTCCAACCTGGGGCCCGAGGGCTGCATGCGGCCCAGGATGGATATGAATGCAGCCCAGCTTGAAATGTTCAGTTCCCGAGGAAACGTCATGTCACAAAGGATATAGGAGATGGGGGGGGGGACACTGCCCATTGCTCAGTTAGTAATAATAATATAATAATAAGTCTATTTAAAGGGGACATCATTACGAATGAGGGCTACACACGCGGTGATAAGGGCAAATAAATTGTACCCTCCATAGCCCCACACAGCAGACAGCAGCATGCCAATTAAATAATAATGGTTCAAAGAAAGTCAGGCTAAATGTGTTTTTGCTCAGTGTGTCGGATTGCGCGCAAATCATCCGTGGAGTTTAGCTCTGAATGATCTCACCAAATCCAGCCCTCGTTCCAAAAAGTTTGGACACCCCTGCAGTAGAGCATTGATAAGGTTCCCAGTGCTCAACCAGTATTCAATATGTGAATATTATACAGTAGTAATACTGTAAATTCCTGTATCCACTAGGTATGAGAGTTCCCTGTGATTTGTTATAACTGATTCTATATCCATTTCATACTCAAGTGACATGAATGCAGTAGAGAATTGATAAGCTTCTTAGTGCTCAACCAGTAATCAATATTTGAATATTATACAGTAGTAATACTTTAATACTGTATATTCCTGTATCCACTAGGTATGAGAGTTCCCTGTGATTTGTTACAACTGATTCTATATCCATTTCATACTCAAGTGACATGAATGCAGAAAGGCATTGATAAAGTTCCCAGTACTCAACTAGTACAGCAGCTAGAGGGCTGTAAGTTTTGCTGGACATCAACTGCTAGCAAATTACCTGATTCAAACTGCTGTCCTTTGTTGTTAAGTCTTGTTAGAATTATAAAGACATTTAAGTTTATCTTAACAAATGACATCTTAACAAATATTTCAAAGGTTACATCTGGGAAACAATATTTTTCAAAATTTCAAATTATATTGGCAGAATACAAATTTCAATGTAAATTGAGGTGTAAAAAACTTTTAAAGATTTAGAATTCTGTTACGTAGGAGCTAATGGCTGCTCTCATTTTCCCATGAGTATTATTTGTTTGATACAGTACATTGTCTTTCTTATTTATGAAAACTAGTAACTTACCTGTTTGTGAGAGCAATATGTGCGGAACACATCTACTTAAATATAGTAACTAAACCTCCAAGGTGAAACTAATGTCTCTAGTGACATTTGCTGCTTACAGCTTCTTTGCCAATTTAACAAAGGGAACAATGCCATAAAGAATAAATGGCCCTAATTGCTTCCTCATAGGTGTCCTACATTTTTGCATTACTGAATTTCTAGATATAGTCATACTTGTAAATGTGCAGTTTATTATAGCTGACAATCTCCTGGATTCTACTAAACTTTTAGTCTGAAAATAAAATAAAACTTTTTTCAGTAATTCTGTATATATGTTTTTTCATACTAGTGTAGCGCTATAGTAAACTGATGTGACAGGGATCAGTATAGCTACTTTCAAATGGTATTACACCATGAATGAAACTCTCTTTCTCAGGGATGAGCCCTCGCAGCGGGGTGGAGGAAGGATAAAGTTGAACTGTAACCAGGTGCTATAGGCACAATAAGTTGGGCGCCAGTGATTCTTTATGCTTAACCAAAACAGCATTTATTGAACAGCACAGCAATATAACAATCACCACATTGGAGTAAAGAGCATGCTTATACAGTTACACGGCATAAGTACAGAGCACACAGCATAAAGGAGCAGATACTCACAGCACCACACATGGGCTGGATCCCTTCAGGCAAGGGGTCATGTCAGCAGTAGTTGAGCTTTGAATGTGGAAAGGTACGCACCAGGTTTCAGCCTTTGCCCTAAGTGGAACCTGAGGGGAAACCCTATCCCTAGGTCTGTACACTTAGTCCCTACTTCTGGGTTATTAGTACCCTCTATTTCTCCTGTCAGAGCGTGAGCTGCTCAACTAGCTACCTTTCTATCACTCCTAGAGTGATCTATGACAGAGTATAGCTGTAACTTTACTAGGGTCTTTGCGTCTAGGGATCATGCCCATTCCCTTCCAGCCTGCAAGGTTGGGCTAAAGCAATGAACACTGACCGCATGGTTCCCAAGACCTTTATACTTTTACACAGCGCCATCTAGTGTACACTGTGAGAACAACAGGGGTTACATTCAGTTCGGGATTCGGCCTTTTTTCAGCATTCTTCATTAAAAATTGCTTAATTTTATACCTACATTTTACAAAAGATACTACGTTTTACCTGCAACTTACTGTACCTGCTGCTTTCAAAGTAAAACTCCCAAACTCGGTTGCCCTTTTATTAGACACCAGTGGGATCACCTGACTATAGCTGGGAAGGGGTTGGAGCTACAAGACGGAGCTACAAGACAGAGCTGGCCACTGAACCATAACAAACAAGGGAAAGGTGTGCTCTACTTGTCTTACATAGAAGCCACCTTGTGACCAAATCCAAATATTAGGTCCAAAAAGGACAGTGCTATTGAAAACTTTCAGTATTTCCCGTGGTAGAGATGTATTCAAAGCAAGGACAAAATTACACCCACACCATAACCTTACTTCGAATGAAAGACGTGCCATCACTCAAAAAGGACATGGACTCGGTTATTAGACGAGCCAATAAGGGTGGGGCTATAGTGTTACTTGATTATGCCTACTACAGGAAAGAGATCCTTGGACAATTGGCGGACCGCTTGACGTATAGACTCCTCCCAGGGGATCCCACTACTAAGTTTCGACATATGTTGACTATTACCCACAGCCTTTAGTAAAAGCCTTGCCCTCATACACTCAATAATCACGTAATGTCATTAAAAAACTTAACAACTTGACTTCTATCCCCTCTAAAAGCATTCTGGTCACCATGGATGTAAAGAGCCTGTACACAGTCATCCCTAATGACCAGGGGATTTAAAGTGGACCAGTCACCCAGACACAAAAATCTGTATAATAAAAGTCCTTTTCAAATTAAACATGAAATCAAATTTCAAATTTTCATTAAAGCATTCATAGCTGTTTTAAGCTCATTTAAAAATCTCAGCTGTCAATCAAATATTGTCTGCCACTCCTCTATGCCTTAGGCATAGAGGCAGGGGCAGATAATTACTTTCACTTTCCATTCAGCTCTTCCTAGATGCCACTGATCCCCACACATTCCCCCAGTTCTCTTAACCATTTAATTGTGTAGCCAGGACATGGGGTTAGACATCGGGTCCCCCATTCTGTTGCACAAACAAGATTCTGACATGATGTAAGGCTTGCTTTAATAACAGTGTCCACAAAATGGCTCCTGCCTGCTTGCTATAATTATGAATTCCCAGACTGAAGAAAACAAGATTAAAATAATTTATATAGTGTAATTAATGTTCATTTTGCTTGACTAATGTGATAAAATAGGATTTTGAATATGTTTTTGGGTTGACAGGTCCACTTTAAGTCTGTAAAAAACTCTTCTTTCTGCACCTCCGAAAGATGTACGAGTGGAGTTCCTGATCCAGTTACTTGAATTGATGTTGTCGAGGAATTTCTTTCAATTTGAAAAACTTTTTTACCTACAAACTTCAGGCACAGCTATGTGCAGTTATCTACATGCTAGACCATGAGACAGCGAATATCTTCCCCTATCTTGGAAAGTCAATACTAACCTACTTCCGCTGTATAGACGATCTCTTCCTGATATGGACTGACACAGAGGCATTGCTTCTATCCTTTCACCAAAACCTTAATGCTCTAGATAGCCCAATTAAATTTACTCTTAACCACAGTAGAAGTGATATTGACTTTTTAGATATGAATATATTCCTGGGTGAATCCACACTAGCAACCAGATTATTCTGAAAAACCACTGACCAAAACTCCATCTTGCATGCTGCTAGTAACCATCCTCCAGATCCTTTACTCACAATTTCTTAGAGTTATATGCAATAACAGCACCAGAAACATGGCAGAGACACAACTAAGAGAGATGTTTATCAGATTTTTGGATAAGGGGGCTATTCTCAAGAACTGCTACTGTATATGTACAATTAAAAAGGGCATTAAAACATGCACAAACTGACCTCCTGGTCACAACCTCGAACAAGGAACCATCTAATTTGTAGATTTTTACCACTACTTTCTTTACAGCATCTCAACATTTTACTGCCAGTAAAAATTTTGAGGGATCTGCTGGTCAGGACTGACTTTAAAGGGATTCCTAATATAGACACTAATTGGCTCTCCAAGCAGAGCAAACCAGGATGTTACAAATGTCCTGACTGTGTGACCTGTAGATGTCTGCTATCTGGTCTGGACTTTCCTCACCCCTATACAAGCAAGAGATATAAAATTCTTCACAGACTCGAATGCATGTCAACCTACATTGTATACATTATTACTTGCCCATGTGGCATGTATTATGTTGGCAAAACTTGCACTACACTTAGAGAGAGGATCAGTAAACACAGATCATGGATTAGTAAGGCAATGAAAGAGGGCAAAGCACTACAACCAGTGGTAAAGCATTTTTTTATGAAGGGACACACACTTCCAACATTTAAATGTATGGCAATAAACTTTCAACCACCTCTGGATAGAGGTGGCAACAGGGATCAAGCATTGAGAGTCCATATGGATCCACAGACTAGACACTGTAACCCCAAGAGGACTCAATGAGACATTGCCACTGGGGTGCTTTATCTGAAACTCACAGGCTTTTTACTATGGTGGTCTTCTATATGTAACATTGTATACCCTGTTTCAATGCATTCTACATGCCCTCTGTCTCATTATATAATATATGCTTTACTTTATTGGATGCATTTAGTGTCACAGGATACACTGTACACTGTTTTTATTACACCTTTCCTACACCTGTGACTCAGCACGCACCAAGGGTAGCAAGCGTACCCACATCAGCCCAACTCCTTGCTTTGAACACCTCTCTACAGTACCGGACGTTTTCAATAGCACTGTCCTGTTTGGACCTGATATGTGGATTTGGTTGCAAGGTGGCTTCTATGTACGGCAAGTAGGTCAAAGCAGGGGCACACCTAGATCTGTGAGCAAGAAGAGACTGTTATTAGCGTTGTACCCTAGTTGGTGGGTGACTGCAGACTGTCTGCAACGCTTTACTGTCCAGCACCATTATAAGCATAATGCAGCACACATTAGATATGGGAGGGTGTGCCCGGATGCTTACAACAAGCCTCTCTGCCCACTGCACCTCCTAGCTCCCACCACTACAGGACCTTTGGACTGGGTTAGGCCACACCCACTATTCGGTCCTTACGCCCAGCTCTGTAACTTCTCAGATATGAGGATATGTTCCCATTTGGGCATGATATATGGTGCGCATATGAGTAGGTCTATAATACAAACACATGCACTTGTATGTTGCAATGCTCAAGCTTTATTTTGCCTCATTCTTTGGTTGCCTAGCAACCATCAGTGGTACCAAAGTGGCGTTTTAAATGATTCCCTGTGCACTCTGTCGGTTCTTTCCCTGATGAAAGTTCCAGTATGGAAGTGAAATGTCAGAATATATAAACCTTGCTTTTGATAAACTACCTTGTCATAAAATCCTTGGAGTGTTGTCACTGTGCATTACTAATTGCAACTACCACCCAGGTTTCTATTTTTGGCTTATGGTGTGTGATCCATTTTGGCTTATGGTGTGTGATCCATCATCCCATATCTGGCCAGTCCTACGCTCAATTTATATATATATATATATATATATATAGAACATAGTCCAACGGCACTCACCATTACCAGGCGAAGGCTGGGTGCTAACCAATGTAATATGGTATATTCAAGCAGATGAAAGCACTCACAGCAAATTCCATGGGATTTCAAAAGAAAAGGTTCTTTATTGCATGCTCACATCAACACGTTTCAACCCGCACGGTTTGACACCTTTAATGCATGCACCAATTTTGACGTGCAAAAATTTTTTTTGTTGCAGTGAATTTTCCACTTGTGAATTTTCGCCAACAGAATTTAATTGGCCCTTCACTATATATATACTGTATATATGATGTTTTAGAAAATCATGAAACAACAAATCAACTTTAAGAATACACAAATGCTTACATCTAGGGGCAGATTTATCAAGGGTCAACTTTCGAGGTGATGGGAGCTTATTGAATCAATCAATATCATACAAATTGCCAAGTCCAAATGCCTTAGCAGTGGACATGTAATATTTAATCAAATAAACACAAGACAAGGATCCAAAATCACCAACACATACAAATACTTTGAACCCACTAATCAGCAAGTAGAAGCAATTAAGAATTACATTGATGTCTAGCAAGAGGAGTTTCTGCTTTGCCCGTTTAAAGTGCCCGTTTAAGGTTATTCATCCGCAGGTGAAAAGATATAGTACATTTACCAATATAATACAACCCACATGAGCAAATAATACAATATACCACAAATTCGGATAATCACATCAATCTGTGCCGAATCTTATATCGCCTGCTGCTATGTGGGTGTTTAAAGTACGCCCCACTGTATTCCTATCTGTGCTTTTACAATACAATGTAGTCCCAATTCCATCCACTAAATGGAATATCTTAATATCCAAAAAAAATACTGAATTACTATCAAAAGTTGTTGTAAATTTAACTGGAGTGGGAAGTAAATTGATGTTGTCAACAAACGATCGAAGTCCAATGTGGTCACCCCTCCAGATTAAGAATATGTCGTCAATGTATCTCTTATATAAAAAAGTTGTTCAGGATACTCAGAAAAAATGTTTTTTTCTCAAAATAGTTAATAAACAGATTAGTGTAAGAGGGAGCCACATTGGACCTGATTGCGGTATCCGTCACCTGAAAATAAAAAGTGTTCTCAAATCGAAAGTAGTTATGGTTCAACACCATCTCTAACAGAGAACATAAAAACTCCACTGGTGGTTTATCACCATGATCCTCAGATAAAGTCCTCCTACAGGCAGAAATTCCCTGATCTAGTGGTATAATAGTATATAAGCTTGATACAGCAAGGGTACCAAATAACATATCGCCAGGAATTGGACCCAGCTCCCCCAGAATCTGCAGCATTGCTGGTGTATCTGCTATGTATCTGCTATGTAAGAAGTCATTTTGGAGCAGAGAGGCTGTAAAAAAGTGTCAAGGTAGCAAGCTATGTTCGAAAAATGGGACACACTTGCAGAAATTATCGGTCGCCCCGGTGGTGATGTGACTGACTTATGAACTTTAGGAAGGGTACAAATATTTGGACATCTGGGGAATTCATTAAACAAGTATTGACCACATTTGTCACTAATCCAACCAGCTGCCATGGCTGTATTCAATAGTGTATCAACCTCCTTCTTAAATTTGTCAACTGGATCACCCATTCATTTCACACAAACCTGACAATCAGATAATTGTCCCAATAGTTCACTCCTATAAAAGAAACAATCCAACTAAACAATTGAGCCCCCTTTATCAGCAGGGCGAATAATCAAATCCTGATCCCTACAAAAAGATTGTATGTATCCCTTTCTTGAAGGCCTAAGTTAGAATAGTATCTGTCACCCTTTTTCAAAATATTCTCACAATCACCTTGTACTATGCCACAACAGGTTTTAAAGGAAGTTGCAGTATTAGTGGGTTAAAAGTCACTTCTTGGGTGAAATTTCTCCACCTGACCCAGGGGCTTGTCCTTATAATAATCTGTCAATAATAATATATGATGTTTCAGAAAATCATGAAACAAAAAATATCAACTTAAATAATAAACAAATGCTTACATCTAGGGGCAGATTTATCAAGGGTTGAATTTCGAGCTGATGGGAGCTTATTGAATCAATAATCCATATACCAACCATTGCCTTAGTAGTAGACAGAAAAATACAAAATATTTAATCAAATAAACACAAGACAAGGATCCAAAATCACCAGCTGTGACATGAATACAGGTTAACATTCCAACTACTGTAAATAAACTGGAGTTAAAAAAGGTAAAACAAGGCCAGTATAAAACAAATTGGGGAAGGTAGGTGGGGCTGGGGGTGTTCCTTACTGCTGAACATGTAAAGATTAGAAGAAGGTCCTAAAAGATAATGATATGATAAAAATAAAGAGGATTTTTTTTCATGGGTGTGCTGGTTATCTGATGTTCCTGGATATATACATATTCTAACCATGCACCCCAATCACATATTTTTGGCCTTAGAATGCGGATTCTCATTGGACTGATATATATATATAAGTCCATCTAGTGTATGCACTCTTACCAGATTTTTAAACAATTTCGGGTGCGTGGGTCAATACTGTTCAGATAAAACGTTCAAAGGACTCGCACTCCAATTCTTTCTCGTGAATAAATGTGTTACTTTATTCTTAGATGCATTTTTCCAACGTTTCGGCCCACGTTAGGGCCTTTATTAAGGATAAACCACATCTGCATTATAATTTCTTATTGCAAAAAGATTCAAATAAATAAATATCTGAGCAACATTATCCAAAGTCCTGCACTGGTAACAGGCTGATAAAACATTTGCTTAGATTTAATGCAAAAATATTTCAGTCTATTTCAAGTTGTTGAGACATATTATGACTATAGCTATTCCTTACCAATTAATTTTTTAACCACATAATCCCCAATTATTGCCTTTATTATTTTACGTATTTTTTCAGTAAAATATTGTGTTGATTATTGTTGATGTTAATAAAGTTTGTCATAGAAAAAGAAGCACATAGGCGGGGCCAGCTCCACAGTCAGAGAGCCATGCTTCTTTTATGCACTCTATTTTAAGTTGCTGTTGCAAAATCCACAATCTTAAAATTAAACAAATACATTAACTGCAAATCTATTCTGATGCAAAAATTGTTTTGAGTTTTTTGTTTATTAAGTACCTTGGTGCAAATGCGTAGGTATTGAAATATTAACATATGTACTGTTTGCATTTTATTATTTCCAGACACACTGGGCCCCATTCAGGAAATATATTCTGTTTTATTATTCTGTAGTATGGTGGGTAATTCATGAGCATTTTTATTTAGCCACCTACACAGTTGCTAGTTTGTGTTTTGCAAACTAGTGTAAAGGGTGGTACTGGAGTAAAGTAGAGCAATTTCATGGAAAAAAAAAACACCTTCCCTTATGTCCCATGTATTAAACTGAAGCCACCTATTTGAGTAGCCATAATTTTCAATTGGTCACATCTTGATTACATTATTGTTCCTTTACCTGGAATTTTTACAAGATAGTTTCCGCTAATGCATCATCTTTGTAATGGAAGCACAGACCAGTGATGTATTAGAACTCAATGTCCATCAAATAAAATGGCTAACCTGCATGTAAAGAGACAATTTATGGATGATAGTAAAGAGTAATGTATTTTCAGTTCTTTATTACATTTTTATATTCTATATAATAGTATTAATTAAAAATTTTAAAAAATTACATTTTGCCTGTATAGCACCAACCACACAAGGTACTATAAGACTAAAATACAGTGTACTTTGTAATATGGGAGATTGCCACATACCAGCAGTTAATGGGATTTGGTGGCATACTCCTGAAGATACACTGGAAACATTTATTTTACCACTACATGCATGTTTCAGCATTCCCCTTCTGACATGCTTCTGCCTTTAAGATGAGGGAGCAAGAGTCTGTTCAGTGTTGATTGGAAAGTGTGGAGCTGTGTGACATCAAAGGAAGGGGAATATCTGAATGGGGTTAGGTTTTTTTAACCTCAGTGTTAATGGAGGATGCAGTTTCTTTTTCTGCTAGAGACTGCATGGCATTTCCTCCTCAGTTTCCTTCCAAATATCATAAAAAAACAGAAGGTGCAATATCCTTTGTATTCTTAACATTTTTCTCTGATCTGAGGTAAAAGAGTGATGTTAGACTCTTCTCTCTATTCCTCAATGTTTGACTGCCCAGAAAAGGTTCAGTCCCACATGAGTACTCCTAAAATGAAAAAAAATGAGTCTGTAGAGTAAAGATATTCTCCATTTGGAGTTAAACCAAGAGTATCTTCCAGTTCCACTCTCAGTAAAGAGACCCATTTGGGTTGCTCTAATGGTAACCCTGCACCCTGTAGGAGGTCTGTCTCTACATGCAAAGATTCCCAGGAGTGTGACGCAGGTTCCACACCTAAACTGTTCCACTCTCCATCAAGAGGCACGTTTGGGTGGCTCTTGTGGTAACCATGTACATTGTAGGAGGTCTGTCTGATGATTCACGGGAGTGTGATGGAGGCTTCACTCATAAACTCTGTTTGGGAATCTGTATCGGTGAATGGATAAACTGCAAATGTTCATAGGGAGTTTGCAGGGAAAAGGGATATAAACAAACTCTCTCAATACTTTCACATGAGTGTTCAGTGACAAGACGTTAATGGCTGAGGAAAATGAAGTAAAATTCTTATCTCCTGTGTGAGTTTGCAGGACAAATTCCTCTTAATGCTCAAGGAGGATGAAGTATCTTTATTTGCAACAAATACTTTGGCATTGTTGTTTCACATCTCCCTGATAAATGGGGTCACTTGGAGAGATCCCAGTAAGGCAATATCTTAAAGGAAAACTATACCCCCCAAACAATGTAGGTCTCTATAAACAGATCCTGCATAAAACAACTCATATGTAAAACCCTGCT
>CM044445.1:76845813-76865545 GCA_024363595.1 Xenopus borealis
ACTCACTGTATTTTTCGGTGAAAAAAGTGATTCTTTTATTGCAAATACATCTTATTCCGATGTTTCGGTTCCGACTGGGAACCTTTTTTAAGGCTATATATATATATATTGTAATTTCCAACTATTCATGCTGGCAATAAAGATAAACTTAAAGGGCTTTCGTCATTAGGCCACTTTCCCCACAGAAAGCTACTAAGCTTTTGTCGGAATACGTATCTTTACTGATGCTGTAACATGGTATTTGAGTTGTAAAATTTGAATTTTGAAGTACTGTCCCTTTAAAAAACTTCAAATTCGACCATTTGCCACTTTAAACCTGCCAAATGGCTATGTTAGCCTATGGGGACCTCCTTGAACCTATAGCCAAAATTTGGCTAAGTTTTAAGAATTCAAAGTTTTTTTATTTTAAAATCATTCAATTTGCCCCTTGTTGTTACTTTTTATTTCAACGACCCCTTGTTTGTTACTACTAATTTAATTTTTTTCTGTGTAGTGCTTTGCCCTCAAGGAGTGCTATACAAATTAAAATATACATACATACAACTACACCAAAGAGCACTAAATATCTGTGTTTCTTGGATTATATTTTAGTTTTAGATCATACCATATGGTCTTTGAAAACTGTAGCAGATTAGATCAACAACAGCCATTAATGAAGCTCAGTTGTAGCACGTTGCCCTCTTAATCTTAATACATAGTTGCAAGATTCTAGAAGCAAATCAAATCACTCTCAAATCATTTGGGGCAAACATTGCCTATCTTCTGGAGCTAGCCCGGTCTTACACAAAGCTCCATTGAAGTGCAGAAATTTTACATTTCTCCTGAAATTTCTAATAAAGTGACAGTGAGGCAAGGGAAAGAATATATAGACTCTAGATATGAGTGAACAACAAACAAACACAAAACTAATGTGGCAGTCCCCTTCCCTCAAAGAGGAACTCCTTGTAGTTCCAGCCAATATATTAGTCATTTTGGGGAGATTTTTGTCAGCACCAGAACAGTATAAGGGTCCTGGTCTCCAATACAGAACAATACCACACACATTTATAGAACTCATGGCTGCCAAACAATGTAGTGATGGGAGAATCTGACCAGTTTCACCAAAAAATCATGAAATGGGAGAAATTTGCAGAAATGCAATAACAATTATTATTATTTTTGACACACAACAATTTTTTTACCCATTGGAGTTTGTAAACATCATTGTCATGATACAGGCCTGTAATAGCTAATAAAACAGGCCAAGGTATCATGAAAAGCATTTCTGACTAAATTAGACACATAACAGGCCTCTCTTCACTAAGGTCTGGAGTTAGCCATGTGTAACAGGATCACAACATCTGCCCTTCTCCAAGCCCTGGCTGATTAGAGCCATAAACTAACAGCAGGGAGAACTTAAAGTTCACACAAAGGCTTCTCACAGGTGAAGGGAAGGTCACAAATAATACAACCAAAAACATGTTCATCCTCACAGAACCCAGACCTGTTGTACCAACGGTGTTAAAAACTGGTGATGGGTTCAAAGTAATATTAGCTTTCAGATGAGTCCAAACATGACTAGGTTTGGTACTCTGTTTATCAGATGTGAATATCAGGGCAGGGGCAGGTCACACAGTATTGATGTTTATTATCTATGGAATCCAGGAGAGAATTCATAACCAATGAATATAATATCATATCTCTCCTATGTTCCTATAGGGAGTTATGATCATTGTATTCTTGGTCCAGTTGCTTCTCCCAGGAGGTCATAAAAAACTCAGTCTGTGTCCTGCTAGGCCACGCCCCCTTACATTCCTGAGGGAGGGGGAGTGTGCAGTTACCTGATGCCCTGAAATCACTGATAAATAGTCAGCTCTTCTGACTAAGAGTGGGATTTACTTTGGAGGACCAATTGCGATTGGAAGTTTCCCCGTTTGTTTCCCCTTGCCTCCAGGACCAGGAATTCTATATCTTCAAGCTAAGTATAGGTTTTCCATGTTTTCCCTTTTTATTTTATAACTGTTTGTAATATTGATTGTATGTCTCTTTTTGTAATATCATTTTGTAACTGCACTGTTATACCTTTTATAATATTAAAATTATAACTTAATAAGTTTGTCGTTGGTGCTCTAAAAGAACCTAGCCTGAAAGAGAGTAATTGTGAGCCTTAACCCTCTGCATGCTGAATGGGAATGCTAGTCTGTATGTATGCTAGTTAACCATTTGAGTGCTGGTAGGAAGTGTGTGTTTGAATTAACCCCTTCACTACTAGAATACCTGGTTTCTCTCAACACCAGTGTGAAGTTGGGAGTGGTGGCAGCAAGTTGTGTGTGTTTGTGGGTGTTGGTTGGTGTTTGGGGTGCTGTTCTGCTAGTCTAACCTGTGCGCAAGGTGGGTGAGAGACTGAGTGAGTGACCCCTGACAGCCACACCTTGAAGTCACGTGCGGTTGGAAGTACCGTCTCCGTGACAATCATTTTGCCAAATGTGTTGGTTATCACTAAGCAGTTGTACTGTACTTTATCTATATTCAGCCAAGGTACTTTCAGATGAGCAACAGTAAAGTAGTATAATTTTTTTTTGCTTCAGAGCCAAAACAGCATATCAGTAATGCAAAAAGACTATAGCTAGCCATGTATCCATGGGGTATATAAAGTAATAAATATGTAGTCTCCAACCACAAACATCAATTTTGAGATTCCCTAAGTTCAGGGAAATAAATCTAGTGGTGCAACATCATTCCAAGCTAACAAATGTGTTTTGAGGATACTGTACCATGTGACATGTACAGACAACATTGTTTATTTATAAACAATGGGCAGTTTTGCACATTTTGAACATACATCAAGACTGGGCAACAGAAGTAGTTATAGTATTTCCAGTTAACTTTCCAATATGTGGTATCATATCTAAAAGTCCCCTCAGGTTTAAAAACTTTTTAACTTGATGGACGTGAGTCTTTTTTCAGCCTAACTTACTATATCCAGTTGATTGTATCTTATTTAACTTATGTCTTGCACTCCTACTCTGAAAATGTACCATTCAGCAAGTTCCAAAACATTGTTTATATAACAAACTATGAGGAGTGACTTCTCTACAGGGGCTAGTCTATCCTCCCTGTGGATACATATAGAGCATCAAAACTTTTCTCTGATAACCCTCCAGATTTGAGCTAATTGTCTATTACATTTGCTTATCTTCTAGCCACAATTTTATCAGCAATAAATGCAAAACTCTCTTATTTCTGACCCTTGGTTATAAATGACAGCTCAGAGTTATCACATTATCCTTAGAGGGATCACAAAACATTTTGAAGTGTGGTTTACTTACATAATATAAAATACTGATCACTCCTTGCTGTATTTAGAGGCCTCTTATTTTATTCACATAAGAGTAAATATTACAGATTATTAATAACTTCTAAATAGTGTCACAAGGTCATTAGTTAACCATAAAATGTTAATATTGATACTATCCCACTCAAACATTCCTTTGGAAGATCCACAACAACCAAGGCTGCCCCTGAGAGGTATCTACCTTCCTATTATTATATAGTTACATTGTGGTTTCTTCTAGAAACTTTATAAACATCTGGAGATAAGAGACTTTCGTAAAAGCAACTACTAGGCCTGTAAACCAAAGAAGTGTTTGCAGGAATCTGTGACCTACAAATAGCATTTGTTTTAAATGATGCTGTGAATACATTATTTGTCTGTGGCTGTATACTGTGTGCATCAGTATTTATTTCACCCTCGGCATTCTGCAGTCAATACTTGATAAGAGCTGAATCTTTTCTGCCAAACAGTCTAGGATGATACCTGATAAGCTGTAATACATTATATTAGCTTAATATATGCTTTGTTGATGCCAAAGAAGTTGTTTAAATTGTTTATGTCTGAAATGTATTCCTACCGTGCAAGTCTTTTCTGTAGGTGTAGAACTGGCAACACAGATCTGTTTGAATCAAGTGAGCTAAATGTAGATTTCTGTAAATGAGAAGGGTTGTTTGTGTATGATTCTTTTCAATTGATATGCCATATGGAAAAATTTTTAATAGCTGCAGTATGCTGTTCTGTGTCTGTATTAAAACTGTTTTTTCACTCTCTTTGTGTAATTTTTCACCCATGTAATTGTGATATCATTGCTAGGCAATGTAAAACATGTCATAGGGCACATTTTAAACAGCTGATGTCACTTTTTTCAGTTTTTTAAGAAATTGGTGCATAAAATATATGTTAAAGGGATTAAGAATGCATTGGAAATTAGCTCTTTTTGTTCCCTTTAATGACAATGTCAGCTAAAAGTCATGATTATTGGAGCGTCTGTCCTTACACAGCCCTTGACATATTTAAACATACCTCACACTCCATTGTCCCAGAAGCAGAAGAAAGACATGCAGTGCAAGGCAAGAGAAACTTAATTTCATGGGGTTCTTTCCTTTTAGCAATAACTAAAACGTGGAAGCCTCTTGAACAGCCTTGAAAACAAGACATGATTGAATATGTTATTGAACACTTCAGGGTTAAGCATATGTTTATTGTTTATAGGGGAAATGCAGCTTATTAAATCATCTGTTTAGTTCCAGACAGATAAGCATACCACACCATCCACCATTGTTTGTTTGGTGTTTTGATATATAGTGTAGCGACATTTCAGAGGTTACTTCATCTCAGCTGTATAAGGGAAATGGCAAGGTGGTCTTTGATAATGTGGTGTTTTAGGTAAAAGCAGCCGTTTATTTTTGTTAAAATGGCTATTTGGTGATCCCTGTCCTAAAGCCAACAGGATATATTATTTTGGAGCCCCTGTATACTCACAGGAGTCAGTAAGAATGTGGCTGTGGTATGGACTGGTTCCAGTTCAAGAAAATGCAATGTCTTGAAATGCTGATCCTATTGCCAAAGAATTAAAGGGTTTAAAACATTGAGGTGGTATTTTATTGAACCTTGTATTTCAATCCCTAATGGGAATTATTGCAAAGTTATTCTATCCTTTTACCATAAGTGATTTTCGTTACCATCTAAGTTTGGACAAATTGGTGTAATTTCTGAAAGTCTCCCTTGTCACACAGCTTTGCTTGTGTGTTACTGTGATAGCTTCCCAAGAATCTTATATTTTTGTCAATCTAATAAACAATTCAGTTGTTCTGAAGAACTTTATTTTGGAGTTTTGTCCTACAGATGCAGTCACTTGGATTTGTAAGTTAAATGCGTTGTGACTTAACTCATCTAACCCATTTATCCCACTTAGCACAGAATATTGTGTCACAGCATCCCATCCAATTAAAGAGTTCACCATTGAAAACAATGGTGCTTTGGTATGCTAATGAAAAGGTTAATTGCATTAAATGAGTTAAGATGACTTTAGATAACACAGTTTCTTCAATTAGCCCTGAGTCACGACGCATTTATCTTACAAATCCAAGTGACTGCATCTGTATAATACGGTTTCTATATGCAAATTGCCAACTTTAGACAGCGTTATTTAATATATCACTTTACATTTTATATAAATTATTTCAAATTTGTAATGTTAATTTAAATAAAATTGTGGCCTGTTCCACTTCTGAAGGTAGATGTTACTCATTTATAGTAGAATGTTCTACAGTATGTTTAAAATGAGTAAAAGTGTGTTAGGTAGGCAGGTGAAGG
The DNA here is from genome assembly GCA_024363595.1 of Xenopus borealis. NCBI lineage: Eukaryota > Metazoa > Chordata > Amphibia > Anura > Pipidae > Xenopus > Xenopus borealis. The sequence continues at coordinate 76,851,443 of CM044445.1, forward strand.
CTGAGAGCAGCCATAGCACTTTTGTTATCAAGCCTCTGGCAAATTTGAATTGTGCAGTGCGAATTTTAATTGCACACTCTTAAGAAGTGCTTGAAGGTGTTGTAATCTTTTTGTGCAAACATAATAACTTTTTCAGTAAGAAGTTTTATTAAATTTTATTTTAGCACACTTTCTTCCACTGTCAGAGGTGGTCACAAAAGCTCTATTAAATTTGTGCAAAGCAAAATCTGTTAGCACAGAGGCATACATTTTGCCATTGTGAATAGTCTTTCCATTACCGACTTTTATTACATTCCACCATTAATGTTTTGAAAGAGAAAAATAATGTTTTGAAAATAATACAATATTGAATTATTTGGATTGTGATTATGAACATCAATATTATCATCAGAGCTGGAATGATTTATTGGTCTCCTAGTGAGCACAGTATCACACTCATCAATTCTAAAAGGCAAGAGCACAATAGATTTGTGGATTTGAAGGACATTATTCCATTATTTTACACCCATAGAAGAAAAATACATCTTGCAAAAGGTGATTATGAAAATATAAAAAAATGTGCCTTGATACTTAGAAAGCCCCCTTCAATATTTTGTCTTGGACTTAAACATCATGTATTATCTTCCTCTGTAAGTGTTGTTACTCATTCATTAGCCATTAGTACAGCTTCTTAGCATGATGTATTGGAGTGGTTACCTGTGTGGTCCAAGTGTCACAGTCGACTATTATAAAGCTATTGTTTTAATACTAATATAATATTAATTGCTGTCAATTTGATACTGTTATCCATTACTTTATGAAACAAATGGATGCCTAATACTGGCTGCAATGTAATATTGCTGCTGCCTCTGCTACAACAAGAACAGGATATTTCCCCAATTATTTTCATTTAAGGAAAGCAAGATTTGTTTTCTCTCTATTTACATTTAATTTCAGACTGATGGATATTTATTGCCTGACACAGAATTGGCTGTGTTTGTATACATGGTAACAATCAATAATGTGGGTCACATCTGTGGCTTTGGATTCTATTTGGAAAGTGCTTACACAGCAAATATTATCAGAGCATCTGGAAGCAGTGATTTATCACTGATGGTTTCTTTATATTTGAAATTATTTTTAGGGCTCTCATGATTCATCTCCATTTGTATCAGACACATTTGGCTCAAGCTATTTCTTTTTATGTGCACAGTATGTAGTGAGTTTATATTGATCTGGATAGATGAAAACTGCCCATATAAAAGCAGTAAAAGTCAGCTGAAAATATTTAATTATAGTTGATTTAATATTCTGTTACAAACTACTATAACCACCACCATACATTGGATAGATTGAAGTTGGTTTGTAATTTTGCATTTGTATGTTTTCAAACATATGTATTTAAAATGCAGGCACTTGCAGAGAATTTAACATACACTGATGTATTGGGACATCACATGTAGTTTATACTATTTATTAAAATAGGTCAAGTTATAGCAAAACAGTTACTGGTGCTTTTTTTCAGAAGATGGCTAACACTCCAATGATCTATACTAAAAGAAAAATAACATTAGTATTTTATCCTTATTGCAAAAGCATGAATTTTACAAAGTTACTTTATGACAAGTATATATGTAGGAGCAGATTTATCAAGGGTGGAATTGAACATTCAAAATCAAATCTTGAACTTTCAAGTTTTTTTTATGGTAAAAACTGTCAAATTCGTCTATTCAGCTATTCAAATTTGATTTGAGTTTTTATAATTCTCTAGCACTTTAAGAAGATCAATTTGGAGTTTTTAACGTTAAACCTGACATTAAATGTTTTTTTCAGAGAAAAAAAACACAAATCAAGTTTTTATAATTAAAATTGAATTTGATTCAAATTCAATTTGAGTTTTCGAGCACCCGGTCCTGGAGTGGATATTACTAGCACAGTATACCTTGAGGGGTGAGTTTGGAGCGGGTCCTTCCCTTTTGACAATGTACATAATGTTTATTGTACTTGTTTTGTAAATAAACCCTTTTCATTTCCTTACATGAACAGCATTGTTATCATTGTATTTAATTGCTCTATCTAACACTACCCTTTATTTATCAGCATTCTAATTTTTTTAATTTTGCAGGTTCTTTTAATGTGAAAAACCTCCAAAATAAAAAAAATTGCACAAATTCTATTCATTCTTTTCTTCTCATTTTTGATATCTGACAAATTAATATAGAAAATGGGCATTGAATTTTGCTAATACAACTCCCATTGTCTCCCATTGAGCTCCACGCTCAGTCCATTGCATTTGTAGATGATCTGTGTCAAGACAGGGTTACAGAAGAGTCTCCGCCTGAGTAAAATGTTTAATAACTTTCACTTGAAACACTGGATTTGCAGTGAAGCTTTACTTATTTAGAATATTGTTACATTTAGGGGCAGATTTATCAAAGGTTGAATTGAAAATTTGAATTCCGAATTTACAATTTTGAGTTTTTTTATGACCAAAACTGTCAAATTAGACTAGGGAGTTGTTAAACATTGATTCAAGTTTTTTTCAAATTTCGAATTCGATTTTTCGAGATTTATCATACATCGGCCCTTTAAGAACTCAAATTCAACTATTTGCCACCTAAAACCTGCCGAATTGCTGTTTTAGTCAATAGAAGACATCCTGGGATCAATTTGGAGTTGTTTGCAGTCTTCCTGACATAAAATCGAGCTTTTAAAACTTGAATTTGATTAGAATCCGATTCGAGTTTTTAAAAACTCCCAAGAACTCAAAGTTTGACCTTTGATAAATGTGCCTCTTAATATCAATGTGAATAGGACCAGAAGAAGGAAGAGGAAAAATGGTTTATGTCCAGCCCAAGTTTCATCCCTTTGAAATTTAAATTTTCCGCAATTGTGGTGCATAAAACATCAAATGTAAAATATAGGGATAGGGGTGAGTACAGGGATTTAAGAATGTATTAAGGGTGTTGTTGTTACAATGCCCATAGCTGTTATCCAGAAACCCATTATCCAGAAAGTTCTAAATTAAGGGACGCCATCCCACATAGTGTCCATTTTAATTAAATAATTCTCATTTTTAAAAATGTTTTTCTTTTGCTACTGAATAGTAAAACATACCTTGCACTTAGTCCTAACTAAACTGCATGTTGGTGGTAAAACACTCATATTTAATTTTATTTAAAATTGAAATTACTTTTAGCAGAAATTTATCAAAGTTTGGACTTTTATCTAAAACTACAAATGTCATCACATTTATTAAAAGATCTGAATAAAAAAAGAATGAAGGGAAAATAGCACTGACCAATGCACAAAAAATACAAATACCTCTAAAACATCTAAAAATAAGTTTTTTTTCACACAATTCCTATCGGAAACAAATGCAAAAACCTGTTAAATTTTGAATTAATTTAAAACATTCCAATAGGATCAGAGCAGCTGCCATTGACTTCTATAGGACCTCAAAGTCTTTTACCTGGTGAAGTTTTGTATATAGAGGGTTTTGTGGTTTTTACAATTAGGGGTGATTTACTAAAACTCAAATTAATCTAGTTTTTTATTAAAACAAAGTTGACCAAATTACCTTCCATGAATATAACTTATTTATGAATAATTCTTCTTGAAAAAGTCAGAACGAAAAGACATTGAGACAAATTTGTGTGTCAATTTGAATCATACAATTGACACTCAAAACTCAACTTTATTGGATTGTCGCAACTAAAATAAAACTTTATCAGATTATTGGACAAAAACCCAGACTTTATTGGATTATCCAGCGCAGATCACAATGTAAGGAAACAAATTAAGGGACATCTGCCATTGATTTCTACTTTACTGAAACAGGATGGAGTATTTTCTGATTTGGATTTTTAGCAGCTTTGGGGTATAATACATCTCTAAAAATGTTAGTTTTATCCTCTAAAAATTCAAGTTTTCCCATTTAAATGGGCCCCTAATAAATCTCAATTTATTTTTTAAAACAAAATGGGGAAATCACAGATTTTAGAGATTCATGGAAAAAAAGCCATATTCAGTTGTTAGTAAATGGGCCCCTTAAAGTAAGCTGATCCAAGTTATAGAACACTCTCTGAAAACCCCCAGGTCCCAAGAATTCTGGTTAATAGATCTTATACATGTACTATGAAATACTCTGGGGTAATTTACAAGAACAGTGTGCAAAGTGAAATATGTTTTTATGCACAATACAGTGCATTCCCCATAACTCCATTACAGTAGTGGTGGTGAGATGATATTGCACCTGATTCAATTGTACACTTTGTATAAAAATAGGTGCAATTCTGCATGCACTTCAGTGCAAAAGTGTGTTGTCTTATGAATATTTTTCTGGTCCAATAGATGCAACTGAAGTGCAGGGAGCACCTTTTGATGCCATAAGCAGATTTGTGTGAACACTACTGCAGTTTGCCTTGTGAATGAGTCCTAATAAACGCTAGAAACACAAGAATAGTCTCTTTTAGCAAAAGTCTTTTAGGATGATTAATTAGACTGCTTTTGGTAGTCAAGGATAGTCAATATTTATCCTCAGTGGAGATGAACTAACCTATTGAGCAGCTATTTTAATGTGGAGCATCCAGCCAGCTTAATGGTTCATGAATTTTTACCCTGCATGACAAGCTCAGTAATAATCTTCTGCAAGCATGCAGTATTTCCAGCTTATACTAAACAATAGTGCTTGGTGTATATAAAAAAACTAATTTATTATTATCATCATTTATTTATATAGCACTAGAAAGTTATGCAGCACAATATATCTAGGCGATTTGTGCATGTCTATTTTACACCAGAATCCCAGTAAGGGCATTGATAATCCCAGTTTGGCCCTTTATGACTTACGACAGAAAGTAAAATAAAAAGGTAGGAGAACATACAAAAGAGAAAAAGGGGACCATAGCATGTAATGGTAAAGAGACAACTCTCTTCTCTCATGAATTGCAAAGTAAGATTATATTTGTCCCATCTTGTTTAATATACACATACCAAAAAGAGTGCATGTTGTCATTGATTTTTTAATATCATCATGGATCCCCTATATATACATACTGTATTTTACAAAATACATATTTTATTAACAAATACATTATTTATTGAGCTATAATAACAAAGGCATACTATCATCAGAGAATAGGAACAAATATGCACCAGTACACTTTTATTTATAGAAATACAGCAAATTGCTTTCTTGTGTCTTTTATGTTTTTCATTACATTGCCACATATTGCAGTCTAGCTATGTCAAGAAATCAGATGACTTTTGTGACTCATTTTGTGAACTGATTCTATCTGTGTCCTGTCAGAGACATAGATATTGCCTTTCTTGAAGACATCACTGCCACATGGAGCTTTCCAGTCTCTTATTGTAGAGATAGCACTTGCAGAAATGTAAATAGAAACATATCTTTTTCATAAGAGATATGCAATAAGGCTTACTTTCCCACACCTTTAAGGTAAAGTACATGCAGGCTAAATTTGAATAAGTAATAATGTCAAGATAATGTCAAGTAAAACAGTATCCTTAATGACAGTTATTTGATGAAGTCCATAAATTAATGTATCCATTATCCAAATTCTAAAGCTTTAGTCACATATTAAGGGGAAATATTATTTAACGCTAGATTTATTCCTGTACAAATAATGTAATTCCCAAGTACCCGAGCAAACATTTCCATACATTTTAAATTTATGCCGAGATCTGTCTTTTATTTTTTTAATTTTATATGTTTATTTACCTTTCTGAACAGTGCTGGTTCTCTAAGTCATACCAATGAGAGGAAGTTGTGAACATCTTAGAAATGTTGGGTTGGATACTATAGCCAAAGTCAATAGGAAATTAGTGATAACATGATGTCTGCAAGTGATGTAACCCTTGGCTACCATAAATTTCACAAAAATTCACATCCTCAGCGGTGATGAGCTAATTTGCCCTGTTTCGCTTTGCCAAAAAAATTCACAAAGCAACAAAAAATTAAAGAAGTGCATTAAAGTCAATGGACATTTTTCTCACTCCAAATGCATTGAATTGCATGGGTGTTTTTCTCAGTATCACTAATCCCCAGTTATGCAACTGGAACAAGTATTGCTTGCTCAGTACATTACGGCACTAAGGAAAATTAACATTTAAAGCTCTTGGCACACAGAACAGGTACTCTGTCAACATTTTTAGAGAGAAGAGAAGTGCCAGAATCCTACGGATGATCATGTCATTAGTTTTACTGGAAACTCATTATTTCTATTGACTGCAGAGTCCTCTAAAATGATTATGGTGCTTCCCAACCAGTACTGAAAGCTATGTGCCTTTCCCTAAATTTTAATAAAAAAGCACAAACATTGCCCACCCAGATACAATAGCACAGATCAACAAATAAGTTATTTGATTTTAAACAGGTGACTAGTAAGTACTAAATGCTGATTTATTTGGTTGCTCCTAGAGTTTAACTGTAAAATCTAGTTACATTTTTTAAATATTTTCTGGTGCTATATCACTGCAAGATGAGTCCAGATCTAACAATATAATATTACATATAGAAGGCTGTCCAAGGAATAAATAGACAAGTAATTTTCAATTTACACACACATTAAATGAAACCACTGAAAGGAACTTAATTCCCAGATTTCAGCCCAAAAACATGCATGTACATTGTCATTGTCAGGTAGAAATCTTGCCACATATAAGCACTGAAAAGCACTACTTGCCAGTGCTCATGGCATTGGCAGTTTCTCACCAGTAGCACTTAAATGACAAGGAAACTCTTTAGCCCAAACCTCTATTATTGAATTAAGCCCCCCTTGCTGAAGCTATTCGCTAACTTTATTTTGCCAAATACATATTCATTATACTGCAGTGTATTTTTTTATGTGTAAATGCAAGCACTCCATCAAGGGTGTCATGTTTTGCTGCACGTATATCATCAAGATGTAGCCCTGCTCAAAAAGTAAAAGGTGTGTTCCCGGAATAGATTATTCTGCACATGCTCTGCTTTCTAAGACTATTGTATGTGCATGCTCTTGGTCTTGATCTTAGGGCAATGTAAACTGTGGGATTTAAACAGGCAAAAGGATAGAATTTAATAGATTTAATAGCAGTGTACATTGGAGGTATGTCTTTGCAAGGATTTAAACGTTTGTATTAGACTTTCCTTGTCCTTTAAGTGAACTTTTAATTGAGAGAACTTTGCCAACAAAATTCAGCTTTTTTTATTAGGTTACTATCCATGGTAATAATAAATAGGGCATCATATAAATATGGTGAGATTCCCAAATACAAGAATGCTAGCACTGCATAAAGAACATTTAAGGGGTTATTTACTAAACCACAAATGTTTCTGGTTGGGTTTTTTTGGGGCAAAAAATCTCCCATCACAGACCTTTCAAGGTCATGAATAAGTGATGTCCCTATCCCTATTTGATATTGTGGTTTGCTCTGGGTTTAGCATAATAATCAGGGTTTTTGGGCAAAAACCTAAAAAACTATTATTTATATTATTTTATTATTCATAATTTTGGAGAAAAAAATGTACCATTCAAGTCGAGTATTTTTCTAATCTTATTTATTCAAGTTATGTTAATGATAAGTGAGGCAAAATAGAGGATGGGAGTTTGGTGAATCTTTTTTTATTGAAACACTGAGATAAAATCGGATTATGAGTTATGACTTGTATTTCTTTTACAGTTTAATATATACATTAGATTTAACAGCATTTTAAACTACAGGCTATGCTAATGCTGTCCTATTATTAAATATGGTATTCATTTTGTTTGTATACATGCAATATAGAATATCTTTTGTACACAGTGAAATATAATATTCACTAAGTTATTGAAACTATAAAAAATTAACTGGACTGGATTTTTTAATTTATAGTTAATGGACTTGTAAACCCCATCATTGCCTGTAGAAAATACAAACAGAATACAGTAGTAACTGTAAGAGTGCTTCAGACCTGCCCTTTGCTTCAAGGGGTCTGTTTCAAACTAATAAATACAGTAAAAGATAAAACTGCCTGTCCATGAATTTTAAAACATAACCCCAATATCTAATTCTTGGGCAAGTTACCTTCTGTTAACTGAAAATTGCAAACAGGAAAAAGTATAGAGCAGCAGATCATAGGAAAACAGTCTATTGGATGCATTTTATATATATATATATATATATATATATATATATCTCCATCAAACCAGGAATTCAGGTGCACACCAGGATTTGAAAAAATAAAAAGTTTTTTAATTTATTGGTTACATTAAAAATCGATCAACGTTTCGGTCTGTTTCCAAGACCTTTATCAAGACCATGGTCTGTAAACTGTAAAATATATCCTTATAAACAGCACATTCCTACTTCAGAACATGCTGTTTATAACTAAACAATTGTTGCATTTTCCCCGGAGCGTCGGACTTTCCCCACTTCCGTATTTGCTTTTACTAGCTCCTCCTTCTCCAAGCTCACTCCCTTGTACCCTCTCAGTTCCTGGTCTTTCTCCCACCCTGTGTCTTTCTCTCTTGTCCTGCTTCCGCCCCCACCCTCCATCCCATTCTTCTCACTTCACCTGCTGCACCCACCAAAAAACATTCAATTTCTGTAACAACCACATTATCAGGAACCTTGTTCAGCAAAAGTACCTACGGATCTACAGGTAACCCTGTGGGTTCCGGTGTTCACTGACGCCCTTTTAGGGCCCCGGGCTTTTTGCTGTGGAAGCCAACAAGGAAGTGCATAACAAGTCCAAAAGCAAGGTACTGGCAAGGAGTTAGAGAAGAGATAGTCGAAGTCAGACAAAAAAGTTCAAGGAAGGCGGCAGGAACCGTAGTCCAGAGATATGCAGAAGTCCAAAACCAGGAATCAAAAGTCAGGAACAGTAATACTGGAACCAGCTTTGGCGCTTCCAAAATGGAGGATAGACCCTTTTAAGGCAATTTGGTGGCAAAAATTCAAACACTGTGCTTGGCGATGACCTCATAACCCTAGGCATCATGACGCGAGTGTCATGACGCTCAACATTGATGCTGGTGAAGCGATAACAGTTTCACTTTAAGGATAGTGACGTCAACACTCTGGAGGAGAGATGCACTGTGGAGTCTCACTCCTTATGCCCCTCTCACCCTTGTTCTCTCTCTGGTCTTGCTTCATCTGTTGCCTGCGGCCTTGTGCTTTTATATGGCCATGTAACTCCTTGATGACCTCTAATATCTACAGATGCAGTCACTTGGATTTGTAAGTTAAATGCGTCGTGACTCAGGGCTAATTGAAGAAACTGTGTTATCTAAAGTTATCTTAACTCATTTAATGCATTTAACCTTTTCATTAGCATACCAAAGCACCATTGTTTTCAATGGTGAACTCTTTAATTGGATGGGATGCTGTGACACAATATTCTGTGCTAAGTGGGATAAATGAGATAGATGAGTTAAGTCACGACGCATTTAACTTACAAATCCAAGTGACTGCATCTGTATATGTACACAAATAATTGTACCCTGTACCATTGAACTAAAGATGCTTTAGAGAATAAAATTAAGGAGTAAAAGCTCTCAAACTAAAGAAAAGGAGATTTATGTTGCCACCTTTTTGGGTAAAATGTGTTTATTTTTCCTAACTTTGTCTCATGAAATTTAGACTCTTGATTGAAATATTTTTACTTATTATACAGTATTAACATTCAGATGTGTTAATTGATATCACACAGTGATTTAAAGGCCATTTAATATAGTCATTCAAAGAAGATTATCATTATTGAGTATGAAGGCTTCATAACAACAACTGAAAGTGTATGATAATTTAAAAAAAATGTAATTATCCTTTTCCCCCCCTTTAATATTTAACATGTTTATATGCTGCATTGATGTCTAACTACGCTAACAAATACATTAGGATTCATAATCTTTTTGTTGCTGTTTATTTTATGCTTACTGCAGAATCATTCTGTTTTATTTAAGAAAAACTACTGCGAAAGGCATTAAAAGTAATGGTAATAGACAATTACCTTTTCTAGTTAATGCAAACGTATTTATTACTGTCATAATCAGTTGGTTAAGTATACTGTGCTCAAACTTAGTGAAGTAGTGTTCCTTATTAACCAATAGTTGCAGTCAACTGTGTATTTCAAAAGAGATTAGGGTTTAATATATTAAAATTGTTCTTATCCTATTTTAATATATCAACATTTTAGGCTTTCTTATTTGTGTTTCTTTTAGCTTAATAGATGTATTGATTTAACATTACTTTATGCTATATACTTTATGTTTTGCTATTATTGATGTATGAATAAGCAGAACTAAACTAAACCTATATGAATAAGCAGAACATGACTGTTTAAAATGCCAATCCAAGGCCACTCATTTTATGTGGATCCTAATATTTTATAAATTCTGTTCCTCTTTCAGGACTTAGGGGCCGATTTACTAAATTCATGTGAATACATCGAAGTTCGATCAAATTCAATCAAATTCCGATCGTAGGATTAATCCGATTGGTCGAATATGCAAATACTGTAGTTGTCAGGAGGCTTAATTTGAAAGTTACATGCATAGTTACATAGTTAATTTGGGTTGAAAAAGACAATATTCTTTTAATATATATAGAGTACTCACAGATTTCAGCATGAAAATACTGTGGAAGTTCTGACACAATCAATGAAAAAAAGTTTGGATTTTGTTATTTTGCAACATTTTTAAGCCAGTTGGCTCATCACTAGTCATTGAATAGAACTTTTTTGGGTAAAATATTACACATTTTGAAAATGTTTTTATATAGCATATAGAATAGGTGTATCCTTGTGTATTGGCCCTGCCACCATGGGCACGCTGGTGGGGGTAACAGTGGCAGGAGCTGTGTTGCAGAATACTGCATTATATAAATGTTTCCCTTTTGTATGGAGGTTTAAGTTCTGACAGATATGAACTTGGAGTAGTAATTACATTTGCATACACAGGGCAATTAATATTTTTTAAAGAACAAATATGCTGAAAGCTAAATGTTTATTAAGACCAAAACTGGAACGTTCATCAGGGAAAGTTCCAGTAAGATGAAAGTTCTAGTGAGGAACTGAGACTTCGGTCTAAAGAAACCTTTGTAAAGTATAAGGATATTATTATAATAAGTTACCAAGGAGTTGCATGACCATATACATAAAAAAAAACAAGGCTGAAGGCATCATGTTTTTGTACAGGTCATGGAACTCTGAGGTGACTTTTAATATCCTCATATTTTGCAACAGGGTATACTGTACTTTATTTATTATAATACAAAAGTTTCAGTGAGTCGTGTGAGATAAATTACAAAATTAAGCTCCAATTATAACCAATAAAATAATAAAGCACTGTTTATATAGTGAATAAATTACCCCCTCTTGTAAATTATAAGGATATTAAGGATATTGTATGTAACAAGGAGTTTCAAGGCCTTTGGCCTCGTGTTTTTAAACAGGTCATGGAACTCCATGGTAACTTCTAATATCCTCATATTTTGCAACTGGGGTACTTTATTTATCATAATACACATGTTTCAGTGAGTCATGTGACAGAAATGACATCAGAACTCACCTTTGTAACTGATGACATCAGAACTCACCGTTATAATTTACAAGATATTCACGGCTTTTGTGTATTATAAGGATATTTTTACAGGATATGCATGGCTCTTATTAAGTATAATTATATTGTTTTTAAGCATGAAAGGGTAAGTGAGTTTTCAAGATATTGCTTAACTACATTTGAAGGATTGCAGGTTGTTGAGTCTTATCATAAAGCTGTAAAAGAAAAAAATCCATCACAGATGGAGTGTCCTTGATCCTTGCATTTTTTTGGAAATCAAACTATTAAATATTTGGAAATAAAGGATGTTTAAAAGTTAAAACTTCAGTAAAGCCAATAAAATGCAATTTTATGTTGACAACTAAAGATTCATTTATTCCAGAATGTGTTTCAGATTTATATTTTTCATTTACTGATATTTTAATCCTTAGATTTATGATGGCCCACTTCTCAATTTGCCATTATACTGTAGGAATTTTAACATCATAATCCTCCCACTCCCAGCTTCATGCAGCACTATCCTTAAAAGATTATTCAAAATTATGTATCAAAGAGATAACAGTAACCAAAAATAGCCTGCTTAATGGCCATGCCGATTAAGTGCTTCTTAATGCAGCAAAAAATGTTTGTGAAAGAGGAGGATTAACTTGAATGACTGAAACATTTTTGAATAGAACATATTTTTGACTGTGAGTTACATTTTGAGTTTGATAAAAACAAGTAATAAATGATGAAACAAAATATAGTGCAAAATCATTATATATATATATATATATATATATATATATATATATATATATATATATATATATATATATATGGAGGAGCACTCACCAAATAAAAAAAGATTGCGTGGGTGCAGGTAAAATGTGTACAAAATAGCAAAAAAATACTGCACTCAACAGGCTCAGTTAGAGTAACTGATTTTAATAAAATTTACAAAAGGAATTTCAACATTTCAATCACATCATAGTGATCTTCCTCAGGGAAAAAAACTGTTCTGTTCCCCCCAAACGATCTGACCAAGCAGACTTTTTTCAAGATTGTCAATCGACCGCAGTGTTGCAATTTGTTGCTCAAACTTGAGCCTCTAAAATGTCAATTTGCTCACAACTACCACAAAGGTAAGCAGTTTGGAACTCTTGAGCACTGGGTCAGAACTTCAATCTTGCTAGCACTCATTATCTCTGTCAAAAACAGGAATAAATAGAAAATAGAATCAGGGTTTAGAACAATGTTTTTTACTTTGTATGAACTCCTTTAGTGTTTCTAACTCCACTTACAGAGCACCCACTTAAGAGCAGCTAAACACTAAAGCAAGCTTCCAGGGGTTCTATTTATATAGTCTGCTCAGGTGCACTAATCAAAGTCCACCCACCTTTAACTGAGCGAAAATTAACTGCAAAGTAAAGCAGGTTGTGGCAAATTTGATGTAAGCAAAATAGCATTCCAAACTTTGCAATTTAGTACCCAAGACAGAAAATAAAACTATAAAACATGAAACCCCAGTATTTAAATATACAAACCTTACTTTAAAATAACAGTTAATAACAAATATTTTTTCTTTTCAGTTGATTTATTTGCTTGTAGTTGCTTTTTCCAGCCAGTAGCCTGTTAGTAAGCAGACTCACTGGAGTCCCAGAGGTTCTATTTATACTGTCTGTTCAGGTGTGCTAATCAAAGCCCACCTACCACAAACTAAGGGAAAACTAATAGTGATGGAGTGATGAATCTACCCCGTTTCGCTTCGCCGAAAAATTCGTGAATTTCCAGCGAAATTCGCGAATTGTTGTTTTCGATGAGCGTTGCGTCAAAAATGACACGAGACTCGTTTTTTTTCAGCAAATTTTCGCTGGTGTTTTGCGAATTTATTTAATCGCGGGAATTCGCCGCTAATTTGCCCATCACTAAAAACTTACTGCGAAGTAAACCAGGATGCTGGTGCTATTTAGCACCAAGACACATCAGCACTTCCAGCTGCATTTTGCCCTTCTTCAGCCTCTGGGCTCTGGGTGTCCCTGCTGGAATATAGCCTGTCTGAAGCATAAATCAGGCAAAGTAGAGATTTTTCTGAGTGTTGCGTAAGCGAGGTAGCATGGTAACAGCTTAACTCTTCTCAGAAACATCTTTTGCATCTGTTCCAAAGGCTGGGCAGTGACTATTTATATGGGTGATGCCTGTGTTACATGATGCATTTTTTTGGGGGTAAATATATTACTATAGGTGCTTGTCTTTTGTGTCAGGTGTGAAAATGATGTTTATTCTTTTTTGTTGCCGGAAGCAAAACTAACCATGCAGCAAAGTTCTCGTGTGGGTTTGAGAAAACCATAGCAAAACCTCGCCGGAATTCTGGGCGAAACTGACCCTGGCAAATTTTTCCAGTCATCACCAACTATTGATTGTTGAGCAATATCTTGCTTCTCTTTTTACTCCTTTCCATTCTGTCTACATGCAAAGCTGCTCTAATGTTGGCCCTATGCATTCCAGTCTTCTCTTTCAATTGTCTCAGTTGCTGCAAAAAATTAACTTATATGGGCATTCTATGATTCATACAACCATATATATATATATATATATATATATA
>CM044445.1:76865586-76878831 GCA_024363595.1 Xenopus borealis
AGAAAAGTAAATAAAAATGAAAAATGATAAAACACATTTCTTTATTGGACAATATTGTTTTTAAACTGGAATAGTTTTCACAGTTTTTAAATGAAGTAAAGATAAGGTGTATATAACTTTAAATGTTCTAGAAGAATGGGAAATATGTCTATAAAGTTTGATTTTTTGAAACAGGAAATTATGCTCTGAGGAAGTCACCCTTGGAGGTCACGAAACACGTCAGCAGCATGTTTATTGCAAGCACTGCACCACTTTGCCGATGTATAATGGATCTTAATGGATATCAATAAAGATGAGAGTTCTTAAGAAATGTGGTTGATCCTTTGGCTACGTGTTTACAGAGTATATGGTATCATACCACCATGAACATATTGCAAAACTATACTTTATGGTGTAATTTTTGCCTTTATTTGGATTTGTAAAATAAATATCCAAAATCATTTTTATAAACACCTGGACATTATGCTAAAAATGCTGTATCTATTCGATCAAAAAAACTTAGAAAAAGCCTATGGGAGCTTACCATAGGCAAATATAGCAACTCGATAGGTTTAATCTGGCGAAGTAGGCAATAGAAGGAATTTTTAAAGGGCAAGTACTTCGACCACCGAATGGTCGAATGGTCGAATGATCAAACTTTTTTTTTTACTCAAATTGTTTGAATCATTCAATTCGATCGAATTTAGCAAATTCAATGTCGAAGTATCCAAAAAATCGAAAATTCATAGTTTTTGCATTAGAATCCTTCACCCGAGCGTAGTAAATGTGCCCCTTAATCACTGGATACAATTCAACAATACCCTGTTGCACATTGAGTCATTTTTACTAAAGGGCAAAAAACTTGCCAAAAAGCAATTTGCCACAACATCACCTGTTTACTAAATAAGAAAGAGGTAAATTCACAAGCAAAAAACCTCAGTGCTAGAGAGCTTTCACACCTTTCCACCAGCAAAAATTCTCCATTGAAAATCCAGTAAGTTATCAATGTGCTAACACTACCCTTTTTGCTAAAGTGTATTTTGCCAGGTTCAGGCTTGTGAACTACCATTATAAAGATAGAGCATCCAATCAACATTTTCCTTTCCATACTACTTTTCTCCATGGTGAAAATTCTCCAGCAATGATTTGCTAAAGAATTGTCCCTACTACTTAAATGGGGAAATAAATTACCAATTTTTTGCAGAGAATTTTCTCCAGGAGAAAATTCACCTCAATTCTTTTGAAAAATTGAACTTAGAATTTTTTTGTAAATATGGAGATGTGTTGTGAAAATATGCTGGTGAACTGTGGTGAAGTTAAGTGAATTCACGCTTTAGTAAATGTGCTTCCTGAATTTGGAATTTTCTGGATAATGTATTTTTAAATAAGGGATTCCATACATGTATCTGTACCTGTTGAAATATGTATACATGTTAAAAAGAACATTTTATACAGCCATTAAAACTAAATCAAAAGAATGTGATTGTGAGTCATGTACCAACCTAATTAACTGTGACATGAACAGTGATAGCAAACCTTGGGCAAAATGATTGGATGTTAGTGGATAAGTTTATATGAAAATGTGACACCAAAGACTTTCATACTCTCTGGAAATATAATTGGAGAAGAAAAGTGTTTCAGAAGAACTAAAAAAAAAACAAATTCATGTCAATATACTTTCATCAATTTATTGAAGAAAGCTAAAGTTAAAAATCCACTAAATTTTAAGTCCATTTTAAGCAATTCTTATTTTTAAACATGTCTTATTTCTCTGTATTAAAAAGAAGGTGCCTTGTACTTAACAGAAATAAGCTGCATGAATGTATATTGGAGGCAAAACAATCCTATTGGCTTTATTTAATATTTAAATTATTTTTTGTAGACATAAAGATGCAAATTACAGAAAGATTCCAAGCAGTTCCAAGCATTCTGCATAAAAGATCCTAAACCTGCATTGACAAAAAAGGAATTTTTCAAAAAGCAAAAACCTAATCACAGACTTAGTTTTTTTTTTGAATGTGCAACAAATGCATTATGCCATGAACTGAGGTGCTTTATTGGCATTTTCCCACACCTTTATTAATAGGAACCACATTTTTTAATTGTTATGATATAGTCAATTAAGCTGTTACTTATCTCAGAGAGATTGGAAAATTGCAAATGTGGTGCCACAATTAGTGTTGAGCAAACATCATCATGTATCAAGCTAATTTGAATTGAACGATTAAATCGAACAATTTGAATATGATAGAAAACAGACCCATTCGATCAAAAATGGTCTGTTTTCGAGCGAAAAAACACTTTGATAAAAATTTAATTTTCAAAATTCAACCCTTGATAAATCTGCCTCTAAAACTTAATATTTGAAGAAACAATTTCAGGTTAAAGCAGACCCTCACAGGGCATGATATAGTACTGTAATTCTGAACAACAAGTTTAAGTCAAAGTAATGTCTTTGAAATACAGGCATGAATTAGTTAACAGTACAATATGAGGCAATAGCACCACTAAAGTCATTTTTGAAAATCTAATAAAGAACAACTTTAAAGTTAAGTTGGTTTTTTTCCAAAGAACAGACATCAGCATTGCAAAATTAATCTGTGTCACGCTCAGAAAGCCAAATATAGAACAGTACAATAAAACAGATTTAGACATCCCATTTCATATAATCTTGAAAGAAAACATAACACAGCACTTAAAGAATGGTTTGTCTAAATGCAATCTTAAACTCATTTTTGTCTGCATATAATTTTCAGTCCTTGGGTTAGAAGTTAGATATGATTTAATGATAAAGGACTACAATCATCAAAACAACATGTTTAATTTAATCTGTCATATGAGATGTTAAAGAATTTATAAGATATAATTGATTCACTATGAAAAAAGTTGTACTACCCTTTGCTATATTTCCTAATAATACTGTACCGACACAGATATTTCTATCCTTTCATTCTTGCTAACTTTATATATGACTTAACAAGACCTTGTTGCCTAAATTACACATACTTGAAAACACATTTTAAACTAGTATACCATAATAAGGTACGTACTGTAGTGTCAGCATTTTATAATCCAAGAGAGCGTTTGGTCCAAGAGTGAGCCCCGGATGTGGGTTTGGGCAGGCAGCCTTTCTTATGGACGCTGATGCCTGAGCTATCAAGTGTTGGACTGTGTACAGGTTATAAAGAAAAATAGGTATTTTAGTTAGTGTGGGTTGAGAAGTAACAGGTTAGTGTCAGGTTTGGGTGGACATTTTCTGACCTGTTCATCACTAGTAGACATTTACCAACATTTTAGGCACATAGTTCATGAGTCAATATTTTTTAAAAACTTAATATACTTTACTACTAAGACTCAATACTAATTGGATTAAGAGACTCTGATTATATTGCACTCAGACAGGATGGGTCTGTTAATTCTTTGATTAAGCATTCAGTTGGTTGATGGCAGAAGAGTAGAAATGGCAACCAAATACTGACAAGTCAGTTTATCTGTTATCACAAACTATTATCAGGATCTCTGTGATAAGGGAAGCTAGTTTTTTTCTTAGTTTTTTCTTCCATCCTTTCATCAGCAGAGAGTGACAGAGATACACTATAAAAAGGTGATGCACCCCTTGATTGGAATCCATATTGCCAGCTTTAAGCTCCCATATTTTAATACCAAACAATTATGCCGAGAAAGCAATTAATCATTGAAATCCATTATTAGGCTTGACTTTTTGCAACAAAACATGATTCTCTCCTCATTCCAATACGCAATATATAAAAGGAGTTTGATCAGTATTTACACACCATTTAGACTGAGCAGTGTGCAAGACTCCATCTGTTTTTCTAATTACTTCCTCCAAACAGTAACTTCAATTGTTTTTTGTACTTGAGCTGTTGTTGTCGAATCAGCATCTGCACATTCCCGGAGGAAAGTAAAATTTTCAGCAAGTAAAACCATTATGTTTTTCTTGTTTAATGATAAAACATAGGTACAAATGTTTTGCTATAAACACAATCTTGGAGAGCTTAATTTCAAAGAATGTGATAAAATATATCAATCAGGTTTTGTTTACATAAACAGATGCTAGTGAGTTACAATATAGTATTTTTTTTAACTCTTTCAGAAGAAAACTGACTATTAATTTCTTTATTCAGTTTTCTCTTTGCTTTTCTATGTTGGAAAGAAAGGTTTTTACTGGTATAGAAAAAACATTTGAACTGGAAGGTTATAGGGACAGTTTACACAAGCAGTTTTGGGGAGATTAGTAGCCCAAGTGACAAATCGCCACTTTTCTGGGGCTACAATCTCCCTGAACAGCCTTCTACCTGCCGCCACCCGCTAAAATGAAAATAGACTGCGGCAATTCACACACGCCCATTTTCCGAAGTCGCCCAAAGTTTCCTCATGAGGCAACTTCGTGCAACTTCGAAAAACAAATGGCCACGTGTGAATTGCTGCAGGATTTTCAGGGCTTCAGTATGTGCACATGTTTTTCAGGTTTTTCAATCATGCTAATGCATTAGACTATACAAAAATTCCCTTTTTTTTACATAAATTTATAGCATTATTTCTTTTTCCCCTTTCAGCAGAATTTTAACAGCAATCTGCAGAATTATTTTGGAGGTAGAGTATGACGAGGGGAGTAATTTTTGTTTAACTGATCGAGGGATCAAAAAGCAAGGGTGGGCTTTTCAGTACCTCTGGATGTTTGTCTTGTCATATATAATCTTAAGATAAGATACAGAAGGTTTTCCTTTTATAATCATTTACAGGATCAAAAATAGCATCTTGTAGCATTGATATGAACTGTAAGAAAACTGGGAAACTGGGCAGCAATCTGGAAAATGTGGTTCAATGTTGATAAATGCAAGGTTATGCACTTTGGCAAAAATAATATAAATGCAAGTTATACACTAAATGGCAGTGTGTTGGGAGTTTCCTTAAGTGAGAAGGATCTTGGGGTTTTTATAGATAACAAGTTGTCTAATTCTGGGCAGTGTCATTCTGTAGCTACTAAAGCAAATAAAGTTCTGTCTTGCATAAAAAAGGGCATAAACTCAAGGGATGAAAACATAATTATACCTCTTTATAGATCCCTAGTAAGGCCTCATCTGGAGTATGCAGTGCAGTTTTGGACTCCAGTCCTTAGGAGGGATGTAAATGAGCTGGAGAGAGTGCAGAAACGGCAACTAAACTGGTTAGAGCGATGGAAGACTTAAATTATGAGGGGAGACTGTCCAGGTTGGGGTTGTTTTCTCTGGAAAAAAAGGCACTTGCGAGGGGACATGATTACACTTTACAAATATATTCGAGGACATTATAGACAAATATCAGGGGACCTTTTTACCCATAAAGAGGATCATTGCACCATAGGCCACCCCTTCAGACTAGAAGAAAAGGACTTTCATTTGAAGCAGCGTAGGTGGTTCTTCTTAAGAATTGGCATACACTGCTTGATTACCCTTGCATAGATGGATACTTTCCAGATAAAAAAATCTCAACAACATGCCCCAACAAAGGATTCTGCTGTTGGACATCATGGATTTCATGTCCAAACTGATTAGTGGTATATTTTACTGTCTTTGAAGGTTCTCATTCATCCAGGTTATTGTATATCTTTTTTATCCATAAAGAGGATCACCGTACCAGAGGCCACCCCTTCAGACTAGAAGAAAAGGACTTTCATGTGAAGCAACATAGGTGGTTCTTCACAGTGAGGACATTAAGGTTGTGGAATGCACTGCTGGGTGATGTTGTGATGGCTGATTCTGTTGATGCTTTTAAGAGGGGCTTGGATGTTTTTTTCTGGACAGACATAATATCAAAGGCTATTTTGATACTAAACTCTACAGTTATAGCTATAGGCATATATGGTTTGTGTGAAAGAGTGGAGATGTGTGTGTTTGTATGCTGGGTTTTTAATTTGGAGGGGTTGAACTTGATGGACTCTGTCTTTTTTCAACCCAATTTAACTATGTAACTATGTAACCTTGAGATATCTTACGTACTGAGAAGGCACTGGAAGCATTTGAAGCTGGAGCAGTTGAGTTTAGAAATTGAAACAGATTTGTTTCAGTTGTACAGCGATAAATCGGTTGTTATACTAAAATAATGCTGTATGCCAGCGCTGTCCAATGTCTGGCCTACGTGGTGAGAGCTGATAATGAAAGCCAGTATTGGCCACTCCTTGTTTGTAAGCCATACCCACTTTAAGCCACACACATGTTACCAAAAGAACTTTTAAAAACATTGTCCACATTAATGGTGGTAGCACTGATGTAAGTCATATTTAAAATATACCCTTAAATCTATATGCTTCCTTCTCCCCTGTGGATAACACAGCACCCCACAGCACAAGATTAAACCTTAGGTGCCCCTAAAAACAAATCCAAATGCTAATAGACCCCCGGAATAAACCCTACCAGGCTTAGTTGCCACAGGTAGTGTAGGACATGCAGAATATCGCATACAAATGGAGCATAGGGCAAGCAGACTATGGCACACAGACAGGAAGCATAGGGCAGGCAGAGTATTGCACAAATGGAGCACATGGCAGGCAGAGTGTGGTACACACAGGGAGCATAGGGCAGGTAGAGAATGATACACACAGGGAGCATAGGGCAGAATACAGCCTATCATGATCACTCTTAAAATGAAAACTTAATACTGTGCTACATACAGTGACACAATGCTGATGCCCCTTCAGCAGTGTCTATGAGGTGTAAACAGGTGAACAATGTGGGGACTTTCAAGGGCAGATTTACTAAGGGTCGAATTTTGAAGTTAAAAAACTTTTTGGCAGGCATTTGCAATCGCAAATGGACCAAATAGTAAAATTTTTTATCAAACTGAAATCGTTTGACTCGTTCGAATGCATTGTTCAATTCCAACAATTCCAACCAAAATCCTTTAAATTTTCAGGACTTAGAAAACATTTCAGGGCAGGCTCCAGGAGGTCCCCATTAGGCTAAAATGGTAATTCGGCAGCTTTAAGGTGGCGAAGTGTCGAATTTGAAGGATTTTAAAGAGACAGTACTTTGAAAATAAAATTTTCGATTCAAATCAAATTTTGGCCTTTTCAATAGTCAAAGTAGCCCAAAATTATGTTGAAATTTGAATAGTAAAATTTTTTTATTTTATTCAAAAATTCACTTCAACCCTTAGTAATTGTGCCCCTCAGTGTGGGTCTGAGGTGTGATCAGTACAAGGCTTTAGGTATGTGAATAATAGAGGTGCTACAGGTATGAATAAAGCAGAGGGGAATACAGTTGTGAACAATTAAGGAGCTTACTGTCTGAATTTGAGGGGCAGATTTAATAAGCATCAAATTTCGAAGTTAAAAACTTCAAATTCGACCATCAAATTTTTATATTTTTGATTGAAAATGGACCTACTTCGATCAAATTGGTCCGTTTTCGATCAAATAAAAATCATCCAAATGCATTGCTCAAAACTTTGATTTTCAAGGAAAAATATCAGTAAAGGTTGCAGAAGGTACCCCATAGGCTACAATGGCAATGAGGCAGCTTTAAGGTGGCGAAGTGTCAAATTTGAAGTTTTTTAAAGAGACATTTGAATTTTTATTTTTTTTTCTAATCTTGACTAATGATTATACCATCCAACAACATTACCAGAGTGACACCAATCAAACATGTATGCATCATATAAACCGATAATTCATCCCTCCAGTCACAAACACTTCTGCCAATAGAATCATATGAACAAGATATCATACCAGTTATCTCTTTGCATCATTTAAATGCATAGTTTAATGAGAATTAAACTCCTATTGAGAATTTTCTGGCCCAAAAATAAGTTAACGCCACTATATAGATGGCGGTAAAATGTTTAGAATATTCTGGCGTTAACTTTGTCTTTCACACATTTTGCTGTATAGTAAACTAGGCGTTAATGTGTACATAGCATTATTTTCAGTGAATGTGATAACTGGCGAACACATATTCTTGTACAAGAAAATATGAAAACATATTCTGTGTTAAATTTGTCTATATTTTTGTCTATATTTTGTATGCAAATTTTTACTGCACTTTAGTAAATGGACCCCTATGGGAGATGGCCTTTCCATTATTATTATCTTTCTGGATAACACAGTAGTTACATAGCTATATTGGGTTGAAAAAAGTCCATCAAGTTCAACCCCTCCAAATGAAAACCCAGCATACACACACCCCTCCATACCTTCACATAAATTATATATACCCATATACTAACTATAGAATTTAGTATCACAATAGCCATTGATATTATGTCTGTCCAAGAAATCATCCAATCTCTTAAAAGCATTTACAGAATCAGCCATCACAACATCACCCGGCAGTACATTCCACAACCTCACTGTCCTCACTGTGAATAACCACCTATGCTGCTTCAAATAAAAGTATTTTCTTCTAGTCTGAAGGGGTGGCCTCTGGTATGGTGATCCTCTTTATGGGTAAAAAGGTCCCCTGATATTTGTCTATAATGTCCTCTAATGTATTTGTAAAGTGTAATCATGTCCCCTCACAAGCGCCTTTTTTCCAACAAAAACAACCCCAACCTGTACAGTCTACCCTCGTAATTTAAGTCTTCCATCCCTCTAACAAGCTTAGTTGAACGTCTCTGCACTCTCTCCAACTCATTTATATCACTGCACTGCATACTCCAGATGAGGCCTTACTAGGGATAGTAGAAAAGAGGCATAATTACATTTTCATCCCTTGAGTTTATGCCCTTTTTTATGCAAGACAGAACCTTATTTGCTTTAGTAGCTACAGAATGACACTGCCCAGAATTAGACAACTTGTTATCTATAAAAACCCCAAGATCCTTCTCATTTAAGGAAACTCCCAACATACTGCCATTTAGGGGCAAATTTACAAAATTCGCGTGAATGAATCGAAGTTTGATCGAATATGATCGACCGATTTTTTAGGATATTCGAATATACAAATTTGGCCTCTTCGATCATCGAATACCGAATTATCGAATAGATCGAATGATTGGATATTCAATAATTCGATCATTTGATGATCGAAGGAATTAAAATTTTAAAATCCTCGAATGCCTACTTCGCCAGATTGAACCTACCGAATACCAATAGAAGCCTATGGGAACCCCCCATAGGCTTCTTTTGCTAAGTCCTGCTCGAATACCATTTGTACGTTTGAACGCCTCGCTCCTTCGAATCGTACAAATTTTTCGGAGGCTCGAAGGAAAAAGTACAATTTTTTTTGTGAAATCAAACGATCGGTATCCGATCATACAAATTCATTGAGAAATCGAATATTGAGCCAAAAACTATTCGATAAGCAGTTGATATTCGAATGCTTATCGAATTTCGAATAGAATCATAGGATTTTTGGGGAATAATAGTAAATTTGCCCCTTAGTGTATAACTTGCATTTATATTATTTTTGCCAAAGTTCATAATCTTGCATTTATTAACTTTGAACCTCATTTTCCAGTTTGCTGCCCAGTTTCCCTACTTACGTAAGGGCAGATTTACTAACCCTTGTGTGAATTTTTACTTTGACTTTGAACTTCGATTCCAATTTTCGAAATTTATTAATATCACTTTGACAGTGGAAGTTTTATAATATGATGATCGAAGTCGGAAAATTTGAATATCAAAGTTTTTTCCATTCGACTGTATGATTCTTCTATTTGACTTTGACTATCAAATTTGAATATCGAAGGTTTCAAAATTTATCAATAGTCACTCAAAGATTTTTTTAATTATTTATTCCCCAACTTTGACCTACCGAACTCCATCTCCCACTTAGGAGTCATCAATAATTAGTCCATGTAATGCTGGGAAAACATTGGATTAACAATAAAAACCTACACCTGATGCTATTTTACTTTAAAGCATGACTTTTTCTAAATTGAACAATTCCCTAACTACTTATGACTCATTGATTGTATTCATCTATTGATCACACACCACCTCCCCATCAATAGGAGCACTAACATCATTTTAAGTGCTCCCATTACAATAATGTGCAGGTGGTGTGTGATTCCCATATGTGTAACATAAGTCGGAAATCTGTGTTTTCGGTAAGTTTCCAGAATGCTACTATCCTTTCTCACTCAGCTCCCACTCACCTCTTCACCCAACGACAAATGCCTCAGGGTTGTCTTGTGGGTAAATTATAAGTTATATTTTCAACAAACTCAATTGAAAGATGTCTTTAAAGGAATGTGCATGTATTTTGGCATAGACTAGCCACAATCTTGTAACAAATGCATTATGCTTCTTGGGATTTGACTTCATTTAAGTGATTTTGGCAGGGCTTGTAATTAATGGCACCTGATTAACCTGATTAGGTTGGATGTGTGTTAATCAATTAACTAATAAGCAAGGGAAGGCATGTCTCCTACCAAGTTGTTGATGAAATAGCGCTTATGATGCCTCTTACTCACTGCGGGTAGTGATGGGCGAATTTATTCGACAGGGTCGAATTCGCGGCGAATTCGCGCGATTCGCCGCTGGCGAATAAATTCGAGAATCACCAGCGAAATTTCGCCGGAAAAACGAGTCGCGCATCGTTTTTGACGCGACGCAGCGAAAACGACGCGATGCACCGAAAACGACGCGACGCGTGTCAAAAGCATCCCGCGACTGCATGTCAGTTAATGAGGCTTTTGGTCCAATTTAACTCCTTCTTCTGGTGTCTGACTTGGAACTGAAGTGTTAAAAACTGAACTGTGGAAAAAAGTAGGTTTGGTATATACAATTATGTACCTGCTCTGTTTGTTTCAAATAACATTATCTATGTGTATTGCATTTTTGGAAACCACCTTAGCAAAAGTTAAAAAAGAAATAGACACATTTTTTGGTTTTGTGGGTTTACTGACAAAATCTTGTTCAAAAGTTCAAACATTTTTATAAGAATAAAAAGACAATATGGATTTGTGACAAAAGTTTGTTTGTTTGTTGAACACCA
Organism: Xenopus borealis; assembly: GCA_024363595.1. Taxonomy (NCBI): domain Eukaryota; kingdom Metazoa; phylum Chordata; class Amphibia; order Anura; family Pipidae; genus Xenopus; species Xenopus borealis. The sequence continues at coordinate 76,876,503 of CM044445.1, forward strand.
CATAAACATTTTTACTACCAATTAAACACCCTAGCTGTGACACACAGGAGGAATGTGGTCTCCACATTCATTTTAATATGTACAGATGAAGCCACTTTGGATTGTACATTTGACACAGAAAAACTTAACTCATCTATCCCATTTATCCAACTGAGCACAGAATATTGTGTCACAGCATCCCATCCAATTAAAGAGTTCACCATTGAAAACAATGGTGCTTTGGTATGCTAATGAAAATGTTAAATGCATTAAATGAGTTAAGATAACTTTAGATAACACAGTTTCTTCAATTAGCCCTGAGTCACGACGCATTTAACTCACCAATCCCAGTGGCTGCATCTGTAGGCCATTGTTAAATGAATGCACATGAATGCACATGTAAAACACATACACAGAGCTTGATTAGAGGCATAAGTGAAAGTGGCACAATAGAAATTGTAGTCATATGCTTTCATTCATTGACCCCTACATGTAACATGTTTTGGCCAAGTGGCAACACTGCAGCATCGCCATAGAAATGTTAGAGCAAATGCACTTTTAGATGTTTGGAAGAGCTTTTCTAGATGTTATTGGAAAGAGCGCCAATGAATGTTAGATGAGACACATCTTGGTGCTGATAACATCATACGTATACAGCAGAGCAGAGCCCCCTGGTTTGTGAGGCTGGGCTGCCATGGATGCCACCAGGATCTGAAATCCATGATGGATGGTCATCAGCATCTCCTGCATCTCACTATTGATTTGGGCCATCCACTGCCTCATCCAGAGTTCCACCATTGTGTCGATGAGCCCCGGTTGTGCTGTAGGTTGATCACCCAGTCTCTGTCCTTCCTCCTGTGGTGGTCCCCCAATTGCTGCAGCTGCAGGAGCAGTGGCAGCACAACCTACAAGAAAAATGAAATATATATACATATATTTGACATGTGCCTAACCCTTAACATACAAAAGTTTGTGAAGGAAACAGCCAAAGCTAACATTCCAAGTTACATTGGAGATGGGTGTTTCCAAGTTTGGGGGGTGGCATAAACATGACAACATTAGAGTGGGAAAAAAAAGACTCCTATTACACCGCTGACATGTTTCGCTGTCTTGCTTCGTTTGCTGTTACATAGTTACATAGTTAAATTGGCTTGAAAAAAGACCGAGTCCATCAAGTTCAACCCCTCCAAATTAAAAACCCAGCATACATACATACACACACACACAAACATCTCCACTCTTTCAAACACAAACCATATATGCCCATAGCTATACTAACTGTAGAGTTTAGTATCAAAATAGCCTTTGATATTATGTCTGTCCAAAAAATCATCCAAACCCCATCGTTGTACAACGATCTTCTGAAGAAGCCAGATGGCGAAATGGCAGCAGTGTAATAGGAGTGAGGAAGCAGCAGCCGGATACCCGAGACATGCGTGCTGGAATAAGAGAGATGCTAATAGGCTCAGATCACTAGACGTTTATGCTCCAATGTTCTTGTTGTAATTTTAAAGAAGAAATATTTGTGAGTGTAAATTTTCTTATTTATTAAAACGGTTTAAACGATTTACACATGTTGCTTCATTTTACCCATTAAGGATATAAGAAGATTAAAAGTGAACTAGGACACCTATCAATCTTAAAGCCTTTCTTTAACTTACTTCTTGTAAGTATGATCACTTGCCAAACTCACTAGGAGTTGTGGGTTCTTGCGGAACTATAATTATACACCACTGGTGCAATTTCTTTCAACTTTTCAATACCCTTTGTTTATAGGGGATTGTATTTCACAAAATGCATATGTATTAAGGTGGCATGTAACAAAACAATTTTGGGTGTAGTCAGATGTTTGTTTCTATAATAGTCTACTTACTCCAATCTGTGTCCAGCCCTTCACAGACCTCTTTGCCCATAGTGTCCAGAAGCCAGCACGCGTAGGGCTTTAGCCTGAGTGGAGGAACATGCCCTCCGCTGGTCTTCTGGGCTTTTGCTCTCCTGGTAACTAGCTTTGCCCTTATCCAACGCTTCAGGTCACTGAAGCACTTGTACACAGTGGGGAGATCCCTGTGTACAGCACCTACAGTTCACTCTGTTCGTTACCTGCTTCCAGAGTTGTTGCTGTCTGGCAGCACTGATGCGATGGGACTGACTCCCAAACAGCACATCCGATCATGCTAACACATCGTCCACCAGTGCTCCGTTCTCGTCACTGGAAAACCTTCGTGCCATTTTGTTGGTAGGGCCATCCTCTCCTCTGCCATCATCATCCTCTTCCTCCTCTAATCTCCTCTCTGACGCAGTTGGTGCTGCCACCTCCTCCTCGCTACTGAGCCTCTCTGAGCTTGGGTGG
>CM044445.1:76879993-76899244 GCA_024363595.1 Xenopus borealis
ACCCCCCACTCTTGTCCTCCCCCCAGGTATCCCTCCCAGTTAGTGATGGGTGAATCTACCCAGTTACGCTTCGCCGAAAAATTCTCGAATTTCTGAATTGGCGAAAAAATTCGCCAGGCAAAATTTCGCAAATTTATTCGCCAGCGGCGAATCACGGGAATTTGGGGCGAATTCACCCCAGGCTAATAAATTCGTCCATCACTACTCCCAGTGACTCCCCAGCCCGTGGCCCCCTCTCTCCCGCTTCTGTGGTGTGCGGGATCTAGCCTCCATTGGCACCTCCACAGGGCTGGAGAGGCATTCCTCTTCAATCCTCTACCTTCCATACATTTTTATTAAAAAAATGAAGCCTGCCTTCAGACACATCCTCCACCTGTGTAGTCTAAATAGCAAGTGTGCAATTAGGCCAAAAATGCACATGAAATGGTCACTGGAAAAAAATGTCAGAAAGGAAGTGGGGCATCAAATGTTCGAATCGAACGATTCAAACAAAAGCGGGTCAAACGACACATTCGATCATGTTCAAATGTTTGATATGATCAAAGTCTTCAACTGCATTGATAAATTTGCGAATTATCGAAACAATTTTAAAAAAATCAAAGTTGAAGAAAATCAAAGTTTAATTTATTTGACTATTCAACCCTTAGTAAATCTGCCCATTAGATAAATCACTCTGCAGAGCGGCAGCATCCTGCGTCGAACCTATAGTTCTGCACAATCTAGTATCATCTGCAAAAATAGAAATAGTACTTTTGATGCCCACCTCCAAGTCATTACTAAATGATAATGGATCCCATACCTGTATTAATGATCTATTCAGAAGTAATTTGGTATTTGCCAGAAATGAAAGATACATAGTCAAGAACCAGCAAATTAATTTTCCTGTGCAAAAATGGATATAACTTTTTGTTATGATCAGTACTGGCTGGGTCATTATCAAACTGATGGTACAATTGCAATGATAGACTGAAGAATGTTCAAACAAGTTGAATTCAGGGAAGTGGATAAAATTATGAATGAGGCCAAAAGGTCAAAGCTAAAAAGTTAGTTGTTAAGAATAAGGTAAAAGAGTACAGATGATTTCTGAATTGCTGCTCTATAGGTGCCACCTGACACTAATTTTAATTAATAGAGCCTATGATTTTTTAAGAAAAAAAGAATTAGGAAAAAGAGTAAGTATGAATAGGGACTTAGATCAGAAACAAGCTAAGGAGGTTGAACAGTAAATCTAACAAAGGAGCATGAAGCCAGTTTTACTAACAAGAAGAAGCAGCAGCAATGAGAACAGAAATTGAATCATGAACATGTTCAAACAGAAAACTACGCTCTGGGAAAGATTTATAAAGTGTCGAATTGAAAATTAATTTTATGGTCAAAACTGTAAAATTTGACTATTAGATTTTTAAAAAAAAAAAAACTATTTCATTTTAGAGACTTATACTCTGGCCCATTAAGAACTCAATTTGAGGGATCCATTTTTAGTTGACATTTGAGTTTTTTTCAGAGGTTTCTAAATATCGAATCAAATTTGATCCAAATTTGATTCGTGTTTTCAGGTCGATTCCATTCATCAGAGTTAAAAAAAATCTATTTTACAAAAATATGTATTTAATAAAGATAAATTATACATACAGAAAGTGAAATAAATTAGGTTACTGGCATTAACACAAATATTACAGTATTGGCTTGATTTGGAGTCAGAAACATATGCAGAGAATATAGAAAAACCTTCTATTGGTAAGCCCCTTAAAATGTAAACAATCAGAAATGTTTTCCATTTTTAATAACTGGTTGAAAACAGCTTTGTGTGTCTTTCCCCCTTTTATAAATTATCAGTAAACTAAATACTCAAAGGGTTGAACTGATTTTCATTTCTAAACTGTAATTTTGAAGGCAATTGAGAACACTTGTCATGAGAATTTCTCCCAAACACCAAATGACAAACAGAAAATACATTGTTCTATAATATGGGAAATATTAGGAAATGTGAAATATATACTTTGTTTCATGAAGATTATTTTGTTTTCCTAAATAAATCACACCATCAAAATGAATTTTCCTTTCAACTTACTAACCATAGCAATATTTTCCAATATATCAGTATATATACAGCTATTTACTATTTGCACCATCAGTTTTACATATATATATCTTACATTAGGAAAAATGGTGAAAGAGAAAAAGCTAAAATTGTCCATAAATAGATCCCAAGTCTGGATACCTTGCTTCTTAGTGTGCTAACTCAGCTCTTTAATTAACATTGAGAAGTCTTCTATTGGTGTAGTATTTTAACAATATAGAGTTTACATTTACTTTTCAAACAGAAATGTAGATGAATCATTATGTTCCAAAAAATCTATTTACTGTATGCCTTCTACATTGTCTAATTTAACAACATAATTGTGGCACACTTAATATTAAAAATACTCTCTTGATGGTATTAATTTTTACTTTATTAATAATTTCAAATACATTTTGAATATAGCAAAAATGACATCAAAGACTATTCTTTGCATAAATGATGCAGGCTTAAGTAAGAGCTATACAATTATTAATCAACTTTAAGACAGCCTATTGAAATTAATGAGAACAGTGTATTCCCTTTAGCGAAATAAGCAAAAGGACAATTGCACTAGATAGAGAAATCATTAAAATATTCTGCATGAAAGAAAGTCAAGCAATATATTTCCAACCTGCAGGGCCTAAGCAGTAAAAAGACATTAACACAAGGAATAAAAACAGAAAATGATGCAAACTGATTGCACAAATAACCTAAGAATAGCAGATGATACAATTTTATAGAATCAATAAACATAGTTTCAAGGACAAAAGAATAAAGTGACAGCAGTGTATAGGGTAGAGTAACAATAATACTCTATTGTGGTAAAACTGTGAACTCCAAAATGTTTTCAAAATATTATCTCTGTAAATGATTTAGGTTTTTATTCAGCAATAAAATATGTGTTATTGCATTTTAGGAAGAAACAATGAGCAGGTGATGCGGTGGCTTAGATGCACCTGCCAACTATTTAAAATTTTTTTTTAAATACAATGCTTTGTCTATAAGAGCTTTTTAAATATGGCAAAAATCACAAATTGCGAATATTTATATGCACTGCTGTGCCTTTCCGGTTTTTGCAAATTCGCATTGTGAATACATTTTTTCGCAAATGACTCGCAAATGAGTCAGGTCTTTGCATGAGTACAGGCACTTTACAAGGTTGTTGTGTGCAAAGATAGCATTGACAGTAACTTAAATTTGCAATTTGAGAAACTGTTTTGCAAATATTTACTTGATCACCAAAGTTATGACGTAATTCAAGCGCAGAGTCATCTGGTGCCATTTTTCTAAAGAGATCTCAGAAAATAAGACATATACAGTATTTGAATACATTTCAAATGGAAACATTTTAACTATGAGTCATTGTGGTTTTCAACATTATAGATCCTGCACAATTGAATAATTTTCTTCAATAAGAAGATAAGCCTGTCTTTCACTGGGTTTAAATTATTTACATTTTCCTAAAACGTGTTATACAGTACCTCACAAAAGCTAAAAAAGTACAAATAGTGGTTATAACTTTAATGTCTTCCTGTGGCCAGATTGCAGAGAACAACTGTCCTATATAAATGTATTTTTTATTCATTCATAAATTACCTTGAACACACATTCTGTGTTTGATAATACATTTATCACATTAAACCATGAATGCTGGTTAAATGCTAAATGCATAAAAGCAAATTTTTCCTTTTCTTTTTAATTAAAACCCTGATAAAAGTTAACCAAAGCAATTGAGGTATTAGTCAATAGTATATTTTTGAGCTGGAAAAGAGGCAGAGATGTGCCAAACAACAGACAGAAGAAATCGGTCAAAGAAAACATTGATTCACTGTTCTAATAACACTGTTTAAAATCACTGTTCTAATAACACTGTTTAAAATCAGCAATTAAGTTTCAATGTGATTTAATTATTAAATGTTCAAATGTAACATTTGGGGGCACATTTACTACAGGTCGAAATTTCAAAGTGAAAAAACAATTCGACCATCAAATTTTATTAAAGGGGTTCTTCAATTGAAAATGGACCATTTTCAAATGATTTTCAAAAAAAATTAGATTTTCAAAAATTTTCAAAAACAACCCCTAAATGTTCCAGGAGGTCCCCTCATAGGCTAAAATAGCAATTCCACAGGTTTAAGGTAGCGAAGTGTGGAATAACAAATTTGTTAAAGAGACAGTGCTTAGATTGTCGAATGGTCAAATTTTAAATAGTCGAAATACCCAAAAATTACTTTGATCAATTGAATTCAAATCTTTCATATCCTTCATTTGAATCAATTCAAATCGAATTTTGGCCTATTCAATAGCTGAAGTACCCAAAAAATTTACATTTACATTTACATTTCAAAGGACCAACATATTTGCATATCTAAATGTATTTTGCACTGTTTTACCTAAACTGTGCCAAAAAACTATTTTGCAATCCATTTTCATTTTTGATTATGAATCATGGACATACTGTATTGAAATGCATTCTACCTATTTTTATTTATTATGCTTCAAAAAGCCAACCTTTGGACAACATAGAAATAATACAAGTAATATCTTTATGCTTGAACTTTGTTATAAAAATAAAGATGTTATCAGTAAGGTGGCTCTTTCCACTCATTGTTCACTTGTATAACAGAAAAAGGTTTTAGACTAATTATGCAAATACTTGACTGTACTGTAAATCAGTAATCCCCAACCAGTGGCTCGTGAGCAACATGTTTCTCACCAAGCCCTTGGATGTTGCTCCCAGTTACTTCAAAGCAGGTGCTTATTTTTGAATTCCTGACTAGGAACCAAGTCTCCTATAGGCTGTCAAGTCCACATAGGTGCTGCAAAATACCTCTCAGCACTTATTTTGCACTAGACAGAAAATGTTTTATGATTGCGTTGCTTCCCATATCTAAAAAAATGTTGGGGACCATTGCTGTAAACTTAAACCATCTATAATTTTAGAACCCATCCACAATCTTTAGTATGGTTTTTAAGTCTAAATTGTTTAGAATTCTTTGTTCTCTCTTTCTTTCAACTTGCAGGTTTATAATGATTTTTTCTTGTTCAGCCTTGTTTAGTCAGTCTAGTCAGTAGTAGTGCATTTGCTTGGAGAATGAATATGCTGATTGCAGTTCTCAAAAGTGAATTGTAGGAGAGATAGGAATATTACATGTTAGCCATTACAGGCCAGAGTAGCAGGAGCAAGTTGTTAAAGATAGATTTAATTCATTGTACTTGAGTACCAAGCAGCAGAAAGGTCAGACAATTTTGGGCCAAACTTGACAGCAAGGCAAAGGCAATTATACTGAACAAATGAGAATCATAGCCAGTGAAAATTCACAGTTACTGAAACAAAGAGAAAACATAAAAAATACATTTTGCTTATTTGTTACTCTTAGCAGCACATTTTTCAATCCCACCAACTACTAGTAGCTATGGTAAATATGGGTGATTTATTATCCGTTAATTGTCCGATAAAACATATTTAATCAACAGTAACTAATGGGGATGCATGGCACTTTGGAAGCTGAAGTGTGATGCAGGGATCATGGAACAAATGAAAATGCAATTTCAGTTGCTGCAGAGCATTGTGCAATCTATGCAAATAGAAAATGTGGAGAAAAAAAGCCATTATGGTTCATAAATACAAGTGACAGACAATCAATGACCTTAACATGTGTGGTTTAGAAGGGTAAAGAGATGAAACAGTCACAGATGTTAAAGGATTAAGAGAAAAACATTTACTAAAAGAGAAAGAAGTCTAGAGCCAGGATACAGGACAGTGGAAGGTCATAACATAAGGATGCAATCATAAATACATAAAAAAAAAGCCTAACAGGATACAGTATGTATAAACAGATTTGATCACATTTGGGTCAAAATCCAAAGCACAAATATAGATATGCTTTTCATACCACACCACCCCTCACTAATGCTCACCAAGATATTTAGTGGGTACAGTTATCAGGCTTGCAAGTGTAATTTAAATCTTTCACAGAAAGACCAACAAAAGCCTCATGTTAGCTGGAGAGGTACCTGAGGATGGGAACAGGAAGCCCAGTGACAGAAAGCAGCAAAATCACAGTACAATGGATTAAGCATGAATCATAATCAGACAGGTAAAGATCTGAGGGGGGCAGCACAGAAACAGAACAGGAATGAAGCCAAATGTCAAAAGGATTAAATAAGTATTGCAGGTATAATCTTTAGGGTTCAAGTAAGGTTTAATAAACAAGTACTGCTAAAGATTACAAACTGTCCTTTTAAGGTTTAGAGGCATATGCTTTGAGGCATGTGATGTCATGGCACAATGTTGGTGGCATGCAGACATACTTGAATTTCATTGCAGAGTTTCTGGTATCTGGTAACTTCTACACATATGTCCGAGGACCAGTATCCCACAGATATTTTTTGTTCTTCTGAGCTTGCATCCATGGAAAGATTGTGCCACAATGTCTGCAGTAAACAAGATGAAGGCTTAAGCCTGTGTGAATTGGTGTTCTTCTCTCTTCTTCTTGCACAGTCTGAATAACAGATCCCATACCATATTTTTCACCCATAATTACCATTTTTTATCTTTTCCTTTATAATTGTTCATAAAGGACAAGCTAAACATGTCTACATTTTCAAGATATAGTTTATTTATCCAGTCAAAAATCTTTTTTAAGTCACTCAGAGCAAATATTTGTCCTTTTTTATTTCTAGCCAGCTACATGTAATTGCTACTTATAAGGATGCATGAAAATTATTACGTTTTTATTTTTCTCTAATGTGTTTTAGTATTCTATAGTACAACGTCCAAAATGACTGTAGCACACGGAGGCCTGAGGCTTGAGAAAGGGTCCTGCGAGGCCCGAAACGTTGCCAGATTTTTGTCTATCACAGCTTGATGCCAATAAACAACACTAAACAAGTTTGAAGCAAAATTCCGTGTGCTACAGTCATTTTGGACGTTGTATGATTTATTGACCCGAGGCAGAAAGGGTGGCTGACTTTTAAGCACTGGAACCAAAAAGGATTACACGCAGAGGTGAGCTCTCCATTTATTTAGTATTCTATAGTGTGATTACTTGCAAATAATATATATTATTCCTAGCCACTATATTGTAAATAAAATTAAATCAGTTCAGAACCCACAAAAATACAATATTATAGATAAAGCAAAAATGTTTTTTCAATGGTGCATTTTGAGCATAACTTTTTAAAAATATATTTTATGGTGATGATATTAAAATAGTTGATATAACTCATGTTTCTAACCTTGTTTTTGTCTTCTCTGTCTCTTTCTTTCTGGAAATTGTTGACAGCTCCCCCTACTGTTCGAATTATTCATTCTGGCTTGGCTTGTAATATTGAGGAAGAGCGGTATTCTGAAAGAGTGTACACAATACGGGAAGGGGAGACACTAGAGTTAACATGCCTGGTTACAGGACATCCCAGGCCACAGGTGAGTATAGAAACTGGAAATAGTTCTAAAGAGAAAGTATGTATGTATGAATGAGTGTATAGAAGAAGAGTTCTGCCTCTTAACATAAAGCAGAGTAGCATAATTGCTTTCTAAGAGAATGTGTAGCTAAGGTCAGGGCTAAATCAACTTCAACTTCAACTGTCATGAGAGAGCTTGAGAGCTAGGAAAATACTGTAGCAGTAAGTGGCCTAAGATGGTCCATTCCCTCTATGCTACTCTGAATTTTTATAGCATATGCAGCAAAGTGTGTAGTGTGTAGTGTGGTTTTGTCGGGTGGCCTTTGGTTATGGCTTAAATGTATAAATGTTTTTTTTTATGTAAGTACAGCATTTAAAAGATATCATTTTCCATGTCCTGAATTTAATTAACATATTTATGCAACCAGATTTTCAATTGTCATTTCCAATTGTCTTCAGATTGCTATTTATTTCTTAGGAGTTGTTGGAGAAAAAAAAGAGATGTAATATAAAAGTAAAGAACTGACTATGTTAAAAAAAAAAAAAGATATGCAACTTCAAAGGACTTTGAAGAACTTTTAAACAATTACATGAGTAAATATTTTATGAACATTTAGGAGAAATTGAAGTGGGCAGAAAGATGTTTTATGGCTGTGTTATTTGGTATTAGATAAGGATCCGTATTTAGGTTCTGAGGTCAGATCCATGAGACATTCAGTTTAACTGAATTATTAGCATTATTGTTATTTTTAAAAGCCATGCAAAAATACTGTCTGTTGCATTAAGTAGTGATGGGCGAATTTATTCGTCAGGCTCGAATTCACTGTGAATTCCCGCGATTCGGTGCCCGGCGAATAAATTCGCGAAACGCCAGCGAAAAAAATGAGTTGCGCGGCGAAAACGATGCGGCGTGCGCCAAAAACGACACAACGCATCGTAAATGACGCAATGCATGGCGAAAACAATGCAGCGCATCCAAGATGTCGCGACGCGTGTTGAAATCGGCGTGATGCGCGTCAAAAAACGTTTTTCAGCAAAGAAAAACGGGATAGATTTGCCCATCACTAGTATTAAGTATGGGCCAATGCAGAGCATGCTTGAACACAGTGGACTATACTTTCAAAGCATGTTACTAATAACAAGTTAATGCCTGAATATATGCAACCTGTACCCCATATAAAGTTTGTTCAGTGATTTTATCCATAAATCAGCAGTGATCAAATCAAATAATCTCTATAAGAATCTATGTGCCACTGTTGCCCAGTCATGTGCTTGTTTTCCCTCTCCTCCATTGCTTTCCTGTGCAACAGTAGAGAAATGGAAATGAACCAGGATAACATTGTATAAAAGCTCTTGTCGGACTAGACATTCACAGGAAGAGTTGATGTTGCCTGCAACCAACTAATATTTAATGTTTGACTGCACCTGATCATTTATGAATTATTAACAGAAAATCCAAAGATTTATCTGTGCCTGTGTAATAGCCTCCCTTGACTGTGCAGTAATGGAAGGTTTATTTAAATGCATCTATACTTAATGACATATTCATCTTTACTTTATCATTTCTTTCTAGTTGCATATTAATGCAGCACAACTTATATACTTTAGACTATTTTAGGCATTGGCATGCAGTCTTTGAAATTTTCTTTCTTCTATTTAGCAAATCCTTGCATGTTAAAGGGTTTATAGGCACACTGCAAAAATACCCATTTACATTAAAAAATAATGCTGATATGAACAGCACCCTTAAATATTGTTTATCTGGGATTAAAGTTATTGCTCCATTCATTTGAAAAGTAATCCATTCAATTTTTTTTCTTTACCCTGGAAGGGAATCTCACTTTACCTAGACATCTGTAGTAATTGGAGTTTTTTCAATGATGGCTCATGGTAATGCTTTGATTAAACCCAATATCTCATCGCAATACGTTGCTACAGAACTATATAAAACTATAACACAAAGAACTGTTCTACTGTTGAGCCCAATGTTGTAGGTTGAACCCAATATAGTATACAAGACAGCTTTATAATCTATAATCCTGTATAATGAAGCCTTGTGCAACAGAAATCATGGGAACAAATCAACTCGATGACATAATACCTGTTCTTTATTCTCACTCTGGATATTCTCATATGTATTACCTAATAAGTTTATGATTTCTGAAGTCCTTATCAGACTCTTCTTTATTGTAGCTAGGGGCACAATATGCTATTCAGCTACTAGTTAGCTAAAATAAGATCTCTGCTTCGGATGTGATTGTTTGGAGTGTGGCCAGATCCTGATGAGCGCATGGGAATCAAGATCTGTTATTAACCAAATGATTATATCTTCTTTATTGACTGCATCTCTAAATGAACTCATTGTTAGCAAGTCTAGAAAAACTGGGGATCTCCGTCCAGTTAGTTGAGATTCGCCTGTGGGGTTTATGCGTGACAACTGCAGGAACCTGTGGGAGAAGCCATAGGATCTTAAGTACCGTTTGAGCCCCATCTGTGGATGACTGTATTTGTGGATCTCCCAGTCTTTGAGAGGGGGCACTTGCATACTTTACTAATTCGGTAATGTACTTCTTTTTCATTCTATGTATGTAATAAACCTTTGCTTATATGTAGCTGGTGTGTTTGAATTACTTTCAAGAGACTCATAGAAACCACAATTAAAATCTAAGGTTTTTTTTTTTCACTAAACTTCAAATGTACTGTATCTGGTCGGGAATTGGAAAAAAAACAGAAAAATTGTATGATTTGTATTTTCCCTTGATGTTAATGGGACTTATTAAACCCTGAGGATGAAAAACTCAGAATATTAAAATCCGGCATCATTAAAATCATTGCATCTAAGTCAGTGGGAGAAGTCCCATTGATTTTTTGATGTGCGCTGGGTTTCGTGCAATTCCACTATATTATCAGAGATTTCAGGGGGAAAATCCAAAAACTTTGTGGTTTTCGGAAAAGAAATCCAAAAAAATCGTGGAAATCAGAGTTTTTCCTGCAAAGAAAATTTACAGGAAAATGTTATAATAAATAAGCATAAAAAACCTGTATGGATTTTCTCGGAGTTTCTAAAAGAAAAAACTGAGATAAATTCGGAGCTTGATAAATAACCAAATGATCAGAGTATAACATAGTTTAGTAAGAATCTAAAATTCATCTTAATTGGTTGCTTTGTAGCAACATGACAATTATTTTGCAACTTTGACTTTACATGCTAACATTTTGCAGCTTTGTACATGTTTGGTGCTAACTTTTTTATTTGTTGTTTAAATAATGGTGCACATTTTTTACATATTTTTGAGTAAGACAGGCATGGAATCCAAGTTAGAGAAAGTCCTTCTCCCATTCCAATTTAAACAAATAATTCATATTTTACTCTACAATAATAAGAGCATCTTGTACTTGATCCTAACAAATCTTCATATAGTATATCCATATTTGTTGCAAAACATTGCGATTGGGTTTATCCAATATTTTAATCTTTTTTTAGTAGACTTCTAATATGGCCAAACCCTAAAAAAATTAAAATAGCATTCAGCAGTGTAACATGAGCATGCAACAATATCTTTGGAAGGGGCCAGAGAATTCAGCAGCTCCTACCCAACCCTGCCTGCTTACATGCCCCCTGCTTCCAGCCCACTTGTACTGGGAGGCTGGGGGAGGGGGGATTTATAACAACTATAGAGGAAGCAGACTTTCTCTAAAATCACATTACAGAAAATAACTATTAATAGATGTTATAAAAAATCTGACTTTTCCACAAAACTATTGTATTTCAAGGCAGTAGACAATTTATTTTCAGGATGCCATGTAATTTATAGAAATGAGCACGTTATAAGAAGACATGACAACCATTTTGCACTGTTCAGGCAAGGGAGATAGCTTCATAATTATGCCTAATTATGATAGTAAAAATATTCATAGTAATAAGTAGTGATGGGCGAATTCCCGCTTCCCGATTCACGAAACACCAGACAAATTTCGCTATTGCCGGCATCCAAAAAGGGACATCCCCGTCCAAAACGAGACACCCATCACTAGTAATAAGTCAAATCAACTGGACTTGCTGTATTTGTTTTTCTATTTCAATGAAGGCATTTCAGAACTAAGAAAGCCAGTCAGATAATTAGAGAAACATCTTCAATGAAAAAAAAAAAGTTACAGTTACATACTGTAGTTACATAGTTAAATTGGGTTGAAAAAAAGACAAAGTCCATCAAGTTCAACCCCTCCAGATTAAAACCCAGCATACACACACACACCCCACTCTTTCACACAATATATGCCCATATATGCCCATAGCTATACTAACTGTAGAGTTTAGTATCAAAATAGACTTTGATAGTATGTCTATCCAAAAAAATCATCCAAGCCCCTTCTAAAAGCAACAGGATCAGCCATTACAACATCACCGGGCAGTGCATACCACAACCTCACTGTCCTCACTGAGAAGAACCACCTACGCTGCTTCAAATTAAAGTATTTTCTTCTAGTCTGAAGGGGTGGCCTCTGGTGCAGTGATCCTCTTTATGGATAAAAAAGATATACAATAACCTGGATGAATGAGAACCTTCAAAGACAGTAAATATACCACTAATCAGTTTGGACATGAAATCCATGATGTCCAACAGCAGAATCCTTTGTTGGGGCATGTTGCTGAGATTTTTTTATCTGGAAAGTATCCATCTATACAAGGGTAATCAAGCAGTGTATGCCAATTCTTAAGAAGAATATTTGTAGACTAGATACAAAATGATGCTGTATGGTAGATATGGTAGAAAAAGCTATTGATCTGTGTCCACGAGTCTTAGTGCAAGAATATCTATCCTGTCAGGTTAACAGCTGTTCCCTCATTTTCCTTATTCAAGGAGTTTGCTGTCATAGTTCCTGTCAAGAAGTGTCCTTTCAATTTGTAAGGGGTGGTCAGACAATGCAGAATTAATTTCACACTAATTTAGAAAATGATTAGCATATAGAATGATTAGCATATTGAGTCATACTGGTCCCCTAAGTAAACTCTTGTCCTTGCCCATAAAGAGCCTTATCAAAAATAGTTTTGGCTGTTTAACTCATACAGAACAAGGACATATTTTTTCGATTTATTTTAAATAATTTACAGTCGAATAACAGTGTAAAAATTGAGTAACACAAATGGCCTATTTAGAAAAGTGTATATTTCTTATGCAGCCTGTACAACCCTTCAGAACTTGGGTTTGGCATTAATGTCAATGCATAAATTGCAGTAAAAGGTAACTACTGTTGTAAAATCAATGTCAGATTTAGCTAAAACAGCAGTGAGGTATGAACACCACTTTTAAACAGCATTTAGAAGCAGACACTCTTTTTTACACTGGCATTTTACACAGTGGCTACATACAACCTGATAAATATACAGAATTGTATTAAGTGATTCCTAGCAATTAGATCAATATGTGTTATTGGTTTGCTTTTTTTACACACCACAATAAATAAGACACCACAGTGTATATTCAATAGCTTATGTATGTATATTTTTATTTGTATAGTGCTCCTTGAGAACAAAGCACTGTACAGCAACAATAAACAAGGGTTCACTGCATTAATAAGTAACAATAAGTGCATTATTAGAAATACAATTCACATAAATATAAAATATAATTACACAGTGTCAAGGAGACAAAAGGATGGAGGACCCTACCCCATGGGACTTACAGTTTAAATGGGAGGGTAACTTACGGACACAATTTGGAGGGGTATTAAAATGCTGTAATTTACAGTGGGTGACACTGTCGTATGTGCTCCCAGAGGTAGTCTTTGAGTTTCGTTTTAAAAACATTGAAGGAGGATTTTCTCCAGAGAGATTCAGGAATGGCATTCCAAATATAAGGAGCAGCAAGAGAAAAGGGTTTGACACAGGAAACAGCAGTAGTAGTGGGGGTTGCAACCAGGTGATTGCTCTGAGAGGAGAGGAGGTTACGTCCAGGAACATATAGAGAAACAAGAGATGAGATGTAGTTAGGTGCAAAGGAATGAATGGCTTTAAAGGTTATGAGGAGGTGTTTATAAATTATTCTTTGTTTTACAGGAAGCCATGATAATGACTTCAATAGGGGATGAGAGGAGGATAATTCTGGCATCAGAGTTTAATATAGACCATGGAGAGTTAGTAGAAGGTAATCTAGTTGGGATAGGATGGGAGCATGCATGAGTGTCTTGGATGTAGCAGGTGAAAGGGAGGGATAGATTTTTGGCAATATTATGTAAGAAAAAGTGACAGGTTATGAGAGAGGAGTCAAAAATTACCACCAGACATTGTACTGAGTTGACCGGGTTAATGAGCATGTCATCAATAAAGATAGTAAAAAGGGGAGTAGGACCAGGCTTAGGTGGAAAGATGATTAGTTCAGTTTTTATTAGGTTGAGCTTGAGGTGGCGCTGGTTCATCCAGATTTCTAGGAGGCAGTTAGAGATTTGAGCCTCTGTTTCAGCTGTTAATGAAGGGGTGGATAAATATATTTGGGTATCATCAGCAAACAGATAATAATTAAAGCAAAATGATCGAATGAGATCTCCCAAAGACAGAGTGTACAGGGAGAACAACAATGGACCAAGTAAAGAGCTTTGCGGAACCCCTCCATTAAGTGAGACTGGAGATGAGGTTTTGTTAGCATAAGAGACAGTGAATGTTCGGTTAGAAAGGTAAGAAGAAAGCCTAGATGCAGCCTTGGCTCCACCTGACCCTTTAGATTCCTGTGTCACTAATTTTTGATCTAGATGTTATTTGATTACTTCTTAGGCAAAACCAGAAATTCAGCTGCAGATTTAAACCACATGACTGGATATCGCTGCTAAGCCACTAACACTGGTTCAACTACAGATGAAGCCACTTTGGATTGTGCCTTTGACACAGAATAACTTAACTCATCTATCCCATTTATCCCACTTAGCACAGAATATTGCGTCACAGCATCCCATCCAATTAAAGAGTTCACCATTGTAAACAATGGTGCTTTGGTATGCTAATGAAAAGGTTAAATGCATTAAATGAGTTAAGATGACTTTAGATAACATAGTTTCTTCAATTAACCCTGAGTCATGATGCATTTAACTCACAAATCCAAGTGGCTGCATCTGTATCTGTAAGGTTGATTTATTTTACAAAATGCTTGCAACATACAGCTGAGTACAGAGCACTCACATTTTAAATTACTTAAAAAAGGCTTCTTTTGGATCATGATGTGTTTTTTGATTTGTAGCCAATTAATTTATTTGGTTCACTGCACTCTTCCCAGAGGCAATCAAACTTAATAGTGATGAGGCAATCAGCTTTCTGCCCATAGCAAAGTGTTTGACCTGAGTGACAGAAATGGGCTGTAAAAATAGTCCTGGGGGATGAGCAAGGTGTCAGAGATCTCACAATAAGGCCATAGAGTCATTCCCATATAAATCTTTTAACAGTTACCTAACAGGAATTCTCTATAGACACAGTTGGCCCACCTCTGCCTGTTCAAATTAAAGTAAACTAAATGGACATACTGTATAAAACGGTTTTTGAAGGTGTTTCCCCTAAAATATCCTAACTGTTTGTTCTTCTTTGCTTCCTAAGCAGTCATTTATTGATTGCAGCAGGTTTACCAGTTCACCGTTTTTTTTTTATATTTGGAAGCTTTCCTTATTTATATGCACTGAAATGTGGTAAGATGGAGCACCAGATCTGTGTATATGCAAATTACTATATGAGGGAAAACAATGTTTTGCAATTTCCCTAAGGAATCCAACTCTTAGCAGATTTGTTACAAAATAATTAAAATAAATGACACCTTTTAATTTAAACCAATTACTGTATTCTTATTATGCACTCCAAAGATCATGGCTTGAGCTGAGCCTCTGATATTTAACTATTAGTATGATGCAGAGTATGATGTGGCCATGTTGATAAATTAACAATACTTTATTTTTACTTTTATTTTTACAATTTTAGGGAAGAAAGGGCAATGCACAGAGAAAAACAAGCAACTGTGCATAGTCAGAAACTTATATAGGGCACAATATTTAAAGGGATGTTGATGGTGGCCTTGATTAGTGATGGGTGAATCTGTGGTGTTTCGCCTCGCCAAATTTTACGTGAATTTCTAGAGAAATTAGTGAAACAGTGATTTTTCGCCAGGTGAAATTCTACTGCCGTTTCACAGATTTATTCGCCTACCGCCAATCGCGGGAATTCGCTGGTAATTCGCCCATCACTAGCCTTGATAGATATAGATAAGATATAACACAGTAACTATGTCATGGTTAGAGTTCATGTTATGTATATGTATAGCCATGAAGTTGTTCACAATAATAAATAGAGCCTGCTAAAATAGAACTATGAATTCAGAAGTCATCAAGTACATTACCTTGTCAGTAACATGGAAATCAACATTAAGGGGGTTATTTATTAAACTCCAAAATGATTTATAAATCGGACTTTAAAAAAAAACAAATTTTTCAGAATTCATTAAATCCAGAGGATGAAAAAGTCAGTATCTGAAAAATCCGGCATCTCAGACCTGTCGTGGTTGCATATAATTCAATGTGAGAAGTCCCAAAGATTTTTTGTTCTGCACTGTGTTTCGTGCAATAAAATCACTAAAAATTTGTGAAATTCGGTTTCAGGTGGAAATACCAATAAATTTGTGAAAATTGTATTTTTTACAATTTTTTTGTATTTTCGGCAGTGTGTTGGGAGTTTCCTTAAATGAGAAAGATATTTTATAGATAACAAGTTGTCTTAATCAGGGCAGTGTCATTCGGTAGCTACTAAAGCAAATAAAGTTGTCTTTAAAGGGATGGTTCACCATTAAGTTAACTTTTAGTATATTTGTAGAAGGGCCAATTCTAAGAAACTTTTCAATAGGTCTTCATTATTTATTTTTTATAGTTTTTTAATGATTTGCAATTTTCTTCTGTTTCTTTGCAGCTTTCAAATGCGGTTCACTGACACCATCCAAAAACATGCTCTGTAAGGCTACAAATCTATTGTTATTGCCACTTTTTATTACTTATCATTCTATTCAGTCCCTCTCCTATTCATATTCCAGTCTCTTATTCAAATCAATGCTGGGTTGCTAGGGTAATTTGTACTCTAGAAACCAAATTGCTGACACTGAAAACTAGAGAGCTGCTAAATAAAAAGCTAAATAACTATAAAACCACAAACAATAAAAAATGAAAACCAATTGCAAATTGTCTCAGAATATCACTCACTACATTATACTAAAGGTTAACTCAAAGGTGAACAACCTCTTTAATAAAAAAGGGCATAAACTCAAGGGATGAAAACATAATTATAGATCCCTAGTAAGGCCTCATCTGGAGTATGCAGTGCAGTTTCGGACTCCAGCCCTAGGGATATAAATGAGCTGGAGAGAGTGCAGAGACGTGCAACTAAACTGGTTAAGGGGATGGAAGACTTAAATTATGAGGGTAGACTGTCCAGGTTGGGGTTGTTTTCTCTGGAAAAAACTTTCACTTGAAACAGAGTAGGTGGCACTTCGCAGTGAGGACAGGGAGGTTGTGATTGCTGATTCTGTTGATGCTTTTAAGAGGGGCTTGGATTTTTTTTTCGGACAGACATAATATCAAAGGCTACTATGATACTAAACTCTACAGTTAGTATAGCTATGGGCATATATGGTTGGTGTGAAAGTATGAAGGGGTGTGTTTATGTTGGTTTTTTATTTCAATGGGTTGAACTTGATGGACTCTGTCTTTTTTCAACCCAATTTAACTATGTAACTATATGTGTGGTGTCTTCAAAAGCTATATACTTGCTAATTGCTACTAATATCCCTTCCCAAGATTTATTAACCAAAGTTGTTATACCTTTCCTAGAGGAACTCTCCCTTTAGGCATATCAATTGCTCCCACATAGCAGACACACTCACTGAACCACCTTTGAATGGTCCTCAAACAGGGGCCACTTACTTGTATTTATGCCAGTGTCTTCTGCATTGGTAAGTCAGTTATGCAAGACCCAGGGGCAGGTTACCAGACTAACACCCATAATTATGTTATAAACACGGCTGATCTGATCTCCACGTGTGAGAGATTAAATTACACAAGTTGGCCTGCATCATGTGTCTAGCCCTGGACTACTCACTCTGGCAAACAGATACTCCATGGACATGATCAGATAAAACCATATATAAGAAAATTCAACCATGTCATCTTTAAGTAAAGAGTAACCAGCTACAGTATACCAGAATCTGAATACATTATATTAAGCAAGCTGTTAGTTTCGATCTTCATAGGGGTTTCACTCAAAAAAAAAACAAATGATTTAGAATTGTTAAATGAAAAAAAAACATAAATAAGCTAATACTGGGGAACAACTAGCCAATGGCCATATTTTATTTTATTATTTATTTTTTTATTTCAGTGCATAATTTCACTTTGTCATTTTTGCTTGTTTAAGCTCATGGTTATTTCTATATTTGTGTATATTAACAAGTTCAGAGGCATGTCTATTTCTCCTGCACTGCAGCAGGCATGCCTTTTGAAAGTAAAGTTTTATATAATATATAATATATATATATATATATATATATATATATATATGAGGAGTGGTTGCTACGTGAACTACCTCCTTGGAAACATATTAAGCCCGTGTGTGTTGCTCTATTCTCTCTGCTTATCAAGTAAGTAGCAATGAGCGGTTTGCTAATATTTCACCTTTGAAGGTTTAACCACTTACTACCTGCCGACACTTATTAAACTGATCTGTGACTTTTGTATGAGTGGGGATTTAAACCCACAGAAGTCGATTGGAGCGGCGGCAAGTGACTTGCTGCATACTTTTACAGACTACATATTTACCATAGACTTTGTGAGCTATTTAACTTGGGAATGAACTATGGACACTATGGGGTTAACTATATAAGGGTTTGGTGTTTAATCTTTTTTTCTTTCTTATTTTTTTTGCTTATTTCATTATGCATGTTTTTTTCTTTTTTTCTTTGATTTTAACCATACACTGTGGAGACAGGGGCTCACACCCTAACAATTAATACTTGTGGCTTACACATTTTGTATGTTTGGATAATTATTTAGCTATGATACTATATCTATTAATTGACATGGTTGTGTGTTTATACATAAGGTAGATTTTTATGCAAGTTTAAAGAGAATTTAGCATGTTGGGATGCACTATTAGGTTATTGTATATAGTGATTTGAATAGCATGGTGAATCATTATTGTTGTTTATTAATTTATTTATTACTATGGGTTTTTACTTTTTATACATTTTTTATATATTTATCATTTTAAGATGGGTTACATAATATCCCTGTTTTTGTCTCTCAGTGTCCAACACACCAGAGGGGGTAGGTGTCATGTCCCAGCAATCCAATTAGTTCTCCATTGGTTAGTAATAGTGAGGCAAGGTTTAAAATTTGCATAAATATAATTAGAATGAGACAGAACACCAGAGTTTAAAGTAACACCACTGTGGCCCCATGAGAAACATATAGAGGGTTTAGATATGTTTAATTAAATATAACCTAGAAAAGTACTCTTTGTTAAAGTCTATAAAATTAAATTAATCACATACAAAACCCTTGTAAAGAAAAGTGATTGGGATGTCCTGAATCATAGTAAAGAGAAACTCCACTGAATGGCTGAGCTTTGTAAAGTAAGGAACAAGACGGAGAATGACTAACTAGCAACAATGTTTAGAAAGGTTATATTATAGATATCGAAAAGTTCAAATAAAACAGATAAATTTTTGACCTAAGTCCCTTTTTCTTTTCCTTCTAAGGATCCGGCCCAG
>CM044445.1:76900607-76925641 GCA_024363595.1 Xenopus borealis
CTTGTTTTTAAACTAATGTAACTAAGGGATGAATTATATTAAGTTATTATTGACTGATATCTTTTTATTTTATGGGGATCTATTGTATTTATAATGACCGGTTGAATGGGTGGTCACTCCATTATGATAATGACTATATGTCACTCATGATGCTGCTGTTTCCCCCTTAACATACAGATTTAAGACATTGTTCATTGTTTATGTGATACTTTAAGAAATGCCATGGGTCAGCCGAAACTTCAGTCTGTGTTTAAAAATAAAAACTTGAATTTTAATTAGTAAGACCTGTGAGTGCAGATTCTTCTGGATATATATATATATATATATATATATATATATATATATATATATATATATATAACAAACCATTATCCTATGTTTAAAAGTGCATGACGTCAAAGGACATGTAAGTCTATGGTGGAGGAAGCTTTAAAAAAAAAAAAACTGGAATCAGGAATATGAGGATTTGAACATTATAATTCATATTAACCTCTATTTCCTTTGTTTAATAAAATTGAGTATTTGGGGATTTGCCCAGTCTGAAACAGCTGTTTCATTATTAACTGTGTTCTTGTTATGAAAATTGAAAATGATTTACTGTGACATTATTCAGCTCACTGAAAGAATTTACAAATGTTCACTGAGCAACTGACAAAACTCAACTTGACTTGAGCTTAAATTAGTCTCCAACATTATCTGCTGGAAAAAATAAAAAAATATCCTGTTCATATTTTTTTCAGATAAAAATGTATATATGAATGACATTCCCCCTTACTATAAGAAGGCTGGCAAAATGTTTAATGACTACATTTGCCAGTTGTTCAAAGAGTCAATACAATTAAGATGTATTGTGTACATGATTACTGTATACAGTATATATATTAAAAGTCAAAAAATACTTAGGGTTATTTGCCTATACCTAAATCCCTAAATGCATAACCTTGTGACAATCAAAATCATGGCTGCTTGCACTGCAGTGAGACAGTCACAGCCTGTCCAATCAGTAAGAAGGATTTGCTTCTTACCTTGTGACATCTCTGAAGAAAGTATGGAGCAAAAATGAAAGTGAGGCAGATCTTTTCCAGGAAGAAAAAAGCATGGCCTCTGCCAAGATCTACAGAGAGTCAGCCTGAGATTTCACTTCTCTGCTGTGAGTGTTTCTGCTGCTTTGTTTGAGTAGGACGCCAGGGGTTTCACCTATAAAATATTAACCCATATAGGGAATCCCATAGTCAGAGAGCAGAATTTTAGTTAACCCTTTCCATTCAGCCATCATAGTGGCTGGAATTAGTGCAGTTGCCTGAGCTATTGCTAGGGAAATAATCCCTGTAGGATAGATAGGACTTCAGCTCTGCAGTGAGTTGCCAGTGGATACATCAGATCTGGTCTGTGGATTCCCATCAGCCTCTGTGACACATGCTGTGACCTCCTCAGGAATTTAGGAAGCCTCTCCTACAGTACACAAGCATTTCAAGCTCAGTGTGGATTAAAGCTGCCAGACTGGTTCCCTGCATCTGCTCTGCAGGAGTTATTTCTCTTTCACTACCATTTGGGTTGGTGAAACCTTCACATTACACACCAATCTGGTGTTGCAACACATACCTCTTATCATACTTTGGCAGTTGGACATTTTAATACAAAGGGTGATACATATTATATTGCCTAATATTCATTGTGTTATTGTTCTTATTGCATATTTACAAATTACTGCATATCTGGCTATTGTGTGGTTTATTGGCTACTACATTGGATATCAAAATCACAACTATTGCAGTTCCTTGGGAGTTGTATGACCACCACTATTTGGTTTTAGCCCTGGGTGGAGGCACTTAACTTATCCAAACCCAGCAAATCTCCAACTTAGCGTAGTCTTGGGATCTATAGTGTTAGTGCCACAGTGTGGACCTGTATGTTCCTGCCAAGAATGGGTTACACATGTATTGGACATATGGAAAACTATTTGCTGACTTGCACAATATGTTTTCAGCTTGGCATTATTGGTCAATACTAATCCATATATGAGTAATTCAATTTGGAAATAAATAAATCTAGATTTGGGCATTTTGTCAAATGTCATTCTATTAAAGGGGGTTACCATAGCAACACTATGTAGACACAAACATAAAATATTTGACATCATTACATTAGAGGAAAAGTCAGTATAATGTAATGTGTTTGCAAACAAGTATGATAGTACATGCTTGGACCTGTCTACCAAATTGTATGCAAAGTTTCTATTATGTTTTCCTGAATACGTGTATATTTATCAATTAACGGATATGAAACATGATACAAAATCATATGGCGTGTGCATTCTTTGTTATTGTGAAACACTGATGTAAGTAATCTTTATTTTTTTTATCAAAGTTTCCTCTTTGTAACACAGATAATTAAGTTGATCCCCCTGGTTTTATATTCAAATATATTTCCTCTTACAATATTTAATTCATACTAAATATACAGTTAAATAACTCTTCCATAAATGGATCTTAATCAGCTTCCTTGTGCATGTATGAAAACAAAACACACATCTTGCCAGGAAAAGACTGTTAGTTTTGGAACTGTAGTAAAACGTTTTAGAGGCATGCTAAAACTCTAATCGAATTTGGATAACTCCCTTGTTGAATTTGAGGGTTTTGGCCATAAAAAAAATTAATTTTTAATTCAACCCTTGATAAATCTTACATAGTTACATAGTTAACTCAGGATAGAGAGAGTCTATCAAGTTCAACAACTCCAAATGAAACCCAGCATCCATACATATAAATCTGCCCTCTCTAAACTCTATTTCTGTAAAATTACAAATACTTTGTAATTTATTATAAGATCCAAATAAAAAAAAGCACTAATGAAAAAAGCTTCAAACATTCCAAAAAAAAAATAACTACATCTACAAATTTTCCATCTACAAGTATGTCAAAAACTAGTGAAAAAAATCATTTAAAAGGTCAAATTGCTAAAATATGGACCAATAGTATCAGCACAGCTCCCACTGACTTGACTGCTTTCACTTGCAGAAGAGTTGTATTAGAGTTTCTCATTGTTTTTACATATTATAAATGTCAACGATTTTGAGTTATAGAGATAAAAAATAAAAATCTTTAAAGAAAAAAAAATGATTTATGAAAAAATAGAAATAGGAATGTTAATAAATAGGTCCCTTATGGAAAGGCACCTTGTCCAGAAAACTCCAGCTCCAGAACATTTTGAATAAAATGCGCCATACCTGTACAGGAAATAAATTAATAAAATCACAATGCAAGGGCAAAACTAGCTCAAAATTATATTGATGTATTGGGGTAACTGTAACTATTTTGTTAAAACATATCAGGAAAATAGTGCTGTGTTTAGTATTTCCCAGACTGGATCTATGATTTTATAGAGTGTTTGCTCATTATTTCATTCATATATTCATTTGTAGAGATTATGTCTACAACAGCAAAATACATACTAATAAGCATAATGTATACTAACATGGAAATAAGTGTACAAGGCTTGAGCCATGTTTGCATTTTAGGGTATTGGAAGTAACTTTGTTAGAAATGCTCCACATACAGTAGTGAGACTGGAAATATACCTGAAAGAACAGAGGCATATTTCAAATTTCAAGTGATTGTATATAAATGTAAACATTTTGCTTAGCTTTTCCTGCAATTGTTTTTTTCTCCACAATTCTTTCTTTGATCCACTGCTAGGGAATATTGTCTATCTTATATTTAGGGATGGGTGAATCTGACCTTTATCGCTTTGCCTAAAATTTGCAACCCAGCTAAAATTTGCTCAAATGCATTGAAGTAGAGCCCTGCAGTGGGTCGGGTACCCACGGGTTACCCACAAACAAACACCTGCGAGTTTTGGGTAGAAGTTCTAGGTGCGGGTATAGACGCAGGTTGGTGGTTTCTGGGGTTTTGCAGTCACGTGTCAGCCTGTGGGTCTTCTCAATAGCGAATTTTCCTCTTTTTATCTGACCACGCCTACTTTGGATGATGTCACTACCGGTTACAATGACAGCACTTCCTGATTCTTGATGGTCAGCATGACAGCACTTCCTGATTTTTGATGGTCAGCAGGTCGCTGGTTCGGGTTGTGGATAAGGTACTTTTTGGGTTGGGTAACATTATTGGCTAACACAGCTCTATCATAAGCTGTTTTTATATGCCAGAATTTTCAACCTTATTCAGTAAAATAGTCCCATGGCTTTATAGTTTGTGTATGAAAGGAATCCCATAAGGATACCAAAAGGCATTACCTCCAAAGCACTTCTAAGTGTATCACTATTAATATGTAGTAGCTTCATTTAAAATGCAAAGTAAGTAGTTTTTGAGGACATCAATTCACTTGTCTGTGATTTTTTTTTGCCCAGTCTGGGAAATACTAAACATAGCACTTTTTTCCTGATATCTTTTGACATAATAGTTACAGCTTTTATCAGTTACCCCATAGATCCATATAATTTTGAGCTAGTTTTGCCCTTACATTGTGATTTTATTAATTTAGAGTCAATGGTTGCTTTTTGTGGTGAATATATTGGAGCCTTCAATGATTTCTTCACTGTGGCTATTTTTCCTCAGAAAATACATGGGATCTATGGGTATTTTGTCACTGCATTTTTTTTACAGTGAAAATTTGCAGGAGTTTTGAGAAAATATTTGCTGATGGGGAAATGTGGAATTTCACTACCACATGTCTGGTGTAAAATTTCACTCACCATTACTTGCCAATAGTTAACTTTACTTTATATCACTTTGGCATTTTACCTCTAAATGATGGAGAGCTATGAGAAAAAGCAGTGGTAGAGAATGAGAAAGTCTTCAAGAGGGAAAACGGCAATAAATGAT
Source organism: Xenopus borealis (assembly GCA_024363595.1). Classification (NCBI taxonomy): domain Eukaryota; kingdom Metazoa; phylum Chordata; class Amphibia; order Anura; family Pipidae; genus Xenopus; species Xenopus borealis. The sequence continues at coordinate 76,905,446 of CM044445.1, forward strand.
GGTGACTCTGAGGCAAAACTAAAAACAGTGTTTATATCTGGGCATAGTACACAATGTATTGTGAATCTCTTGTTTTGAGGGAAATAACTTTGAAATAATATCCTCTATTATTGGTTGAATGAAATACTGGGAACAGTCTAATTTCAGACTTAAATACTATCTTCCTCATTCCAGTATTGTGAAGTTTATTATTTTTTAACTTAACTGATTCAGTCAGAAAAGTCAACTTATGCACGTAGATGAATTGCTGCAGGTCTCTGCACTCCAAAACAGAATTCAGACTATTCAACAGCACTGTATTCAAGAGTGATGGTAGTGGGGAAGCCCACAGGCTGCATCAAGGCCCTGTAATTTCCATTGACAAAGAGCATTTTATATCTGATAGGACCAGTATTTTTTTAATCTAGTGGCAACCATGGTTTCCAATTGTTTAAAGACTATAGATGACTTGTAAATCAGTTCTGGGTATATGTTTCTAGGACCATTTTACCATTAATTAAAAACTCCAACTGCAATGCCTAAACTATAGTTGGTCTGTGTCCAGGCCTACAGTTATTTGTTTTCAAACAGGTACATTCTACCTGTTAATTGGTTGATAGAAAAATAGCACACCAGTTTTTACCCCCTTTATATGGTTTTCTTTATTATTAGTGGGATGATCGTTTGCTATCTTGTATGTGGCTGATAAAATAGCAATACTCTTAAATAAAGTCTTATGTCTTCAAAACATATCCTGCTATAAAAATAAGTCCTCATAACAGAAGCAATATATACTGCTTTAGAATATAGAAAATCCTTGTCAGGTCAATTGTCAAACTTTTTTACATTATAATATTTTTCAACTTTTTTCCACTAGATAAATGTATCTGTAAACAGGATATGCATCTACCACTGTATCGCAAATCAGAAATACTTAACATAATGGTTATGGAATACTTAGGGAATCCTTAACAATTACTTATCTTTGCACCAAAAGACAATTGCATCCTTATCAGCTTACTTCAGAGCAGTAGAAATACCAAAATGAAGGAATACAGAACAATTACATTAATCTGCAAATCTCTACAAATAACTATAATCAAAAATTGACAGTTATACAACCTGACTAACCGTTTTTGTTCCTTTGCTTGCTCAGATCAGGTGGACCAAAACTGCAGGAAGTGCATCTGATAGATTTCAAGACTCCAGTGTTTTCAATGAAACTTTGAAGATTGAAAATATTCAGAGACATCACGGAGGCCGTTACTATTGTAAAGCAGAAAATGGATTAGGCTCTCCTGCAATAAAGTCAATAAGAGTTGATGTATACTGTAAGTAAATAGCACTAATGCTCTTGGCTTAATACTGTATATATATATATATATATATATGTATGTGTGTGTTGGAAAGATTATTAAGGATTAATATGAAAAAAAAAATAAGGCTAAAAAGATAAAAACTCACAAACTCAAATTATAACTTCAAATGAAGTATTTACTGTATAAATATGTATTAAGGTAAAAAACTGAATTGTAAAACATCACCATTAAAAAGCATGCAAGATCATATAGAAGTCGGTGATAGTTTCTTAGGCAAAGTTTAAACTATTGATTTATTTTTATTTTAGTTTTTAGCACTTTAACTCAAAATACAAGGTATTCAAGTTTTTTCAATGATTTTATTCATTCACATATTTATATTTTAATTTTCTATATTTTAGTATTAGAAAAATAGAATTAGAACTCTGAACTTTTATTTGAATTAGAATAAAACCTCTAAAATTTCACAAATCCCCTTTTGATTAAAAAGTCCTTAATTTCTTGGTTACTTTTGGTATATTATTTACAACTGAGTTCTTGTTATCTAATCAGTAATGTATTTAAAAATGAATATATGAAGGTGGCCTTATGCGATGAGATCCACTCGTTTGGCAATGTCGTCAAACAAGTGGATCTCTCACCGATATATGCCCACCTTGAGGTGGGCAATACCAGGCTGATCCAATCGTGGGCCCTAGGGCCCAACAATCGGATCATAACAATTGGCAATGGACGTCGGATCACGGGAATGCATCAATGAACAGATGCGCCCACAATTCAACAGGATTTTTAGTCCTTTCGGATCAACATCTGGCCAACTTTTGTCCAGATATCAATCAGGAAAGCCTGTCGAAGGGCTCTGTACATGGCAGATTTTATCGGCCCGTGTTTGGCCACTTTAAGTCAGACTTACCCCACTAGAATTGACATATAATGTACATAATGTTCAGATAGGAAATGGACCGTTTTTTATTGATTAGGTCCATTCAAATTGTTTGATTGAATTAGAACGATCCCCCCCAAAAAAATCAAATAAAATTTTGGCCTATTAGTACCCAATAATTAATTTGAAATTCAAATTGTTTTAATTCAAATTTTCACTTTGACCCTTGATAAATCTGCCCCATGTGTTCCATTATGACAATGTCATTCAGGACATTATAAGGTTAATAATGTTATGTGTATATTTTTTAAATGCTTTAAACTAATGCTTACTTTTTTTAGTGTGTCATAATGACAGTCTACTCATAAAGGAATTCAGATCATCATTAATGAATTATGTTTATTATGCTTACTGTATTGTTAGATTCAGTACAGGATATTTATTATTGGTGATGGTGAGTACAAACTCAGGTCTGGTTTTTGCACATTATAGTAAATCACATGAAAACATCAGCATGAGTGATTTTCATACATAAAATCAACTGATTCGCTTTTCTGTTTGAGATTTATGGACGGTTGCTGCTACATACGGTATAACATATGTCTAATGACAGAATAGGTCTTCAGATTCTACTACTGCTACTACTGTAGCTAACAAAAGTAAAAGTGATACTGTATGTCATTTGTGCTGGTTGCAGTTTTGGTAAAGACCATGGGGCATATTTATCAAAGGTCGAGTGATAGAGTTTTTTTAATTTGAATAAACTTGAATGACCTCAAGACTCAAATAGTATTTTTTTTTTTTTAACTCAAACATCTAAGAATTGAACAAATATTATCAACCCAAAAATTCTAAATGAATTCAAATCGTATTCAACAGAACTCAAATCAAGATTTTCTCTTAAAAAACTCAAATGTCAAGAAGACTATGAACATCTTCAAATGGGTCACTGGACATCTGCCATTGACTTCTACATGGGAGAATAGTATGAATTATACAAATGATGAGAACTGGCAGACAAGAGAAATTTCTGAGAAGTAATTCTACTCCTGGCATTTTAAGAGAATAGTTAAGCAGAGCTTCATTATGTTGTGTCTTGATATATTAAGTTGCCTTTCAAACATTTATTGTAAAAGTGGCATTCTCAAGGACCCTCTTTTTGTAAATATAGGTCCTCTATTTAACTGATGATTTGATTGGCAGTTTTATTTAGAACTCTAATCAGCAACACATTTGTTTCTAGTTTTACAAAGCTCTGAATATATTTCATAGTCCTAATTGCATTTCAGCAATGAGTTGCCGAAAAAATACACAGAAGAAATTGTGAAATTTTTACTTCATGCTTGTGTCTACTTATTTTAGAATGTGCTGTAGTTTCCTTTAGAAGCTCAAAAGTGGCATGACTTCTTTGATAAAATATATTTTTACACTGGCTTGGGCATTATCAATATCCCAGATGACAGCTGCACGTTTGACACATTTACCTTTACAACCGTCAGCATTGTGGTTGGAGGATTGACATGAATCCATACCTTCTCTCCTGCTAACTTTCTGATTTGGGACACAGAGATTCACTCATACTGATTATGATTGTAAAGGCTTATGAATAATGTGTTGTTTGTATCAGGAGTTACTTCACAACTCTTAACAGGATCCCATTTCCAACCTGTGCTATTCTTGAAAAACCCAAACCCATCTTCCTGCTCTTGTACTCTCCTTCATAGTCCCCACCATTTAATATAATCCAAAACCAAATGCTTTTGTGTCTCTTGTCAATCTTTTTCAGCAACATGGTACTTATTTTGCCTCCATCCAAATGAAACCAGAATTTGCTTATCACATGTCCAGTATATGTATTATATTTTTCATCCATTTTAATCATATCAGCACACATATGTGTCTTTACAAATGTACAAATTAAGAAACCTTAGCTTTAATAATCTTCTGTTTATCACATATTTAGTTACAGTATTTTAAACACAAACCATGACCAAGGGTCAATGAACAGCAATAACTACCCTGCAAAGTTCAGAAGGACAAGGAATGGTGATTATGATAGTATAAAACAAGTGAAAAATTGGAGCACCGTCCGTTGATTAGAAAAGACTACCTAGATGGTATGCAGGGTCAGTCTAATAAGACTTTAATGTATAGCAAAAAAGAGAGAAGGGAAATGACCCATATAATTGCACCCTCCCCAGATGGGAGGGTGCAATTATATGGGTCATTTCCCTTCTCTCTTTTTTGATTATGATGGTAGTAGTGGCATCCAAAAATGGTAACCCAAGCATTAAAATAAAAAGAAAGCCATTGTAAAAATAGTATGTTAGAAGTATGTTAGATGTGCTTTGCAAAACCAGTTGGATTTTTTCAAATGTGTGCCCTGTCCAGCAATAGTTAAAATTGCCACAGGTCTTTATCGTACAAGATGGAGGGCAAAGGCCCACATCTGTCTCATAAATACATTGCTACCAATGTATGACAACATGCTATTCATGAGGAACACGCAGGAGAAGGCCCAAAGGCAGGTGGTAAGTACAAGGCTCCATTGCACCTATCCTTGCCGCTCTCTGCAACTCACACTAGATATCTGTGTAGTGCAGCTATGCCATGAAGTCCTTGTATCCCTTTAACTTTTTTCATTCTGAGCTTTTAGGGCAATTTGTATAGGCAGTTCAGTAGAAAATATAAACAAGAAGTAATTCCTTATATAAGTAAATATATAAGTAAAACTTCTTAAAGGAGAATGAAAATCTTCATGCACTTGGGGGTGCCAAATGTTATTGGCATTTATTGATTTACCTGAAAGCCTGGGTCAGTGCCCTTATCAACAGAAAACTGCACTGGCCTGAGATTATACCAGTGAGTACCATGGAGCAATCCTCTTCCAGCTTCTTCTTTCTTCAAATTTCCCAGTTAAACAAAATAGCTGACTTTTTAGTTAAAGTTCAGCTTTTTGTCTAACTGCGCATGCAGCCACATGAAAAAAGAGGAAGATGGAAGAGGATCAACCTGTGGTGCTCACTGGTATAACCCCAGCTGGTGCAGTTTTCTGCTGTTAGGAGCACCGGTCTGGGGTTTCTAGTAAGTCAATACAATCACTTGGGGTGCCTAACATTTGGCACCCCAAAGTGCACAAAGACTTTCCTTCTCCTTTAATACTGATTAATTTATATTTAGGCTACAGAGATCTGTCACTGTCCCTTGTTGTAAATGGTCTTCATACTTGCTTCTTTTAAGATTCAAAATAAAAAAGGCATTCTCATTACTTAACTCTGTTTATTGGCCTATCACCATTAGTGATGGGCGAATAAATTCGCCCTAGGCAAATTCGTGGCGAATTTCCGGCATTCGCCGATGGCATAAGTTTCGGTGAAACGCTCACAAAAATTTGCCGCGTGTTTCGTTTCGCCGCGCGTCGAGTTTCGTTGCGCGTCGAGTTCGCTGCTTGTGCATCGAGTTCGCCATATCACTTCAAAACAGCACAATCTGTGCAGTGAAAAATATTTTTAAAAATAAATTCGCCCTAGACAAGTTCGTGGCGAATTTCCAGCATTCGCCGATGGCAGAAGTTTCGGCGAAACGCTCACAAAAAGTTGCTGCGTGTTTCGTTTCGCCGCGCGGCGAGTTCACCGCTTGTGCATCGAGTTCGCCATTTCACTTCAAAATAGCACAATCTGTGCAGTGAAAAATATTTTTAAAAATAAATGAATATATATTAAAATATGCCTTTTTAATTTTTCACTATTTTAAATAATAATCACAGATGTTTTTAAGAAGCTGGCAAAATGGGAGGCCTTTTTTTCTTTTGAAAAGATAAGAGTCCACTAACAATGCAGGGCATGTGTGTATACTAAGTGAAACATGCATGTAAATTGCTCTTCTCATTGACTCCAATGCTATTCAGCACATTCAGACACAAAGCAAAAAATGCCATTTTTTACAATTTTTTTTCACATTTCCATACCTCCCAACATTTTGGAAGTAAAAAGAGGGACAGAATCTTTTTTTCCATACGTAGCGCTGCAACATTTTGACCACACCCGTTTTTGTGGTCACACCCACTAAATAACATTTGGCAGGTTATGAAAGTTTGAAAATATTTCTCATTATCCAAACTGTTACAAATACAATCAATTACTTATTTTATAATAAGTAGGGACCGTTGGGGGTATGCATTTCACATGGCAGTTTTATCACATTGCATTGTGCATCAAAATTATTCTGGCGCACGTCAAAATAAATTTTCGTTGAAAATTCGTGAATTTTTCGGGCGCAGTGAAACACCACAGATTCGCCCATCACTAATTACCATTTTTTTTTTTTCAAAATATGGCAAACTGTACCAAAGAGTAACTGAAGTGACAGAAATGAATTTACCTTGCACATCTTTTATCTTGTGGAATGATCCAAAAGCTGTGGCATACCTTTGTATGATAAGAGTATCTAAACTCAATGGAACATTTATAATGAAACTAATAATGGAGCTCTAATGATTGATTTAGTGCCTATTTTTTGGGGGGGATCAGTAAAAAAACTTAACAGATGTTGACTTTCATCTTTAATAACTTCAGTTTATTTACTAATATCCTTGTCTATACCGTATCTACATATAGAATCCTAATACTTAATTATTTCATATTACAGATGTTCTTTTTTTAAACTTCAAAAGCAACTGGAGAATCCCACATCTATTTGGTTAAAATGGCAAATATAAACTTCACTGCTATGCATAAATATAAATCTTGGCTCTTTCATTTAATTTTATCTTGTTTGTTTACTTTATTGCAATGCAGTCTACAGAAAAAGAATTTCTCTGCATAATTTAGCTTCATCATGCTTTGTTGAAGCTAATATGTGATGCAATACATAAAGTAAATTGAATTGAACTGATTTGTACTGTCAACTTTCTGTAAGAATGGTGTTGTGTAAGAAGCAAGATAAATGCAAGAGGTCCTCTGGACACAGCCCATTATCAATATATTTAGGACATTGAAACATAGTTTGCCTTAAGCTACTAAAATGCCTTACCCTTTAAACAAACAGGTATTGTTTGTCCATATATTGCAATATATTTAAGCTGGCCAACTACATCAAGGTCATTCCATATCTGACCAGTCCTACACTCAATTTTAATCTGATTCGTTAAGATTTCTATTGCTCCATTATACATTTTAGAAAGACCGGCCAGATATGCGATTACTTTGACGTAGTTGGCCATCTTAAATATATTGCAATATATGGACAAATAATCATTGTTTTGTTTAAAGGGTAATGCATTTTTAGTAGCTTAAGGCACAAAATGTTTCAATGTCCTAAATATATTGCTACTGGGTTGAGTGAAGAGGACCACTTTTATTTGTCTGTGAATTTTGTGGTCACAACCTCATTGCACCCCCACTTAATGTTTTTAATGTTAGTGATGAGCACAACTTCCCTTGTTTGTTAAGAATAAAGATAGAGGGGTGGTAATTTAATACTATGGTGTAATATTTAAAAGGGCAAATTGTGAAATGTTATGGCCAGTGAACTGTACATCAATATATAACCAAATCATAACATCACAGCAAGTGTGTGTACTATATATCTCTAGGGAAAAGAGGCAAAGTGTAGCATCATAGTGGGCAGATAGAGAAAACTCTATTAGATATCAGGTACAATCAACCTGCACCTTTGAGAATGTTATTTGCAGTGGTAGTTTCAGGATTAACTACTGACATTTGGAAATATTCTTCCATGTAATAGTGCTTTCTGGACTTGATATTTTTATATTTCTCTGCAACGTTATACTTGTGCTAATTCTTTTCATTTAAACTCTGAAAGTTATGGGAAGAAACTGATGCACACTATATTTAGAATTGATTTCACTGGATAAATATGGGCAATTGTAGGAAGTATTTGGCACTCTTGCTGAATGCAGCAATCAAGTCTCTTTTCATCTCTTGAACTATATCACTTTAGGTAGAAGAAAATAATCACATGAAACAGCATCACAATTGCCCTCACATATTTTTGTGATGTATTAAGCAAAAGATTTAAATGTGTCCATTTACTCTTCATTTTTCATTCACACTCTTGAAAATCTCATAGGTCTCGTTTTACATAACTGGGCTGTGTTAATCAAACTGAACAAAACGTCTTTATGGGAAATGTACAAAATAATCCTCATTACTCAATACATTATGAGAAACATGACCAAATCAAGAATCTTAGGGGCCCATTTCTTAACCTCCAATTTATCTGATTGAGGTTTTTTATGGGTGTAACTAATTTTTTGTGGGAAAAAACAAAAAATTTTTGAGATTTATTATACCACAAAGCTGCCAAAAATCAAACTTATCGAGGCCATGGGTACTGTAAGTCAGTGGCAGATGTCCCTGAATTTGTTTATTGTGATCTGTGCTGTATAATCTGATCAAAGTCAGGATGAAAATTATAACAATTTTAGCAAACTGAAACACATTGGAAAATGTCCACATTTATGGTCTAAAAAATTATAAAAAATGAGAGATTGAGTTTGCTGACAAATAAAGAGCAGGAATATGAGATGAATTATATGAACTCAAGGGCAGATTTACAGACCTTCACCAGCAACTAATTGATGAAAAAAATGTGAGTTTCTGATCTCTTGTTTTTTTTAGTAATTGCTCTGGCTTACTGCTGAATTATGTTTTTTTTTCTGTCAAAACATTATTATTATTTAATCAATCCATTGTCTAGTGACATATGTTCAAAGATAAGTCAGCCCTTAAAGGAACAGTTCAGTGTAAAAATAAAAACTGGATAAATAGGCTGTACAAAATAAAAAATCTTTCTAATATAGTTGGTTAGACAAAAATGTAATGTATAAAGTCTGGAGTGACTGGATGACTAATATAAATATAATAGCCATAATCTAACTTCCTGCTTTTCAGCTCTTTAACTTTGAGTTAGTCAGCGACTTGAAGGGGGGTCACATGGGACATAACTGTTCAGTGAGTTTGCAATTGATCCTCAGCATTCAGCTCAGATTCAAAAGCAACAGTTATGTCCCATGTGGCCTCACCTCAAGTCACTGATTGGTTACTGCCTGGTCACCAGGGTTGTTGAAAACAAGAGAGCTGAATAGCAGGTAGTTTTCTGTCATTTTAGACATCCAGTCACTCCAGCCTTTATTTTTATACTGAACTGTTTCTTTAAATTACATTATTTTATAACAAATATCACTGATTTTACAATACCATGTCTACAGAGTTTAGCAATGTGAACACTAGTAAACTGATCACTGATCCACACATGAGGGCAGATTTATCATTGGTCGAATTTTGAATAAAAAAAAATTTAAATTCAGCCATATGAATAAAAGGTAAGTAAAATCCTTCAAATTCGACTATAGAATTCAAAGGATTTTACCGCAATTCGATCGATCGAACGAACAATCAAAAAAAAAAAATTGATCAATCGATCAATCAAATTTTTTTTATTCGATCAAAACTAATGATTCCCAATTCGGTAGCTTGATTCGATAGGTTGTCGGATAAAAATTTAAAGGGGAAGTAATTTGACCATCAAATAGTCAAATATTCAAATAAAGTTTTATTTGAATTATTCGAATTTGAATATTCGATGGTTGAATTTGCCTAATTTGCATATTCGAAGATTCAAATTTGAATTTAATTAAAATTCGATCGAACTTCGAATTATTCATATGAATTTAGTAAATCTGCCCCAAGGTGTCTTAGCAACTAATTACACACATTTTGGGCCATTTTCAAGGGGAGGGGTATAAGGTTTGAATTTTGTCACTCCGTTGTTACCTTTAAGGCAGACCGAAACGTTGGAATAACAAATAAACGTTTTCTCTTTTTCACCATATTTTAAGCGAGTGCCTTGCTTTACATGAAATATATATATATATATATATATGTATATATATATATATTTATATATATAGACAAATACAAGAGGTCCTCTGCACTCAACCCATTATCAATATATTTAAGACTAAAAAATGCCTTACCCTGTAAACAACAGGGATTGTTTGTCCATATATTGCAATATATTTAAGCTGGCCAACTACGTCAAAGTCATCCCATATCTGGCCAGTCCTACGCTCAATTTTCATCTGATTCATTAAGAATTCTAATTGCTTCATTATATATTTTACAAAGGGACTAAGTTTTACCTGCATCTTACTTGCTGCTTTCAAAGTAAAACTCCCAATCTTGGTTTCCCTTTTATTAGACACCAGTTGTGTTCACCACTAATTTTTAAAACCATTAGGCGGGGGTGCAATATATATATATATATATGTATATATATATACAGAAACATGTATATACTGTATGGATGTAAATAGACTTTATGTTCAACAAGGTGGTCCATGCCTGTAATAGTTTTACAAAATAACATACTGCAATTAACGTTTAAATCACTTCATTCACATATTTTGTATTCTAGTGAACTTACTTCATAAGATGTACACATTTACCTACTATATTTAAGCCAAACTGCATATCCAGAAGCAATGAAACTTCACAGGTAGAACAGGATGATTTACCATACTGACATGGTGGATGTGTTTTTGCACTTTTAACTGAGCATACTGTATGTATCTGGATATTCTGCACCAGAATTTCTCATTTTTGCCTCACAGCTTCCAATTTTTGGCATCTTATCTCCCTAATAGCATTAGGTACCAAGAAAAAAAATCCGTAATATGAATGCCATGGATCCACTGAACAGTTTGATGGTAATTGTGCATACCATCAAAGTACATGATGTTTAGAGACCCCAAAATGAATTTAGCAAATACAAATTTTCCTGGAAGTCACTACAGATACTGAATAATCAACACATTTACTGCATTTTTTGCAAGGTAAAAACACAAATATACACTGATCCCCCCAAAGCTATTTATATTTTTGGAAAGTTTTTTAGCTGAACTGAAAATGGGTAACTATGCCTTTCTTGTTCAAGCTAGTGAGTCGAAATGCTTTCCCAAAATTGTCAGTTTTTAAGAAATTGCCTCAAAGTTTCTAGTTTCTAGCATCTCATCTCAGAGCCTTAGGCACCAAGAGAAAACATCCTAAATATGAATGACAGGGGTCAACTGAACAGTTTGATGCACATCGTAGATAGAATTACCAAATGCTCTGAGATCAAAAAATAAAGTATGTGCATACAAATTGTGCCAGAAGTCACTTAAGATTTTGAATAATCACATTAACTGCATTTTTTTGCAGGGTAAACCCCCAAAAAGATATATTGATCCCCCTCAACCATGTATTTTTTTGCAAAGGACACATTGAGCCAAATCCAAAATGAGTGACCATCTTTTCCTACTCCAAATTACTGAGTTGCAATGCTTTCCCAAAGTTGTGACCTTAAAGTTTCCACTTTCTAGCATCTCTCCCATAGGCATTTGGTACCAATAGAAAACATCCTAAATATGAATGCCAGGGGTCCACTGAAAAGTTTGATGCCCATTCTCCTTAGGATTACAAAAGTATCTGCTGTTTAGAGACCCCATACAAATCTTCCCGGAAGTCACTCAGCTACAACATATTAAACACGTACTGCATTTGTTGCAGGGTAAGAACACAAAAAGATAAGTTGACCCCCAAAACCATATATTTTGGAAAGTACACATTCAGGCAAATCAAAATATGAATGCCAGGGGTCTACTGAATACCTTGGTGCCCAATATGCATACATTTACCAAATGATGTGGTTATGGAGGCACCCAAATAAAATAAATAATATGAATCTTCGCAGCTGACACTCTGGCTGCTGCAATATAAAATAATATGTGCCACAAGATCCCCCTAACAGTATGGAGACCCTAGAAAACCACATTTTTACCATATTTTACACATTCTGATGAATCTAAAATGGGCTAAATATGTCTTTCTACTGCAAACTTCCAAACTGTAAAGCTATGATAAACGTAGTGTTTTTTATGAAACTTCTGAAAATCGTCACAAGGCTTGCATTTTAATTCCATTATATGCCCCACTTTTCACAGCATATCAGTATAAAACATCCTAAATAAGAAATCCAGTGGTCTACTGAACAATTTGATGACAAATATGCATATATTTATCAAACTATGTGGCATGCAGAAATGTCCAAATGCAAATAGTGCATATGGATTTTCACAGCTAACACTCTGCTACTGCAATACAAGCAGTATGTGCCATAAGACCACCATGTATCAACTGCTACAACTTTTTCTGGGAGAAAATTACACATCTTCCCAGTTCTCACTATAAAAAAACCCCTTCCGATATTTAGGTGGAACCTTTTTTCTTCTAATCAGAAAGGGTTACCTGTCAACTGGAAAGACCTACTTACTGGTAAATAAAGCATTAGAGAGATTATTACATGATCCCCTTATAAATTTATACATAATCATCATATCACTCCTTAAGCGCTTCTAAAACACTGAATTTGATGCTGAAAACTTTGACAGTATAAGAGCATCTCTGCAACATATAAAGTGGGAAATTCTTTACACAGGGTTAAACACTGAACAAAAATGGGAAGTCTTTAAAATGCTGCTTAACAAATATACAAGTCAGTATATCCCGCTTGTAAACAAGGAACGTCGTTGCAAAGTAAAACCTTTTTGGTTCAATAGAAGTGTTGATGTTGAGGTGGGTAAGAAAAGACATGCTTTTAAAGCTTTCAAGTTAGCTGGGACACCTGAATTATTTATAAGGTATACGGAGGCTAATAAATCATGCAAAAAAGCTATCGGGCAAGCTCAATATCGATATGGAGAAGGATATTGCAGTAAGCAGTAAAAAGAATCCAAAATTATTTTTAAATATGGTAATAGCAAAAAAAATTAAGCAGGAAGGGGTAGGACCTTTATTATCAGAGGGGAGTCAACTGGTTGATGAGAACAAGCAAAAAGCTCAGATTCTGAATGCAATTTTTTCATCTGTATACACAAATGAGGAACCAGCTAATGAAGGTTTCCTTATTAATAGCCCCAATTCTAATAATACATCTAAAGATGCATGGTTCACACATGATGAAATTCAAAAGAGACTAGAACATATTAAGATAAACAAAGTTCCTAAGCCTGATGGAATTCATCCCAGGGTACTTAGCGAGATCAGCTCTGTGATTTCCAAACCTCTCTTCTTAATTTTTTAGGATTCATTGAGGTCTGGCATGGTGCCAAGAGACTGGAGAATTGCTAATGTGGTGCTGCTATTAAAAAATTATCCCATTCTCAGCCTCAAAACTATAGGCCATTTAGTCTGACGTTGGTGGTAGGAAAGCTTTTCGAAAGGATTAATAAAGAATGGGATACTGGACTTCATAGCAAATAACAATACTATGCCAGCACAGCTTTATGCGTAATAGATCTTGCCAGACTAACTTAATTTCTTTTTATGAGACTTTGCTAAAGCATTCGATACAGTGCCACACAGAAAGTTACTTGTTAAATTTAGGAATGTTGGCCTGGAACATAGTATTTTTACCTGGAAAGAGAACTGGCTAAAAGATAGACTATAAAGAATGTTGGTAAATGGAACATTTTCTAGTTGGACTAGTGTTGTTAGTGGGGTACCACAGGGCTTTGTACTGGGTCCCTTTCTTTTCAACTCATTTATTAATGACCTGGAGGTGGGCATTCAAAAGTTTCTATTTTTGCAGATGATACAAAATTGTGCAGAACTATAGGTTCCATGAAGGATACTGCCACTCTGGGAAACTGGGCAGCAAACTGGAAAAAAAGGTTATGCACTTTGGCAAAAATAATATAAATGCAAGTTATACACTAAATGGCAGTGTGTTGGGAGTTTCCGTAAATGAGAAGGATCTTTGGGTTTTTATAGATATCAAGTTGTCTAATTCTGTCTTGCATAAAAAAGGGCATAAACTCAAGCGATGAAAACATAATTATACCTCTTTATAGATCCCTAGTAAGACCTCATCTGGTGTATGCAGTGCAGTTTTGGACTCCAGACCTTAAGAGTGATATAAATGAGCTGGAGAGATTTCAGAGACGTGCAACTAAGCTGGTTAGTGGGATGGAAGACTTAAATTATGAGGGTAGACTAAGTTTGGGGTTGTTTTCTCTGGAAAAAAGGTGCTTGCGAGGGGACATGATTACAGATTACAAATACATTAGAGTATATCATAGACAAATATCAGGGGACCCATAAAGTGGATCACCACACCAGAGGCCACCCCTCAGACTAGAAGAAAAAGAATTTCATTTGAAGCAGCATAGGTGGTTCTTCACAGTGAGGACAGTTAGATTTTGGAATGCACTGCCAGGTGATATTGTGATGGCTGATTCTGTTGATGCTCATAAAAGGGGCTTGGATTATTTTTTGGACAGACATAATATCAAAGGCTATTTTGATACTAAACTCTACAGTTAATATAGCTATGGGCACAAGCGGTTTGTGTGAAAGAGTGGAGGGGTGTGTGTGTATGCTGGGTTTTAATTTGCAAGGGTTGAACTTGATGGACTTTTTTCAACCCAGTTCAACTATGTAACTATGTAACTATCAGGCCCTGGAGCCTTGTTTACATACATTTTTATTAAAGCTTTATGAATCATATCATGTGTCAGCCACTGACTAGATTGAGCTGAGCCATCAGTGCAGCTATGAAGGTGGTGTGGGAACTCAGACTCCTCTATTGTATACAATGAAGAAAAGAGCTGATTTAGCACTTTTGCCTTTTCTGTATCTGTTATCATACTGGTACCATTATTTAACGGAGCAACATTCTCAGCCTGCATCTTTTTACTATTAATATATTTTAAAAACTTTTAGGGTTAGTTTTCACCTCTGCCACACTATATTCTTTATTTCCTTCCTTTGCCTTCTGGATTGCTCATTCACAACTAGTGATGGGCGAATCTCCCGAATTTCCAGAGAAATTTCGTTTTTCGCAAAGCAAAATTTCGCTGGTCGATTTGCGAATTTATTCGCCAGCGGTGAATCGCGGGAATTTGCCGCGAATTCGCCCCTGGCGAATAAATTCGCCCATCACTATTTACAACATTTATTATAGTGTTTATATTCATTAAATGCCACTTCGGTTCCAACAGGCTTGTTGTTTTTAAATGCCTTTCTCTTCTTTCTTATTAACTTCTTTACTTCTATATTAAGCAATATAGGTTGATTCTTAGAGCTTCTACATTTACTCCTTAAAGGACTAGTAACATAATTTTTTAAGAAAAAAAATTTGTTTTTAAATAATAAAAAAAACACAAAGACACATTTAATTTTAAATTCGCAAAGTCAGAAAAAGCGACAGGGCGATGATCCATTGTGCAGAGCTCGATTTCAATGACTTGCACATTTGCTATATGTTCTGGGTCATTAGCACTAGATCCAGATTTGGCAGTACTGTTGCTCCAATTAATATCTGGGCAATAAAATCCCCCATTATCATTACTTGATCCAAACTAGCAGCCTATTTGCAGCAGGAGCTTAGCCTCCTCCTCACTTACACTAGGGGGTCTATAGCATACCCCTTCAATTAATTTGACAAACTCTTCCCATAAGACTTCTGCCCCCTCATTTTCTAACATAACCTCCTCCATCATATAAGCTTTGAAATCTTGCCTAACAAACCGACATACCTCCTTTTCTATTGCCTCTGTCCCTCAGAAACAAAGTATAGCCGCTGATATTGACTGCCCAGTCATGCAACTCATTCAGCCATGTTTTGACCACACCAATCGCATCATATTTTTCCCTCCAGCACCAGCACCTCCAGCTTTCCCATTTTACCACTCAGACTCCTTGCATTTGCAAGCTTACATTTAATACTGGCATATTGAACAAATGACATGTGGTCCTCCCTATCCTTAACAGTACCCCCAAACAAATTTCCTTCCAAATTGTCCCTTCCTTTGTTCACTATCTCATCTAACCTTTCTTTTACTGAAACCTCTGTAATATCTTCTGCAACCATCTAGCCATCTTCTCTACCAAAACAGCTGCACCATCATCATTGAGGTACAGCCCATCTCTAGGAAAGAGCCTGTAGCTGACTGAGAAATCAGCCCAGTTCTCCAAAAACCCTCCTCCCTACACCAATCTCTCAGCCGCGCATTTATCTCCTTAATCTCCTGATGTCTTCTTAGCGTTGCTCAGGGTCGGACTGGCTGGGCAGCCAGACTCCCAAATCGTGGTAATTATAAAAAGAAAGCCTGAGCATCACGCCGTCTGCACATGCGCACCTGCCATTGCAGCTCCGGCAGGGTGCAAGGATGGGAGTACACAGTGTGGCGCTGACCCCCGAGAGGGGCTTGGACAGCAGTCCCAGTGGGCCCTGGGCCCCCCAGTCTGACTCTGGCATTGCTCTTAGCAGTTTTAAAATCATCACAAAGCTTGCATTTTACCCCATATATGCTCCAAATTTTGTAACATATCCATAAAATTTCCGTGGGCAAAATTAAGTAACAAAGATCAGTGTGAAATTCAATTAAATCCAATAAAACCACAAAAACCTATGTTTTTTTCACCTAGTGTAATCAGCAGTCAGAATCGAAGTTTAAATATTTTAGCTTGGCCAAACAAGTTTTACAGACATAAACAAGCAAACAACACCTATGCAAAGCTGAAAATGCAATAAAAATAGCAAAACATTCAATAAAATGAATAGACATTCACCAAATAACATACAAAAGGTATTGCACAGTGTGGTAAGCAAAGACCCTATTTGCAATGGCAAAAAAAAACATTTTTTCAGGCAAAAAACAGACAATGCAAATAAGAAAAAAAGTTAAAAAATAATGTAAGTGCATATGAATGTTTACATTTGGTAAATTGCTGTTATGCGTGTGTGTGCAAGTGTGTGAGTGCTGTGAGTGTGTGAAACCCACGATCCCCCAAAATTTTGAGTGTGTATTACAATATGTGTGTATTAGTGTAAAATGTGTTTGTTTGTGAGTGTCTGTGATACTAACCTGGGGACAAGAAGACTGGAAATTCAGAGGAAAAGGCAGGAGGGGTCCTCTTCTATGCAGGCCCATTGAGTGGGCTGAGCTGGGTGAGTGCAGGAAGAGTGGGCAGCAGCAGAACACATACATTTCAAATGCCTGCTACTGCCTTGGGGCCCTTGTAAACAAAAATGCAACTGCCAGCAAAACCTTCAGGATTTTCCAGTCTGTAATAATCAACAGCTACACTTACAAAATATCATACTGTAGAGAAAGAAGGATAAAACAAAAGCATGTGCAAAGTACAAATTTTGGACTCAAACTGATCTTTCTCTATTCTATTCACAATGCAATATTGTTTCCCAGAATTCTAGTGGATCCTGGAATTACTATCACCCTGGCATCCTTTGCATCAGTATGTGCAATTGTGCTCAGTTCACCCAAGCACAATGGTACAGAACTTGCAAAGGAATGTTGCCACTTGCTACAAGTTTCAAAAGAGATTGTATTGGTGAATGTACCATTGTGTATTTTCAATATTATGCCCATTTTACTGCTATACATTGTAAACAAGCTGTATATTTTTGTTTTTGTAGTCTAAGTTATAAGAATCTAGCCATCTAAAAAAGTACTTGCTTATTATATGGAGACTGAATACATTTTTAAAATGTCAAAATACAAGAAACATTATATAATCTCTAGTGATGGGCGAATTTATTAGCCAGGGGCGAATTCGCGCGATTCGCCGCTGGCGAATAAACTCGCGAAACGCCAGCAAAAATTTGCCAGCAAAAATTCGCCAAAAAAAAGAGTTGCGCGTCGTTTTTATGCGCCGCACGTCAAAAACGACGTGCGACTCGTTTTGCAAATTTTTTCGCCAATTCGCAAATTTCGCTGGAAATTCGAGAATTTTTCGGCGAAGCGAAACCGGTGAGATTCGCCCATCACTAATAATCTCTGCTATGATAACTTAAAAGGTGCTGATCCCCATTAAATATCATAGCCACTGATGTCTGTTTTTAACATGGAACCTTATCTACATACCCCACATTGTGATTTTAAAACTGGCTCCGTTATGTCTATTACTTTGCTTTAACACAAATTATCTGAATGAAAAAAGAGCAGTACAAGTTGCAGCAAAGTTATCTTAATTTGTCTGGGTCTAAGCACTCATTTCAGAGCACAGAGACCTGTGGCTGACCCCATGAATACAGTGTTGAGAATATTTATGAGGGGCAGGAGAAGACAAGAAAATCAAAAAGTCCCCTTCTGTAACTTGGAAATCGTTGGAAGTCCAAGTTAGGGATAATGGCAAATTGTTCAGTATAAATGTAAAAGGGCTGTGCAAAATAAAACATGTTTTCAATTTAGTTAGTTAGGCAAAAATGTAATGTATAAAGTCTGGAGTGACTGTAAGTCTAACATAATAGCCAGAACATTACTTGCTTTTCAGCTCTCTTTTGTTTACACTGACTGGTTACCCTGGTTACCAGGCAGTAACCAATCAGTGACCTGAGGGGATGCCACATGGGTCATAACTGTTGCTTTTGAATCTGAGCTGAATGCTGAGGATCAATTGCAAACTCAATGAACAGTTATGTCCCATGTGGCCTCCCTTCAAGTCGCTGACTAACTCAGATTTAGAGAACTGAAAAGCAAGAAGTAGTGTTGTATTCTGTTATGTTACACATCCAGTCACTCCAGCCTTTATACATTACATTTTTGGCCAACTAACTATATTACAAACATTTTTTATGTTGCACAGCCTATCTATTTAACCAGTTTTTATTTTTACCCTGAACTGTTCCTGTCTTGTACCTGAAATAAGATTTCTCATTTGAGATGGCCAATGACCTGCAAGACCCTTCTAAAGCAGGTAAACAAAAGGAAATTCATTTCTTGAAACCAATGTAAAACAGGTGAAATCGGTTAAATTGGTTAGGTTTTCGCTTTAAGTCTCCATAGTGGCACAAGACAATATTGTGCCCATGTTTTGGGACAGCAAAGACTGTGCATTTAAGATGTTATTGTATATAGAATTATTTTAGAAAATACTTTTTTTTAATGAGCAGTGCCTTACAAAACAATGAGTCCTTAAAACTTCAAGCACATTTAATCTTAGCCACATTCCTTTCCTTAAAGCTACTTGCATCTTTCAGCACCTTTGAAATTTTACACAGTTGCCTTTATTACCACTAGGTAACATTGGAGCTACCTCCAAGCCAGGCAGTATTGCAGTAGTTATCACAGGCAGTAGTTTTCACGGTGGTCTGCAATAAACACATCACTATCATGCTGGAAATAACATCAACCAGAATTTTCAGCACCGTTACATCCAATTCACTTTCAAGTGCAAGTGCAACTGTGTCAATTTTGGCACATCAGCCGCAATTGCATCAGGCGCATCTCTACCCAGAGACTACAAATATGATGGAATTCTGGCAATTGCACTTGAAACTGCATTTAGCCTACTGTGCTTGAATAACCCTTTGAGGCTTTCAAAGCAAAACATTGTTATATATAGGAAACATTTTCTAGCAGTTCTGACAAGTTCTGAACTCCTGGAAATCCTAATTTACCTGTTTAAATTTTACTGGCTCATATCCTAAATGTTAGTGTGCTTTCTGTTTCACTATTATATTGTATAGCACAGTAGTTCAGAAAGTCTTAAATTGTATATTGTACTGCATATATCCAATGAATCCAATGATTCCCTATAGCTTGAGTCAGTGTCCACTTCAGGGGAGTATAAGTGGTGAGAAAAGTCTATCTATACCCACGCCCATTCCCCTGTCTGGGGGTAATAGTTCTCTTTAAAAGAATAAGGTCTCCTGTGCAATTTTCAAAGCCCTGTCTCTCGCTATCAGTAGCTCATGCATTGAATGAAATTGGACCAAATGTGTGGTCAGCTTTTCAATTTGAATAATCAGTGTTTGTCTGTTGACTGTTACATACCATTCAAATGTCAATAAATTGTATGTAGAAATATGAGCATGTGAGTTAACAGCATAAGGTCTTATCTTATCATTTAAAAGAATAACAACTGTAAAGAAGAAAAGAAACACCCATGATCTACAGCATAAATGTAAATTATAGGAGACAGAAATGAT
>CM044445.1:76940222-76969708 GCA_024363595.1 Xenopus borealis
GTGCATATATTGGATAAAGAAGACCGATGGTTTGAACAAGGCGTGAAAGAGGTGATTCATGTCAAGGTGGAAAAACCATCCCTGACACCACCTGTCTGCTACATACAATAATTTTCTCACATCTGTACCCCAGCGGTTTTAGAAGACCTCACACATACATTCTTGCAACTCTCACAAGTAACACCTGTGTCTAGGAGTTGAACGACACATTGGAATTCCTATCACAGTAACTACACAGAATCAACACCTCTGTAAACTTCAGATGCCACCTCTTGGAAGAGTTACAATGTGCCATTGTGATTGGATTAGTGCAAAAGTTTATATGCAGAGAACTTCCCATGCCAGTCAGTTGAACTGAAGAAGCTTTTTTTAGAATTACTTATATTAGATATACCATGACCTGGATGAATGAAAATCTTCATAGTCATATCTAAAGTCATCTTGACTCATTTAATGCATTTAACCTTTTCAATAGCAAACCAAAGCACCATTGTTCACAATGGTGAAAGCTTTAATTAGATGGGATGCAATGACACAATTTTCAGTTTTAAGTGGTATAAATGGGATATATGTGTTTAGTTATTCTGTGCAGCAAGAAATAACGGCACACAAAGCTTAGTTTGCAGGGAAACCCTTGCTTTGATTCAAAGTGCGGAAGTGCAACATTTCGGAGACATGCCCCTTTGTCAAGGCTTGGCAAAGGGGCATGTCCCC
Organism: Xenopus borealis; assembly: GCA_024363595.1. Lineage (NCBI taxonomy): Eukaryota > Metazoa > Chordata > Amphibia > Anura > Pipidae > Xenopus > Xenopus borealis. The sequence continues at coordinate 76,940,937 of CM044445.1, forward strand.
AAAATGTTGCACTTCCGCACTTTGAATTAAAGCAAGGGTTTCCCTGCAAACTAATATTTGTGTGCCGGTATTTCTTGCTACATTGAATCACTTGGAGGGTGCCGTTCCTCTATTACCGAGCACCAGGCTGTTACCTGAAGTTGTGAGTGTGCGTCTGTTCTATCCTTTTCCATTAAGACTTTAGTTATTCTGTGTCAAACACACAATCCAAAGTGGCTTCATCTGTTTATAGTGTCTCACTTTTAGAGGTAAAGAATTAAAAGTTGTTAGATTAATGTATTTACCCTTGCTCATAGGGTATAGTCACAAGGCTTAGATTTACACATTTATTACTGTTTTCTTTTACTGACACTTTCATGGATTTTTTTTTTTGCTAGCTATCAAATATTAAATAAACCTCGCTTACATTCAGAAATATTTCAGAATACAAGGAAATGGAGGATATTTGTGCAGCTTTCTAGGATATGTTTCTGTTTATTTTATGGTCTTATGCAATCACTAAAATGTAGATGGATTGAGGAGCAACTTTTCATTCATTTTTAAAATAAATTCACTTTGGCTTTAGATATTCATATTAGCCAAGTTGTACATTAAACTTGGTACAATCCCAACAACATGCTTAGGAATTGCATTCTTTTGTAATTCAACTAGTTTCACAAACAATCTATATAGGACCATTAAGCATGCTAATAGGCTAAAACAGTTTTGAAGGAGTCCCATATGAATGGATGGAGAATGCTACCACTGAGATGGAAACAAGATTTAATGGAAAGAAGACCACATGATAGGTAGCCCTCTGTTACTCAAACAAAATTGGAAGGCAAGCATTAGAAGGAAGCTTTACAGTCCATGACATTACAGACAATAACAGGGTATTCATTGTCACATAGGATTATTTTTCTTGAGGTTCCACTTCTGCAGAACATTTGAGATTATTAATTCACATATTTATCCAAATCCAATAAGGTCCGCACTCTCAGGGCTTTTATATAAGTAAAAAAGAAATTTATTTGCAAAGTTACAGACTGACGTTTCGGCCTGATCCCAGGCCTTTCTCAAAGTCATATTTATCCATGTAGCACAAACATTATTATTTAAAAGAGACCCCTGGAAGTAACACTTCCTCAACAGTGTTAATTCCAGGGCTTGTTGCCTTCAATGCTTTCTGTATGCTTCATTTTGCACCTTAATTAGCAAAGGAGACAAAATTTGGCTTTTTGGTACAAAATGCAAGTAAAGGGCTATGACTACCTTTATAAATAACATCTGGATGGGTACATTGTTTTGCACTGGACTTTAATTTGTTTAGTAAATACATAAAGCTTTTAGCACAATTATTTTTTTGGAGGCAAATAGGTGACATTTTCAAATTAGTTATTTTTTTATTTTTGCCTTCCATTGGATAAACTGGATTGTTAGGTAGGATTTACTTTGACAGAATGAAAAGTCAAAAAGAATATATAAAGAGCAGTTAACAATAATTTAGTTGATTTACAGTATATGCATATTCACTATATATCCAGTCATGGCAGCCTACTAGCATTATCACCTCATCACAAGTACCCTTTTTATTCATAGAGTAATATAATAAGCAATGAAAGCTGACTATAATGTGCGTGGGATATAAGATTGATGGATTGCTATAGTTCATTCTCACTGCCTAATCACAATTTCCGTTTAAAAATTAAACTGCAAATTCTAATGATTACAAAATTGTTTACTGGAAACCTGAAAATCATTCTACCAATTAATCATATGATAAAGGTCAGATTACTAAGTGCTAAGTTTGTATCAAAATTATATGGTAGTAAAATCATCCCTTTGGCAAATCTGTCCTGGGAAAGATAGTATTGTTTAAAATAAAATTTAATTTCATATTATTTTATATGACTTTGTAACTTTGCGTGGCTTTTGAAAGAATTTGGTGATAGAGTTAAAGCAATCGAGACAGTGTACAGTAAACATGAAAAAAGAAGGAATAGCATGTCATGTTTAGGTGAAGTTAAAACACCAGTGGACAAATTTGATATATTCTGATTGGAAGAAGTCAAAGGGAATCCAAATGGTGTAATTTGTTATCCTGTCAGGATCAATGCTCAGTAATCAATTTGTCAGAATGAGTTGCACTTCTTTACAATTAATGCATTGGAAATCAATGGGGGTGAGGTTTAAATTTTTCAAAAGAGAGCTTTGTAAATTTTAAATATTTCAGTATTTTTTCCAAGCCATTAACTTCAGTCCCACCAAGTTTCCTAAACCTGTTGAATTTTACAATTTAATTAACAAATTATTTACGAGAAGACAAACAACAACATAGTAGTAGACACATTTGCCAGGCTGTGAATTTCCTTTATTTTCTGAAGTTTTACAATACTGCCTTATAGCCCACTAGAACCATGTATATAAAAATTCTGAAATTGTTCCAAAGTAATACTTATCAGCAAAAACAGGGATTGTAAAGTATATATTTTTTAATCAAATGGCATTCCACAAGGAGTTGTACTATGTGTATCAGCAAGACAGCATTCTTATAATGAGACAAACAGTGAAGTATGCCTTATATGCTATACTTTTGTTCTTGTTCTTATCTTTTTTAGATCTAGATGATCCCATTGTGACTGTGCATCAAAGTATTGGGGAAGCAAAAGAGCAATTTTATTATGAAAGAACTGTTTTCTTACGATGTATTGCTAACTCCAACCCACCAGTTCGATATAGCTGGAAACGCGGGGAAGAGATACTGCTTCAGGGATCTGATAAAGGGGTAGAAATTTATGAGCCATTCTTCACCCAGGTAGGAATTAAGGTATCAATTGTTCTTTTAACTATTGTGTTTGTTAAGTATTAATTTATGTATTCTAATCTTCACACAGAGGGGAAGTCAGTAGTTGATGGAAGCCCATGTTTGCTGCAATAGTTGATGAAAGCCATTGTTTGCAGTATTGACGTATAAACAGATTCAAAGGCCAGTGGAGAAACTAAAAGCCATGTGTTCCATTACATGATAACAGTCCTCTCAGTTTGCATATACAATTACTTGCTTACTTTGGTAAAGAACTGCAGGTTTACAGAAAAAAACTGGTTTCTTTATTATTATTATTATTATTATTATTATTATTATTATTATTAAAAACAGCAATTTGCTTGTGGTTTTGTAATGACTGAAGAACAAATTATTTTAATTTATCATTACTGTAACATTGCTACCATATTATTGTTTGGTTGCCAATTTAATTAGCAGAATAAACAAATGTGCTACAAAAGGATTTTGGTTACATCCTTGATGCCTTGATACACCATTAATTGGTGTGAGAAGCCTCCCCTTATTTATGACCTGAGCAATTAGAAATCTTTTTCATTACTAAGGGGGTTATTTGCTTAAACCCTAGTTTATCTAGTTTTTTATTAAAACTAAGTTGACCAAACGCCCATCCATGAGTTTAACTCATTTATCAATAATTCTTCTTGAAAAAGTCAAGTCAGCTTTAAAAACTTGACCGGATAAATTCAAGGTTTAATAAATGGGCCCCTAAGAGATGTGTTCTGTAGAGTCCCGGTTTACTGAGTTTTTGGAGAACCCTGGTAAAACCCTGGTAAAAAAAAAAGTTTCCTTTTATGCAAAGGGGTTATTGCACTCCCTCCTAACCTTTTTACCAATTTAATCAACAGTCAGGACGAAACTGGAATTCAAAGATGTTTTATTATTTTTCTTTGCATGCATTTTAATATCATCACATCATTGTTTAGACAACCAACATGTAAACAGCGTGTTTTTTTGCTCAAGTTACCAACAGTATTTGAAGATTTTCACTACTTTTAAATAGTTTTTTAGTTAGCCGGTATTTGATACTGATGAAACATATACAGTAAGTTACCGGAATCTCAGGTATGAGTGGAGTGCTACGATAATAGTTTCATTTTGTGTTATCAGGAGTTAACTGATGTTAAGGGAAAGATTTATGCAAAATCTTGTCGGATTCATGATTTGAGAAAAAAAATGCAGCTAAAAAAACACAAATGCAATTAGCCCCATGGCATTTTCTCAAAGCTTGGATTGTTGGGGTTTATCAAAGACCAAATCCCTAAAAAAATTATCAGAAAAAACTTGCCAAGTAAAGGCTAGAGAATGTACACTAGCAACTTCATTTATTTATATTCCTAATTCATTAAAACATTTTTTTAGCCTCATTGAAAATGAATGGAACAATGTGATTTTTGCTGGCATGTGACTTTTTCCAAGAAAAAACAAGCATGCTACTATTCGGTTTGAGGTTTTTAATACAAAAAGCTAACATCTAGAACAGTCGCATGAAAAGTCTCACAAGTTTTTTTCTCAACTTTGAAAATTAGTAAAATGGCCTTCCAGTCTCAAAAGAGTTAAAAAAAATCTCACAATCACAATGGGTATTTCAGACTGCATTTTGTTATTTGAATTTATCTTGGATATACAATGCATACATTACTAGAATAATATATGTTAGTGATGAGCAAAATAGGCCTATTGCTTCAACAAATAATTTCCAGTAACTGTTGAAAAGTTACATGAACCAGTTTTTATATCTCATTGTAACATGTAGTAGATTTTGTAAAGAGGCAGTGTCCTGAACAGGATTGGATTGGGCCTGCTCCCTTCCCTTGCTGCCCCCGACCATCCTGGTTCTGGTCATGGCAAAAGAAGGTACATGCATGAGTGCTACAGGGGGCTGAAGGGGTCCGGAGGGACTTTGGGGCAGGGGTGGGGGGACCCTGAGAAAGCAGCCATGGTGCTTAAGCCCTAAAGCCCATTTCAACTATTGCTAGATTGCAATTTAACCATTGAACGGAATTGTTCAAATCATATTTTCATTTGATGAAATTATAGAACCTTCCCTAAACTAAGCAAATGTGCTTTCTTCGGATATATTAAAAATCAAATAGTAGAAAAAAGGATAAAACAAAAGAAATGGCAATTAACGAAACAGTGCCACTTTATGAGTTTTATTCTTCATCTGTACTACTTCAGTGATTCAGAAGTACAACAAACCTCTTTCTTCAAAAGACCTTTCTCTAAACTTAGGTCACTTAGGTACACATAGGGGCTGATTTATCAAGGGTCGGATTTCGAAGTGATAAAACTTTGAAATTCGACCATGGAATTTGATTAAATTTTTTTTTTTATCTAAAATGGACTGTTTGTATTTTCAATCGAATTGAAATCGTTCAAATCATTAGATTGAATCGATTTGAACAATTTCCTCCAAAAAAAAATCTTCGAAAATTTCAAAAAGACTTTAAGGTTTAAGGTGGCGAAAGGGTTGAATTTGAATTTTGTAAAGAGACAGTACTTTGATTTTTGAATGGTCGAATTTTCAATTCAAATTGAATTTTGGCCTATTGGGTAGTCGAAGTACCCAAAAATTAGTAACAATTCTAATTCGCCTAATACCCTTGTTACAGACACTGAAGGTCACTCATGGGTGTTGTTTAAAACTTCATCTACTTCCAGTCCAGCAAGATCAGAATTACCTTCTTAAATGCCCAGAGGCAGTGAATGTAGACTCTCAAAGCACAGAATAGATCTGAGTAAATAATTTCCCCTGTTTCTGTTAAATTTAATGTAGATTTTACCACAATTAAACTAACAGAATACCCTGGAACTTTAATTAGTTTGCAGATGGAGCTATTATCATCAAAACTAAACAAAGAATAATCTGTTACATGTTTTTATGTTCTTAATATACTTAAGAGAACATGTACATAAAGTAAGCATCAACAAACCACTAAATATAGAATGTTTCTACTTACATTTATGTAATGCATAAAAATAATGCTTTGTATTTAAGAAACATTTGCAATATTATCTGCTAGCTTTGACATTTAGGGGGTTATTTATTAAGGTTGAGTTGTGTTTACCATGAAAATTCGAGATTCAAGGAAAATTTATTGTCAAAACTCACATTTTAGGGTAAAAAAAGGTTTTTTTTTTTTAAACTTGAATCTTTTTAATTTATCACACCCTGTGCATAGAAGTAGCTTGAATCCAAAAATACACCATCTAGAATCCGACAAGGTCATGTAGGATTCAATAATGGTAGAGGTCCCTTGAACCTCAAAAAATGTGAGCATTAATTTGATTAATTTGAGTTTTTGGGTTTCTCGAACTCGCAGAATCGAGTTTTTTCCATTCTAGTTTTTTCTTAAATAAAATGTGAGTTAATTCAAATTTGAGGTAAAAATCTCTAACATTACACCTTTTATGTTCATTATGATTGAAAATCTGCATAATTCTTACTCACTCTCTCGTAATATCACATCTAGACTATTGTAACTCTCTTCCCCACCAGAGACTGTCACCTCTCCAGTCCATAATGAACACTGCCGCTAGGCTTATCAGCAATCGCTCCTCCTCTGCCATGCCATTCTGCCAGTCCCTGCACTGGATTCCACTGCCCTTCAGAAATAAATTCAAATTAATGACCCTGACATTCAAAGCACTTCATAACTCTGCCCCTCCCTACATCTCTGAACTTATCTCTATATACTCACCCAATTGCTTACTATACTCCTCTACTAACCTGTTACTCAACTCTTCTCTCATATGCTCGCATTCAAGACTTTGTAAAGGCTGCACCCCTCCTCTGGAATTCTCTCCCACGGTCTGTCCGAATTTCTCCCAACCTTTCTGCTTTCAAGAAATCTCTCACTCTTAACTACCCAATGCAATACCACTTACAGTACCGCATCTCACCCACTTAACTCTGAGTTTTCCCACTCCCACACCTTTTGTAGCATTCCTCACCTTCTGTACCAGTATTTATTGTGATGTCTGTGACTCCATATTTATTGTGATGTATGTAACGCCATATGGTATGTGTATGTAATTCATGTGATTTAGTTGTTTAATCACATTTACTTTACAGCACTAATATGTTTGCACTATAGAAATACATGTTAATAATGATTATAAATAATAAATTTACCAACTTTACCTTTAAATACTCGTCAAAGAAGACTGTTGAAATTGGCTGAAATGGTTAAATGACGTAGTAAAAGCAAAAAATAACCACTGAAAATAATAATAAATACAATACTGCTGGCTGGTTTATGATCCTTTCGATCAACTTTTGGCAGAAAACATGATCATGTTCTAGAACTGACTTGCGTTTTCCATAGTCAATTTGCTTGAAGATGATGCTCAAGGGATCAAAATTTCCTCAGTGTTAGGCAGGTGTGCACTTTTTGGGAACAGACAGTGTTGTTAGTGATTTCTGCAATAATGAGAGCTGACAAAATGTGTTAAAGTGTACTAAAGTTTGTCTGGCAAATAGTTTATATTGCATTCCGTTGCATTGAAAATTTAGACCTATGGTAAAATATATCTCATTGCTATAGACACATATAGGTCTCTAAAGTTTTTATACTCAAGGGGGTTTCTATTAAAATGGCAAAATCCTAATATAATAGGATAGGAGGATACAATATAAACTATTAATACCAATATATGCTATGGTTAAATGGCATTTGTATTAGTTCTCTCTGGGATCTCTAGTGAAGTTACCATTGTTGAAGAATTTTAAATTTGCTATACTAAGGGGGCTATTTATTAAAAGTCGAGTTGTTTTTCCCTCCAAAATATTTTTTCAAAGGTATATGTTATTAAAAACTTGAATTTTCAGGTTCAAAAAACTTGAATGTTTCTTTTTCTAAAAAAAAAATCAGTGTTTTTTAAACTCACATTTTTTTAGAGAATTATCATACCTCAAAGCAGGAAATAGTTAAAATCCGGAAATTCTCCAGTTGAAACCTGACGAGGTCATGTAGAAGTCCATGGCAGAGGTCCCTTGAATTTGAAGGCTACAAACAATTGAAAATGTTTGTAGCCTTTGTGATGTTCAGGTTTTTCTGCATTTTTAGCTTGGAAACTGTATCAGTTTGAAACTCGAACTCGATCAATTTGAGTACTCAAGTTTATCATTCTGATTACACTGATTCAAGTTTTTTAGATTTGAATTTTTTCATAAATTAGAAAACTTTACAGCTGTGAGATTATTTTAGGTATAAAAAATCTCACAAAGTCAACTTTTGATAAATAACCTCCTGAGTATAGGAGGTTTGTTGTACTGTGAAACATACCTAGGTACCGTTTATATAGGCAACCATTGCCAATATTATAAAAATGCTTGAAAGTTGAAGAAGCATCACATAAAAATATAGAAACATATGAGATGTTGCTTATGTCACTTCTTTAAAAGTAACATATAAGTGAATGCTGCCTCCCTCCCAGCCCTGTATGTCAGTTGCTAATACAGCTTCTGACAGAGGGTCAGTTTGGGGGGTGGGCAGAGCAAATTCCCAATAGTTCCCAATAACACTGTTTTAATTTGTTCTCCAGCTAGTTGGGCCTCAGTACTAAGCATGATATAACTCCTAACACTTTGCTGAAGGTCTTTCAGTGATCCAAACAGGTCAGTAGCTAGGAGCTGGTTAAAAGGTAATGTTCCTTGCAAGTGGGTATCGTTTTACAGGCATAGTGACACATTCATTTTAGAATATGACATGTCCCTATCACTTTTAGGGGTGAAATCAGAGATTAAAAAAAAAAACTCTCAAACTGTTATGGCAATGGATCACAAACGTATGCTCTGCTGCCTATGCTGTTTCCAGCTTGTTGTAGTACAGTAGCAAAAACTCTGGGAGTGATGCTATGATTCTGAATGAATTCGAACTCATGAACTAGTGCAGCAATCCCACACATTTTTCCTGCTGAACTGAAAAGAACACAGGTGGTAAAATTGTGAAAATTGTCCCTTGTGTGTCATTGGCCTTTAAAAGTGGCTTGAGATATGTAAGAGGAGTCCAGTGACTGAAAAACAACAGTAATAAAATATTAATACGTAAATGATGCTGTAACATATGGCATATAAAGATAATTTATTTAGAAGATAAAATAGGACCTTCTTACATGAATTTGATACTAAGGAATTTGGTGCAAATAAATGTCAGCTTTTAATCATAAGGTTCATCTAGCCATACAAAGATGTGAAGTAGATACTTTTGTCAAGTGTAATTCTTGGATGTGAGAAGACCTCCTCTCCTATCCTAGCTTCTCTGTATATTGTTGAATTAGTTATCTATATATATATATATATATATATATATATATATATATAGGTAAAACATTTCAAATTTTCAATGTCATTGAAAATGAATCGAAGAATTGAAAAAATTTTTAAAAATTGTAAGATAAGTAATAATAATGATACTGCTAATAGTAATAATACATAATACATAATGCAATATATAAAAATAGCTGTGAAAACAGGTTAATTGAGCATTCACTCAACTACAGCCTAGCTTATCTTTTCTTATACAGTAGTATAGTATAACTTTCATACTAAATTTATAGGTACTGTTGTAATATTATTTCTTATTAGTGCAGAGGAAGGGTTAAAACATCTGCTCATGTTTTTATGTTATGTTCATTTCGTTTCCATTTTCCCTTACATGTTCTTTTTAATTGTTTGCTTTTTCTTCATTCAAACATGTGGTTAGAAAACACCAGGTGGGAAATGTAATTCGTTTCATAGCAAAAAAACATGAACAAAGATATTTGCGAACATAAGCGACCATGTTTACATCCTTTTTGACTGATTACAGACCTCAACGACGTCATTGCAAAATCTGCAACCAAATGGCTATTGTGAACATTCACAGTGTATGTAATACAATTTTGCAATTCACAAAATATTTAACAAAACTCTAGAGCAAGTGTTAATGCAAAACCTTTGCTTAGTGATAATGTCCAATGTTATATTCACCAGCAAATGATTCTACACACTCGCAAAGACACCTGTCACAGTCGGCACCCAACACCAGAACAAATGCCAAGCACCCTGGTCTTGGCTCATGCTTCACCAGTAGTGTGACCACATTAGGCTTCGGGAGGAGCCCTCACCTTACTCACAAAGGGTCAAACCAGGAAGTCAATCAGAATCAGTGTTGGTAAACAGGCAATGGTCAGGATACAGAAGGTGGAATGGTCAAAAGCCAGACAGGGTTAACAACAGGAATCAAAAGCTAATAGGCACCAGGAAGAATTCTATCACAGGCAATGAGAATAGTACAAAGGTCCCTTTAAATATTTGAATTTGGCACCATTGCGCACTGACGTCATCATGTCATACATCACAGCGACGTGGCGGGCGTTCCCTTTGATGGTGCGGAGGGCATCCCAGCCGCACCCCTAGACCATCAGAGTGAGAGGATTTTGTTACAACACCACTTTAATCAGGTCCCCCTTTGATATTTCTTCTGTAAGACTTGTCATTGGCCACTTGCCACTATGAAGTTAGTTTTTTGCTCTAAATTGTATATTCAGCCATTATTGACCATTACTGTCTACACATGTTTCATTATTAAAATGGATACAATTTTAAATAAAGAGTTAAAAAAACCAACTGTTTGTTTCTACTGCTGTCCACATGAGACTATATTAGTATAGCAACCCCAGCATTTATGTGTATCCCCATATGGGACCATGTGCCCACTCTTGAACTGTAATATTAAGGCTGCCAAAGAAGGGCATTATAGAGCAGCTCACAGAGGTTTTGTTTACACATGATGCTGGTTGGTGATCAGCTGCTGATACATGAAAAGCAAAAGAGATAAATCCAAACTTGATGACATCCAGTCCTTCTGTACAGATCTGCTTAAGAAGTCCAACTATGGGGAAGCAGGACTTTAGGAACATATATGTTGTGTTTTGAGAGTGGGTATATGGGGTTATGCAGGAGCACCAATAGCTAAAATGTTGAAAGAAAGGTCGTTAAAATGCATTAGCAACTGAAAATGAAAGAAATTACTTTTTACCATTGTATAACAATTTAGTTGAAGCAGAACACAAAATAATGAAATGAAAGATCCTGTGTTCTTTCGTTTTTAGATTACACTTACTTTTGAGAATGTACTCATGTTTTTCTTATTTAGCTCTTTTATTACTGTCATTTGGGTTTGTCATCTTGAATTCAGTTCTTATATGCTGAAATAAAATGTGTTATTAAGCAATGCAAAACCCTTGACAAAAGTAGTAAATAACAATTATCTGGGGCCTGTATCATACACCACCTATAAACAGCTTGTGAATAGCTTACATAGTGTAAACTCAGGCATCATGATAATGAATGCAGCAAGAAAAAGCTAAAAATAAAGAATCTTATTTATTTACAGATGAAGCCACTTTGGATTGTGTGTTTGACACAGAATAACTTAACTCAGACATCCCATTTAACTCACTTAACACAGAATATTGTGTCACAGCATGCCATCCAATTAAAGAGTTCACCATTGAAAACAATGGTGCTTTGGTATGCTAATGAAAAGGTTAAATGCATTAAATGAGTTAAGATGAATTTAGATAACACAGTTTCTTCAATTAACCCTGAGTCACAACGCATTTAACACACAAATCCAAGTGGCTGCATCTGTATCATAAATTTTATCAAAGAGGAACAATTTGTGTTTATAAATTATTTAGCAATCACAAAAAGTACTTTATAATATGTTTAAGTTCCTTGATAATTCAAGATAGGAAATAAGAACATATATAGTTTCATTGGATAAAGCTCAGTGATGGCTTATGCCAAATTTTATCACTTCCTTTGCAACCCCTTGATAGTAGCCTGTAGAAGTGGCATGGGCAGCAAATACAGGTGGGTCAAAGAGGCACAGCAAGGAGTACAGAGGAACTAAAACAGATGGTATGTCAATTTGTATTTCTTTTTATGTCTAGACAATAATTACTTTCCTTACTTTCATTCTTCCTGTCTAAATCCTTTCTATTAAAACATAGCTGAAAATACCTGCAACAAAAAAGTATATAGTTACATTTACAGTACACTTTAAAATAACATAGTCTTACCCGCAGATTTAAGAAATTATTTTTGGCCAAAGATACTTCATAGTAAAACTTAACTGCCATAGACGGTTTGATGTGACTCAAGGGAAGAATTTGCTTATGAAATAACACAATGTTATTGTGGCAAATTGGGAAGAAGGTAATTATTGGCTCTGTATAGTAGAGTGAAAAGTAGTGATGGGCGAATTTATTCGCCTAGGTCGAATTCGCGGCGAGTTCCCACGATTCGCCGCTGGCGAATAAATTCGCGAATCACCAGCAAAATTTCGCTTGGCGAAATTTCGCCGAAAAACGAGTCGCGCGTCAGTTGAAAACGGCGCGACGCGTGACGAAAACAGCGCGAAGAAAACGATGCAACGCGTCAAAGTTGACGCGACGCGCAACAAAGTTGACGCGACGCGCGACAAAATCGTCCCGCGACTCGTTTCGCGAATTTTTCGCCGATTCGCGAATTTCTAGAGAAATTCGCAAATCTCTAGGCGAAGCGAATCGCGGGAGATTCGCCCATCACTAGTGAAAAGCTGATGGTGCTGTTGCAAAGAAACATTATTTACAGGTACCAAATAAAATATAAGAATATGTAAATGTATACAAAAGTCACTTTAATTTGATGTCAACAGAAGTTACTCTGTAAGGTGCTAAATATAGATATATGCATATATACATATACATATATATATATATATATATAAAATATAGAAGGAATTTGTAAAAATGTTGCACACGTTTTGAAATGGGGAATGCATACTTTGAAAAGTTTTTATCTTAAAATGCCATTCCATGTTTGCCCAATAAATAATTAATTTAGAAATGCAATTCAAAGTTAAAAACACTGGTTTAAAAAAATGTTGATTTACATATAGCTGATATACAAAAATTAGGGTTCTAATTAGAAGGCATTTGTTAAAATAAGAGTAAAATTACTGCACAAAATATATTAGTAAAATTACTCTTTTCAGCATTCCTGCTTCATAACAAGAAACACAAGGCATATGGCCCAGAGAAACACTTTGCCAAAATAGGTCTTGTTGATTAAACAGTTTTCTAAAATTGTCAGAAATCTGCCATTTAGATGGTTCATCTCTAATTAGACATATGAAATTATTCAGAATGATTTATAGATTCTACAAATGTCAGCATTTTAGAGCATCCAAATAATTTTATTAGGATGTGGCCAAAACAATTTCTCTATCACAGGTTTGGAATTGGAAACTCAAACAGACAGTATTTTTGTCCTCTGTTTTTCCTCCACAATTCTAACATTAAAAGGACTTTAGTTATTCTAGTTTTGTTGTAATAATTTTATTTTTAACAGTTAGGGGCAGATTTCCTAAGGGTCGAATTTTGAATTAAAAACATTAGAAATTCGACCATTGAATTTTTTTAAGGGCATTTTTGATTGAAAATTGATCGAATAGGTCTATTTTGGATTGAATAAAAATTGCTCAAATTGTTCAAATGCATCATTCGAGTCGAAGTTGCCTAAAATTACTTCGTAATTTGAATTTTTTTAATTAAAATTTTCACTTCAACCCTTAGTAAATGTGCCCCTTAATTTTCCTTTGAGGCCTCTGGACAAGCACCCCTTTTTATCCCCTTGATGCCTGCATTACATGAATCTAATGTTGTAACTGAACAATTATTGTGGAGGAAAGCCACATTTTCCTTTAAGATTTTACAAATGCATCTCACAAAAAGTGCTATAAGCAAAAACATTGCAGGCACAGAAAACTGAAAGTGACCCCCAGTTGTAAAGCTGAGAATAAACATGTGCCAGTTTAGAAGCCCGTAGTGTTCTCTGCAAAGTAAACTGATGTACTGTACATGGCAACTGATTTATGTCTGACTATGAAGATTAGCATGGGAATGTAATATAAGTCAGTAAGGCAAAAAGTATTCGCAATGCGAAAAGTTATGCCTCTGTGCGAACAATTTTTGCTTTGCGCGAATTTAATATAGCTTTTGCGAAACCGGTTTTACCAACCACTTCCGACAGTGGAAGAGAGTTTGCGAATTTTACAGCTTGCGCCAATGTGCAGTTAATGTAATAAAACTTCTTACTGAAAAAGTCGTTATGTTTGCTCCTAAAGATTACGACACCTTCAAGCACTTCTTAAGAGTGCGCAATTAAAATTCGCAATGCGTAATTAAAAGTTGCAATGTGCAATTAAAATTCGCAATGCAATAACAGTTTAAGGAACAATATTACATTGCGAGATGTGGATTTTTAATCTTATTGATGCGCATTCTTTTGCTCTTTGCGAATTTAATTATATTCCCCCCAAGGTCTGCTGTGTTGCTGGAGCAAAAGTCACGACAGGGTCCACAACTGAGTTTATAATTGTTCAAAAGTTGTATTTCTAATTTTCTAAAACTCCAGTCTTAATATGTTTGCTCTCTTACTTCTTATAGTTCATTTATTCATCTGTTTACAACAATAAAGTTATAGAGTGATTTGGTTTGACACTAAACTGTACACTTACAGTTGAAATGGGTTTACTGTTAAAGAATGTTGCCATCCTTGAGTTATTTTTCCTTACAAGGATTTCTAACATTCCCATTTTGCAAGCAATCAATTCTTCTTCATATTAGCTTGTATGAATTACCACAAAGCAATAAACGAAGTTGAGGGTATATCTATGTAGAGTTCTGATACAGAGGCTATTTTTGTGTGGAGTTCTGTTACTCAAAATTGCAAAACTTTTCCAGGCCCACAAAAGTTCTACAGTAAAATAGAAAGATAGAAAGAAGGGCTAATGAAGAAGCAGTTAAGTGCAAAGTTTCACCCAACAGTCCTAAATAAGCCTCTACTGGTCCACTGCATTGTATTTTTGCATGACTTTACAGCACAAATAATGAACTTTAACCTATACAATGTAACCACAAAACCTAGTTGTAGCCTTTTAATGTACAAAACATTTTTCACACATAAATACACTTCTTAATACAGATTCAATATATTTTAATAACAAATGGGTTTAATAATTAGCAAATTAAATATTAAAGTGGTGTGTATTCTCTAAGACTGTTATAGATAGATGTTTGAGCTATTTTCCTGCTATGTGTACTTATCTCAGTACTGTCTCTAATACAACACACAGGCCAGAAATTACACAAAAAACAGCATGTCAGATAAGTGCATTGCATCTCAAAATCCACAAAATGGATAGCATAGAACAAACAAAAGACAGAGCGCTATGATATTATAGAAACCATTACCAAGGAGTTAACAAAGATCAAGCGTGACGTATCTTTCAAAAAAATATATAAGAAGGTTTCATAATGCATTTAATAAAGGAAATTAAGTAATGTTTTTTAGAGGTAGTAAAGAATTCCCCTCAAATACTCCCTTCAATAATGCTACTACAATGACTCCCTACCAAAAAAACACCAAAAACATATACTTGATACCGGCACTCACCTATCATTTAGAGCAATAGGGATATATATATACTGTATATATATAATACATATTATCTCCATAACTGATTTGCTCTTCATTGTTTTATTATAGTACTATATTTTAAGTCCTATTACCTTGGAACTGAGTACATGGAATTTAGTACGCTGCACTTTCTCTACCTTTAATTGATTGTTGCCTCACCAGTGATCACAACTGTTGGGAGCAACATTTTTCTCACCAACCTCTTGGATGTTGCTCTCAGTGGCCTCAAAGGAGTTGTGTAATTTTATAATTTATGGCTTGGAAGCAACTGTTTGTTGCATAAAAACCATGTCTCCTGCCAAAGAGAACCTCATGAAGCCTGCTAGTCCACATAGGGGCTACCACATATCCAATCACAGTACATATCTGGCATCCCCAGGAACTTTTTCATGCTTATGTTGCTTCTCAACACTTTTTACTTTGAATGTGGCTCACATACGTTTGGATAACCCCTCAGTCTAAGCAATCCAGATATACTTGATCAATATTAGCCACTATCCCTCTTTATATTAGTAGGGATTAAAATACACATGAGAAGGGCATGCAAAATCTATATTACATATTGGCTAAAAGGAACAAATGTTCAATAAAAATGTTGTTACAAAAAATTACACAAAAAGTGTATCTTTTTAAAATGCGCAAACTATCTTAATATTTACTTCAGAGACTATATACAGTAACACATGCTCATAAATAAAAAAGTCATGGTTAGGTGGTTTTCTGAGGGCAGCTTACTAGAGGTTTTTATTACGTGTATGTACATCATAGCCAATTACAAAGTCATTTTAACAACTGAAAAGTACCAATGAAAATAAGTATATTCCATTGTATTTTCAATTTTAATGATTATGTGAAGGAATATAACAAAATCTCCAATCTGAAGTTCTTCAGTTAGGGGCTAAGGGTGTACTTTTTTGCCTCATAAAACCTACTATTTCCTGCTTGACATATATTGACATTGACTTACAGTAAGCATGGTCAAATAAGGTGTCTTCATGGAAATAGGCAAATGCATATATATAATTACAGCAATTATCACATTTATGATGACATCAGAATAAATGGTGATACATAAAAAGAAAACCAGGGAAGAAGTGATTTTTCTACCTTTCAATTAATTTAGTATAATCTGTCATAGTTATGATCTGGTTGCTTATTTTTGTTACGGTTGTTTTCTACAAAGAATACATACAGTACGTTTAGCTCTTGGGGTAGAAGTATCTCAGATGGTGTTTCATTACAGCTGAAAGTTGTACCAGCAAATTAAAGTCTTGCAAGATTAATTCTGCAATGGCTGCTGTGAATACTTCATTTGGCAATATAATGCCTGTATAGAAGAGACTACTTATTTGGTCCCAAAAATAGGAATTTCCATTGACTAGATAGAAGCAACCTGGTTTTTGAGAATAATAAAGTTTCATCAAAGAATTGTTCAGCTTACAGTAATTTAGGAATATGGGTTTTTAGAAGATTGTACGTGTTACTTTACAACTAGTCTTGCTTATTAGGAATGGCATATCCATGGTTCTTCAGTAATTGCAAAATGATACTGCAAAGGTATGCTGCATAGCTGCTATTATAGCAGTTTTCAAATGACTGACCAACAATGTACATATTACTATGACTAGAATCATTTCTAGCTCTTGAACTACATATGTATTTTGATCAGTCTTTGTCATGTTTTTCACCATCTTCTCTCATTTATATAGGGTGAAACAAAGATTTTGAAGCTCAAAAATCTTCGGCCTCAGGATTATGCCAATTACAGCTGTATTGCTTCAGTAAGAAATGTTTGCAATATTCCTGACAAAATGGTGTCGTTTAAGCTTTCCAACAGAACAGGTATATTAAAAAATGTGTTGTTTAGATTTTAACCTGCTAATATGCTACAGTATGTTCCTTCTAAGGCAGTGGTGTCCAACCTTTTGGCCTCCCTGGGCCACATTGGAAAAAGAAAAAGTGTCTGGGGCCACATATGAAAATAAACAAAAACTTTTGATTTGTAAAAGTAAAGAAAATGCACTACAATACTAGTTGGATAACCAGATAGAATTATACACTGGGATATGGGACACCTGGATATTAAATAGACTTATTATTACATTATTATTACTATTAACTGGTCAATGGACAGAAACCCCCTCCTGCCTACTCCTCTATCTTTTGCAACATGACGTTTCCTCTGGAACCAAGCATTTCCAGTCGGGCCACATTCATATTCATCCTGGGCCACATGCGGCCCCTGGGCCACAGATTGGACACCCCTGCTCTAAGGTGTGAGCTCCTGCACATGCACACATGAGGCCAGAGCACACAACAAATTTAATGGTGTAAGTCAACGTCATCACCTCTGGGTAGGACCTAAACATTGACTTACACCATAAAATTTTCGCACATAAACTAAATCCTCTCTCTATGTAAATAGATAAATACTTATATACCTATAAATATATATAGTAACATACTGTACTCAACGGGAATACTTGAAAAAAAAAATCAATCACAATATTTTTTTCACAAGTATTCCCATAGAGTGCGGTACTATATTATTTTATTTACCTTATTTACGAGCACCTGGGCAAGTTGCTAAATGTTTTTATTAGTGATGGGCGAATTTCCCCAGTTTCGCTTCGCCGAAAAATTTGTGAATTCCCAGAGAAATTCGCGAATTTTTCGGCGAAGCGAATCTCGGAAGATTCGCCCATCACAAATTTTTTCATTTTTTATTTAAAAAAACCTGTGAGTGCCACTACTTTGTCTCATTGCATATAACTTTTTAGCTGGCACCCAGGTATATACCCCGGTATACGGTGTGCACCTTAAGATCTGTGAGTATATATATATATTTATGCTCCTCCATGTTTTACCATGTTTTATATATATATATATATATACACACACACAATATAATATATACGATGTGTTATACAGTATACAGTATGTGTTATATATATGCTTAGCTGCACACTTGTCAGTTAAACTGTGAAAAAAAGATTCACCAATAAAAAAAAATAGTGCATCCAGAGAAGCAACTTTTCAACCTTGTTCTCCTGGATGCTGGAGGATGTTTACTGTATAACGTATGCATGCTTGCACACTTGTGCTATCATCCATGTTATTTAGCCACAATGTTACAGGTGACATTGCCTCATAGGTATGTATAATGCCTCCTCTCAGGTATCAATGGACCAAGGTTAAAAATTTCATTGGTAACCCCTACTGCCCCAAGAAATATGTGATAGAACTACTTTCAAGCAGGTGAACATCAATATAATAAGGCAAGCAATGAAGAAATGGTCTGTATTTATATTCAGTGCTGACTTGGACAAACAGCAATATGTGCAGATAAACTATAATGATGTCTGCACTAAAGATACCATCTTAGAAAGATTCCTTAGCAGCAGATATTCTATTAGAAAATTTAAGTAAAAAAGAAAATAAATTAAAGTGGCCATTGAACTTTTCCAGTTAAAGTGGTAATTGTCTAGAGCTATTCAAGTTAATTAAAATGAGAGATGTGACATCTCATTCTCAGGGGATGCTTCTATAAAAAGTCATAGATTAAAAATCTGATGGTTGACCCTGTTCTGGTGGATCTTGGCCAAATAACCCTTTGCCCATAAATTAAAATGGCAATGTCTTCTCTTTTTAATATGTACAGTACGTATGTTTCCTTTGTTATTTTGTCTGTGCTTTTGCCTCTCCACTCTAACACGAGTGTAATTTTTGGACTGCAAGTTTACATTGAATGGAATTTACTTGGGAGTGATGCTCAATATTCAGAGCCATTATTGTGTGAGGTTGGTGTAATTTAATTTTATGGTATGTGCTGTATTTGCAACCTCGACAAATGCTCTTAAGTTGGACCTGAAAAACAGTAATCATATTGTATGTCCGTGATAATGTGTGACATGTTGTAATTCAAAAAAATATACAAATATAGTATTGTAACGCTATTTTGGGACCCTGCAGGCCGACAGGGTTAATCACCAGCTAGTTTAATAGAGCGTGGGTTACACGTGACTCTAACACTCCAGGCTAGGGCCTTCTCTAAGTGGAAGTACAAAGGTGTGGTATAGTGCAACTACAACTCCCACAGGCTACTGTGCAATAAAACAGGGAAAAGATTGGGTACTGTGAGGTTCTTATAAACAAATGAACAAATGGTTTATTTAACATTACAGGGCATTACTAACATCACATTGGGTCAGAGGCATGTAGCAGAGGCACATCCCATACAGAGCATAACACAGGCTGACAAACCATGGGGCAGACTTGGTAGTGTCCAGTAGTGGTCTGGAAAACCTCAGGGAAATCCTCTATACTGATTCCCTCTCTACTGGTATCCCTATACAACAGGCAATATGGCCTGGGATAGATACCTCCAAGCTGCCACTCCTACTGTATGTTGAAGTTCAGAACTGTTCTTTTTTGCTCAACCTTGACTGACTTACACTCCTATAGTATATAAGTACTGGGAGCTACACCTGCCACTATCTATTTGCCTCATTCACTTGTACCTGACCCATGCCCAGGTCAGAGCACACATTCACCATATACCCAGGTGGAAGGCCACTTCTTTCCCAGCACTATACCAAAGTGAGGCAGGATGTGGTCACAGTAACTCCTGGCCAATAGCATTTTATAAGCAAATCCTTAAACTAGATAAATTAACTTTTGCCCAGTAACTAGGGAAAAGGGATAGGGATTTAAATCCCTAGGGACACATTTAACCTTTTGAGTCCCTACAGTATCTAAAGCACATGTTCAATAGTGTGATATACCAGATCCTGGCCATAGTGAAGCCTGCTAGGAGGCCTTTTGGTGGAAAGTTTCCTGTTTTGGGAGAGTTTCCTATTTTGGGAACTAACTAAACTATATAACTTAAACTTATACAGGGGTGTTTATCTTAGAAAGGTGATTTAAAGCTTGTAGAAACATGAATTATTTACATGGGTTCTTCGAAATCCATTCAATTATCAGTGTGTAGTTCGATATGCAACTGTAACAAATACAGAAAATACAATAAGTATGTTTGCAATGACCCATAATATAAAACATGTAAGAGTACATAACTGTAACATAAACACCTTAACTTGCATGAAATATATATATACAGCAATGTCTCTGGGGATTCTGGCAGCTGTGGAGTTGATTTGTTGCAACTACTGTATTTGCATACCAGCGAAGCTACCATGAGGAGAGAATGAAACTGTATGTTTCTTCCACACCATGAGTTGTAAAGTGGAGTCTTGGCTCCCACAAGGCATTGCTCTAGGTCACATGGTGGGAATATGGTGGCCTGATTAGATCAAACTTACGATCATACGAATGGAGGAGTACTGAGTCCAGCAGGAATAAAAACTCTCCAGCATGCTACATAATGCCTAAAACCAAATAGTAGAGAAGAAGAAACCAAAAGACCAAACTAGCGCCAATAATAGCATTTGCTAAGGTGATCTGTGGTACATTGGGTCCTGAAAATACAACCTGAATTCATTTATAAAACCATATTTATTAATATATTATGGAATTTATAAAAATACCACATGTGTATGTATGTATATATATAGATTCGGAACGCATATTAGGACATCGTCGCGTAAGAAAGATGTCCTAGATGCGCCCTCCTAAGGCTATTGAATGCTGCGTCCGATGTTTTTTAACTCACCCGTTCTAAGAAGCTTCAGTAAAGTATAGGTCTTCGGTCCTCCTTCATGCAACGTCAGCCCTCACTCCTCCAAACTCAGCCCTCCCACCTCCAAACTCAGCCCTCCCACCTCCAAACTCAGCCCTCCCACCTCACAAGTCAGCCCACCTAACTCAGCCCTCCCTCCTCCGAAGTCAGCCCTCCCGTCTTCATGCCTAATTGAGAGAGGGCTGACGTAAGAAGAGGGAGGGCTGACTTCGGAGGAAGGAGGGCTGATTTCGGAGGAGGGAGGGCTGAGTTCGGAGGAGGGAGGGCTGAGTTTGAAGGAGGGAGGGCTGAGTTAGGAGGGCTGACTTATGAGGTGGGAGGGCTGAGTTTGGAGGTGGGAGGGCTGAGTTTTGAGGAAGGAGGGCTGACGTCGCAAGACCTATACTTTACTGAATCTTCTTAGGAAGGGTGAGTTGAAAAATATCGGACGCAGCATTCAATAGTGATGATGTCCTAATATGCGTTCCGTATATACATACTAAACTCAGATTACCCACTTTTCCAATTTACACAATATCCCATCAAATAAAAGTGTTCACCATTGTGAAAAGTTTAAATGCAATAAATGAGTTTAAAGATGACTTTAGACAACACAGTTTCTTCAATTAGTCCCAAGTCATGATGCATTCAACACACATATCCCAGTGGCTTCATCTATATATATATATATACGTATATATATATATATATATATAGATATATACAATGTATTAATAAATATGGTTTTATAAATGACTTCAGGTTGTGTTTGCAGGACCCAATGCACCGTTGACCACCTTAGTAAACTCTGTAAGTATTAAAAAAAATCCTTAAAGGAACAGTTCAGGGTAAAATTACAAAGTGGGTAAATAGATGTGCTGTGCAAAATAAAAAATGTTTCTAATATAGTTAGTTAGCCAAAAATGTAATGTATAAAGGCTGGAGTGACTGGATGTCTAACATAACAGAATATAACACAACGCCCTGCTTTTCAGTTCCCTAAATCTGAGTTAGTCAGCGACTTTAAGGGGGGCCACATGGTACATAACTGTTCAGTGAGTTTGCCATTGATCCTCAGCATGCAACTTAGATTCAAAAGCAACAGTTTTGACCAATGTGGTCCTCCCTCAAGTCACTGATTGTATAGTAACCAGGGTAACCAAGCAGTGTAAACCAAGAGAGCTGAAAAGCAAGATGTAGTGTTCTGTTCTGTTCTGTAGCCTTTTTTAATTCACCCAGTTTTTACTTTTATACCAAACAATCATTTTAAGATTGTCTTTTTAAAGAACTGGGTGCTGCTAGTTAGATCTTTGGTTTCTTCTTCTATACTATTTGGTTTTAAGTGTTATTGAATATCCAAAGAAGCACCCAGGGCCAGATTTGTATTAGTGACATCCCCAGGCTGTAAACAAACTGTCTGCTCCCCTGCCCGGCCCAGGTGCATATTGCCCACACACTTTTCCTGTCACTTTCTGTGCATTAGGAAAATGATGCAGCTGGATGCCATGCCGCCCCTGGACTTGTGCCGCCCTAGGCCCAGGCCTTTGTGGCCTGGGAGCACCACCCCATTCTATATTAGATTATGGATGGGGTAATTGTTAGTGATGGGCGAATTTATTCGCCAGGGGCGAATTCGCGGCGAATTCCCGCGATTCGCCGCTGGCGAATAAATTCGCGAAACTGCCAAAAAAATTCACCAAAAAAAATTCGGCGCAACGCGCGCCGAAAATGACGCGCGACTCGTTTCGCGAATCCGTGAAAAATTCGCGAATTTTTCGGCGAAGCGAAACGCGGCCGTTTCGCCCATCACTAGTAATTGTTCATATAAGATCAGAGGTGCAATGCCTTTTTCTACAATAGTTTGGTATATGGTTACTGCTACATAATGTTACTGGTATTCCTGGAACAAATGGCAGTAGGCCAGACTAATGGAAACCTTAATTCCAATTCATAAATGAAACATAATTTTCCTACATCTGATGGAATCCGTATTCATAAATGAGGCCCACCACCTATATAATTCTAAACAGATTATAAATCATTCTCTTAGCATAGAGCTACTAGCTCTCTTGGTGATAAATTGTCTTTAACAGGCCATCACAATCTTGAGATTAGAGATATAATTTTCAAAATCTGTATTATATGCAGGGTTTATGTGTCTTTTTAAAACTTGTTTGTGCAGATAGAGTACAGTAACAGTAATATGTTTTCGATTAATCATAGTCCCGCATTGGGATTATGTTTCTTTTGATCAGCAAGAAACACCCTGCAGGTATATACCTGCACTTTTAATCTCTTATCAGATATTCTGCTTTAACTGACAGTGTACAGAATGTTCCAGCAATACATCCATGGCTCGTATTTATTAATACATTATTAATAAATGAAAGATGAAGAAAATGCACAGCTTTCTTATATAGTAATTCCATGTGGCTCTTGCCAGGAATGCAGTTTTACAAATAAAATAGGGTTTTACTCATTGTGCTGCTGTTTACTACAGCAAATTTTACAACATTTCTCTGGCATAGTATTTACATTTCTTTTTCACTTATTAAAAGAAACACAAAAACCAGCAGACTCAATAGAATGTAATGTTATATTTGAATCTGTTCTAGTTTGCTTAAAAAAATGAAAAATATGTGTATTTTCTTATATAGCATACCTTCCTATGAATCTGCAGTTTTAAAATAATTCAGCTTCTGGAAGATTTGTGTATTCTTCTCTTTATTGTTAGTTAGATACCTCTGTCTATGTATACTATACATACTTCGATTTTGTAAATCTCGTTTATCACTGAAATGTTCTGTTGACAGTTGACAACAAATAGGTACAGTACAGTAAAGATGCAAAGCTGCAAATGTATTTACAGTACATACCTTATTTTCAATGTCACAGGGCAAATTAAAAAAAGGGTGAATTTTCACCAGCGAACGATCTTCCACACTTCGTGCAACTTCACTAGGTGTAAATTTGTTATGCCACTATGCTAATTCACTAAAATGTGAAGTTGCGCCTCTGCAGCCAAATGCTTCCGAGGTTTCGCTAGCATTACTTCGTCAGCGCAAGCATTTCTTAGAGATCTTTTGATAGTGTTCAATTCTGCCAAGCAAAACTTTGCTAGTACTCTTACTCTTAGGTCAATTTGAGTAGAGATGGTCAAAATGCTTGAAGTGGCTACTTATTATTACACATGTCCAAGGAAGTAAAATAAAGATTAAACAGATCCTCTAATGCCCAAGACATGAGCCCACCCTAAAACAAATGTGGCATACCCCTCAAATTGTTTAAAAAAATTTACACAAAAATCTTTAATAGTTAGGACTTGTGAAGGAAATCCAGCTTTAAAAAATGAAAAGACGCCATAGTTTTTTTACAACTTTTATGACTTTCTGGCATACAGGATATGATGTCATTGATATAAGATTGAGCAGGATGTAGCTTAGTTTTATTAGTTCACCTGGTCTAAGCTGGTGAAGGAAACTCTGGTGAAAGAGGTAACTCTCTGTAGAATTTACACTTTAGTGAATTTGCAGAGTAACAATCATTCGCCTGAGGGCAAAACTGCACTAGAAACTGTATCTTTCACTAGCAAATTGTCACCTGCGTCTTTTAGTAAACTGGCGATGTCCCTGCGGATGAGATTTCTGGCGAATTTTCACTAGTGATGGCCACGTAACACTTTACTCCTCCTCAGTTTCTTTAAATAAGTTTTATTTATACAGATGCAGTCACTTTGGATTGTAAATTTAATGCGTCATGACTTAACTCATCTATCTCATTTATCACTTAACACAGAATATTGTGTCACAGCATCCCATCCAATTAAACAGTTCACCATTGAAAACAATGGTGCTTTGGTATGCTAATGAAAAGGTTAAATGCATTAAATGAGTTAAGATAACTTTAGATAACACAGTTTCTTCAATTAGAGTCATGATGCATTTAACTTACAAATCCAAGTGACTCTATCTGTATATCAAGCCCAAATATTCACGAACATTGCATAAAAATCGTAAGCAAAAAAGCAAATAGTATTGGGTAAAGAATATACAAAATTAAAAATATTTTGAGAGTGTAAACATACAGATGCAGCCACTTGGATTTGTGTGTTAAATGTGTCATGGTTTAGGGCTAATTGAAGAAACTGTGTTATCTAAAGTTATCTTAACTCATTTAATGCATTTAACCTTTTCATTAGCATACCAAAGCAGAAAGCACCATTGTTCACAATGATGAACACTTTAATTAGATGGGATTCTGTGACGCAATTTTTAAATTGTTAAATGAAACAAGTGTGAAGTCTGAGTTAAGTTATTCTGTGTCAAACACACAATCCAAAGTGGCTTCATCTGTACCTGTATGTACAAACATGCAATGTTCAAAAGAGCTCAAAACATTTCTTGATAGTATAGGTCATATGTGTATTTCGATTACTTTTGTGCCTTATCACAATGGAGTTGCAATAGGTGGTTCAGGCCACAGCATTTGTTTGCTGTTGAATGTTTTAAGACACTGGATAAGTGATTTAAAAACAAAGTACAATGGTAGAGTGGCAAAAGTAAGGATATTCCAAAACACTGAACATTTCTGAAAGACCCATCAATATAAATATATATATACAGTATATATATATATATATATATATATATATATATATATAAATATATACAGAATATACAATATGTATATATTGTACATGTGCACATAAATATAGTATTTTTATTTTACATATATATATATATTTACAAAACAAAAATCACAAGCACTCCTTGATATACAAATATAATACACAAAAGCCGTAAATATCTTGTAAATTATATCCTTATAAACGGTGAGTTCTGATGTCATCAGTTATAAACGGTGAGTTCTGATGTCATTTCTGTCACATGACTCACTGAAACTTGTGTATTATAATAAATAAAGTACCCTCAGTTGCAAAATATGAGGATATTAGAAGTTACCTTGGAGTTCCATGACCTGTATAAAAACACTCGGCCTTCGGCCTCGTGTTTTTATATGGTCATGAAACTCCTTGGTAACTTATAATATACTTATAATTTACAAGAGGGGGTACTTTATTCACTATATAATTTACAAAAATTACATAAAACCATATACATTGTAATCTCGATTCATCCCTCAGGGCTCTAATGTCCCCAGAGTTTGAATCCAAAATGCTTCTTGTTTTTTCAAATATAACTCTCTATTACCTCCACGTCCAAGTACCAGAATTGAGGTTATTTACTAAAATTCTAATTTTTCTCATAATTTAAATTTAAAAAGTTTGATCAAACTCCTATCCCTGATTTTGCTTTATTTATTAATAACATAAATAGAATAAAACGGATCGGTAAAAAAAAACTGAGAAAATCAAAAAACCCTAATCGTCAATTTTTTTGGACATCTCCCATTGACTTTGCAGATTAATCGGGATTTCAATTTATATTGTTTTGTGTAATTTCTGTAAATGATATTGGTGTTATTTTATTATTTTATTACATTAATACATTATATGACTATGTACAGTACTTTTAAAACAAAGCTAGGGGGTAGTGATGTAAGCAAAGGAACCAAGGGACTTATGGATATAAAGAGCATGAATAAAGAGTCGAATGTGAGAGTTAATTAACCCTTGAATTCGACCAATCAAATTGCGGTCGAATTTTAACCCTTCAAATTCGAATTTGAAGGGTTTTAGCTAAGTTTGATCCAACAAACGATCAAATATAAAAAATTCGATTGAATGATTAAATAGTTTTTTTTCTTCCGTAGGTTTAATATGGCGAACTAGGGATTTGAATTAAAATTTAAAGGGCGAGTAATTTGACCATCGAATGATCGAATAGATTTTTATTCGAATAATTCGAATCGATTGAATTTTTAAAAAATTCGAATTCGAATTTCAAATCCTTCACACGAATTTAGTAAATCTGCCCCTTAATGTTTTCAACACAAATGTTTGCACATTCAAGGAGTGCTGGGGACTTTTGTTTTGTGTGTGGTTCACCCTTGGTGGGGGTTTGACTCTGTGCACACATACATACTGTATATATATTGAAAAAGTTTATTCCTCCATACTAACATCTACACGTTTCAATCCACAGGGGATCATCAGGATCCTGGTAGTATATATAGCTAGGGTGGGAAAAATATAGAAATATTCTTGGCCATGAACAATGCAAATGTATGCAGATTAAAAGGGATCTAAAATCAATTTTTAAAAATGTAAATGTATATATATATATATATATATATATATATATATATATAAAGCCCTGTTTGGTTTCCATTGCAAGCATACTACCAAGAACATCATCCACTGCCATGCTGAGTGATTAAAGTGTTCAGTTATTTAAAGCAGTTAAAGCCTGCAGTGATGTTTCTGCTTCATGCTGTTTAAGAGTTAAGTCAATGCTTCATGTAATGGTGCCTACGCATCTGATTGCTAGTTAAATGCCACAATCATACATTTTTGACATGGAAAAACCTGAAAGGGAAACCAGTCTCTAGTAGTAATACACCTACAGAACTCAGGAACAGAAGCAGGAATCAAAAAGTTAATTTCAGTTGTTCTTGTATAGGCAGCCATCAAGAAGCATCACTCACTATAATCTTTAATTAATGAGTGTAACATACACGATATGATCTGAAACTGATAAATGATCAAAGATTAGCTAGCGTATAAAGGCATTATGAGATACAGTGTGCATTCCTAATTTGTATTCAAAGACTAATAGCGAAGTATTGATTGACACCCTCTGAAATATTCACAA
This sequence comes from Xenopus borealis, assembly GCA_024363595.1. NCBI lineage: Eukaryota > Metazoa > Chordata > Amphibia > Anura > Pipidae > Xenopus > Xenopus borealis. The sequence continues at coordinate 76,968,725 of CM044445.1, forward strand.
AGAGCTCTTATCGTCTCTTTGCAGCTATAATTCTGCCATTATTTATCTTTTTTGTAACACTCATTACAAACTCTCATAAAAGAAGGTATAGAAGCAATGGATCTCACTTATAATTTAAATTTGTCTACTATTTGTTATCAGGAACAAGCTTTGAAAATTAATATGAACATGCCTTCATTAAAGAATATAGAAGCTTGGGAGATGTAGCATGGTACCTAAAGTGACATACAGTATCTTGGACCTTTTGTATATTAGTTTAATGACAGCTTTAACTCTTTCAGAAAGGTAGGATGAATGACTATTCAATGCAGAAGAATCAGGGTCAAATATTATTTTACAGAATATTTATCATAAAAGTCTCCTCTTTCCAAAAAAAAAAAACAGTTTACATACTGTATATCTAAAGTGTGTCATAAAGAAACATTTTGCTATAGAGATTTTTAATGCAAAACATAAGACAAGGATCAGGAAATAAATGTATATTATTCACCAGATATTGGCCACAGTTAAATTCTGTTGGACAGGGTAGTTTGCCTTCATATTTTTTGTGTGTTGTATTATTTGAACTGGTTTCCTTCTGTTTGTTGTTCCCACATGCACAGTGCAGTGCAGTGGAACACACTTGTATGTTATGCATGAACTATAATTATAATTTGTGCTTAAGTAAGAAAACCCCTTATAGGAAAGTTGGCCCTTGTAAAGCAGCACTATTGAGCTGAAAACAGTTCTGCTGTACAAGAGTAGGGACCCTCATATACAGATAAACTTCTATTTTTTGGAAACCTAATAATTCCAAAAACTTGCTGTGGCCTAAAAGGTCTTTGATTCACCCTGTTGTTATGTAAGAGATGTTATTGATAGGGTAGACAGCTTAAAAAATAGAAAGTTTTAAATTTTGTGTATACCAGAAATGGTAAAAAACTATTGTCACGAACACGGTACTCCCAACCGCACGTGACTTCAGGTGTGGCTGTCAGGGGTCAC
>CM044445.1:76971172-76987089 GCA_024363595.1 Xenopus borealis
ACTAGAATAACTTTATTTAACTTTGAATTGCTGTTACAGCCACTGTATAAGCTTTATATTATTGCACTTCATTTTTCCTCTTTTTTTCCCTGCCATCTGGAACCACATTTCAGCTATATCTATTTAGAAAACAGTCAAAAATAGTCTAACAAAATAATATAACCATACAAACTAATTTTATCTGTAGAAAGTCTAAATCAGGGACAGATGACCATGTCATTATGCTCTGTTATTCCAGTAGAAGCAATGAATAGACACCTGCAAAACAGTCATTTGCCAGCTTCAATGCAAGAAGGTCTTCTGGTGCACTGAGAAATCTTCATTAATAGCAAATAAAGGTTAATAATATCCACACACACACAAAATATGTTTAAATAGAAAAAAGTAGTGGAGTTTTGTCAGTCTTATTAATATCATTAAACAATAGTTAAACATCTTACAAAATGGTACTTTTATTAGAGTTCCTCACAGATCCTCTCTTGTAATTGCCATGAGCATTGTCCTAATGTTTGTACCTCAAAAGCACAGTATGATGTGTGTATTGATATATGGTACTGTATACTCCCAATGACAGGACTGAGCACTCCCAATGACAGAACTCTTTGAGTGGAGTGCCACTCAAAATGTTGCATACTTTTTTGCTTCCAAAAAATTATATAATTAAAGGTAAGTTTTTAAAGAAACTATTTGGAGTGCTGTTATTGGAGGTATTTTATTGAAGCAGTACAGATCTAAACACCTTAAGTGGCCATGCTACAGGCAGCATTTTCCAGTCACCTGCTTAAAAGCAAACATTTATTGATTGCTAAGAATTACTGCACCTTTTATTACATATGGAGTCATAATTCCCTGACTTCTACACCAATTAACATAAAGAATAACAGCATACTATTAAAATGCTTATTTACTAGCTTGGGAAAGATTTTATCTTGTTGCACATAATGAAGGTGATAACATTTGCTAGGCATAATTCCCACAATTTAAATTTAAAAAGCAGGATGAATCCTGTATAATCGTATTGAACAACTTATACTTTGATGACACATGCAATCCATTGTAAATTAATCAGGTTGCACTAGGGTCCTTTAGAGGAGTTAGTAATTAGGTTTACTACATTTTTTGTTGAAGCCTATTATCATACTCCATAGACTTCTAAACCCATGCCAACTCAGTTTCATCAATTTGCCCAACTGTATGAGTCAGTAGTAGCACCTGGCAGTCTCTGGTTGGGCATGTTGGTCTACTGCATTAGGTATCTGATCCCCAGTGTTAATTAGAATGCGCCTGCTACTGATCTTACATTTAGCTTCTCCTTTGATTTTAATATTGATGTCAGCGTACTTTTGAGAGACAATATTAATAATAACACCCCAGACTTCCTTTTACAAGGTTTGTTATTCTGTTTAATTTAAAAAAAAAGACAATGCCGAAGGGTTGACATTTCTCGTTATCCAAAAGCAATGTCACACTATACTGTCTGATTTATTGGTACTATGACTATGTAGAGTTATGTTGTGTTATATAGGTCTCATTTCTTCTAGTATTCACAGATATTGGTTTAATGTCTCTCTCTCTCACTTTAACATACATTTCCTGTACAGTTTTGCTTTACAAAAATTCCAGCTTCTTCATTTTAAGACATTTTTTTCCTCAAGTGAAATGAATTTGTTAATCATGAAACTGAAATAGTCAGCAAAAAAGATTGCAAAGTTTAATTTATGGCTTAAAGTGTATGGGGCAGTGCTGAGCATTTTCATAATGTCTCTGCACATTAATCAAATTCAAATACACAAGAAAAAAAGACAAAAATACTGTGTATAAAATGAGTAGTGGAAAGCATTCATCATTTTGCACCAGTCTATTAGTAACTATAATAATATAAAAGAGCATTCACTAAATAAAAAGTGATATAGATGAATCTAAAATATTTACATTCTGACCAAGAGATTTCAGTGGTTGATTGTGAGATGAGCCCTTTCCACTTATTGTTCACTTGTATAACAGAAAAAGGTGTTGGACTAATTATGCAAATACTTGACTGTAGTTGGACCAGCCATTTTTAGTGACACTTATACATCATTTCTCCTTCACTTTTTTTAATATCATATGAATTTATAACTGTTTTATAACTGTATTTATATATTTCCCTTGTCCTCTTACATTCAGTGAAAGTTTTGGTAATAACAGATTTTTGTTAAAATTTGCCTTTTTGGTGACAGATATTGTTACGGCAATGTTAATGTGAAGACACATATTCTTTGTACACGATATTTATAATTTACTCTGATTAGATATTCCAGTTATGTGTGCTAGGAAACCAGTTCTTCCCACTTACCTCTCAGCATGCCAGCATTGCTACCTACTGTTGATGCCCCTGAGCCTTCTCTGTCTCTGTTGCCTGTTGCTTTTCCCACAGGTGCTGCTCATTCTTTGGAACCCAAGATTTCTGCATCAACTCATTAAAGAGGTCATTCTAAGATTTGATATGTGTTCTTAAACTAATTCAAGATTAAAGGGAAACTGTCATGGGAAAACATGTTTTTTTTAAATGCATCAGTTAATACTGCTGCTCCAATAGACTTCTGCACTGAAATCCATATCTCAAAAGAGCAAACAGATTTTTGCATATTCAGTTTTGAAATCTGACATGGGGCTAGCCATTTTGTCAATTTCCCAGCTGCCCCAGTCATGTGACTTGTGCCAGCACTTCAGGAGGGAACTGCTTTATGGCAGGCTGTTGTTTTTCCTTCTCAATGTAACTGAATAGTACACAGTGGGACATGGGTTTTACTATTGAGTGCTGTTCTTAGATCTACCAGGCAGCTGTTATCTTGTGTTAGGGAGCTGTTATCTGTTTACCTTCCCATTGTTCTTTTGTTAGGCTGCTGGGCGGGGGAAAGAGAGGAGGTGATTTCACTCCAACTTGCATTACAGCAGTAAAGACTGATTGAAGTTTATCAGAGCACAAGTCACATGACTTGGGGCAGCTGGGAAATTGACAATATGTCTAGCCCCATGTCAGATTTCAAAATGAAATATAAAAAAATCTGTTTGCTCTTTTGAGAAATGGATTTCAATGCAGAATTCTTCTGGAACAGCACTGTTAACTGATACATTTAAAAAAAAAAATGTTTTCCTATGACAGGATCACTTTAAATATTGTTTCACAACAGATTTCCAATAGAAAAATCTGAAGTCATCACATTATTATTGTACTCTTTGGGAAGGTCCTCTCAGTAGCCTTTCTGAAAACGTTTGGGAAATCTTTGGTGATCCTGGATGTATGTTAAAGATCTCTGCTCATATTATAATTTTCTATGGCTCTTTTGTAGCTACTGAATATGCCATTAACTTTCACACTTTAGTTTCTGTGGTGTTCTTCTCTCAAGATCTAAATAAAGATCTTAACAATGACCTTGCAGTTTTTAAATGCCCCCATTTTTTAAATACCTAGTGTGTCTTGTAACCCATATTGACACAAGAATAAAAGAAAGATAGTACCAAGATAGTCAGTAGAACTTCTCCTGTTTCTGCCTCTGCTTCTGCGCCTCCATTTTTTCTGAATATAGAAACCAGAGAAGGTCAATTGACCTGTGCATTTATTGTGATTTGAAGGGACACCAAATCAATTCAAGTGAGAATAAGCCCAAGCAGGGAAACACTTAAGTCTGATGGGGATGCCTAGCCTAGGCAAATCTATTTCCATCCAAAATAATTTACATATCCAAATATTTAAGTTTTTTCAATGAGATGATTTTCTCTTAGTATATAGACTTTTGTAATGTCTTTGGGGTTTATCTGTAAACATCCATGTGGAGTAAAAGAAAAAGTTGACATGAAATATACTGTTCACCCTTGAAATGCCAGTGGTAACTTAAATATATATTAATAATATCACTTTAAAGGACCATGGGTGTAAATGTTGGAGGGGTGGTGGGTTCTGATTTGTGCAACCAGCAATAAATCATTTTCTCAATGCATGATTCTTTTTTTTATCTGAGCTGTTTTATTTATTGCATAAATTAGTGGGTTGGAAGAGACAAAACAGATGGAAAGTAAAGCAGGAATTTAATAGAATTTTTAAGCTTATTTTAATACTGGACAGAAGGAAAAGTAATTAACGTGCCTCGTAGTTCACTATGAATTATCTTAAACCTCTTAACCTTTTAAATATCCAAAATATCAGGCACAAAGATAACCACAGCAATTGTAAGTCTATACATTCACTTTGGAAATCACAGGAATATTTGAATATCTTCCAGGGAGTTATAAAGCCATTATGCACTAAACTAAAAATTACATATTGCTGAATATTCTAAACTCTTCTGTAAACAATAATATTTGATCTTTCTGCATATTCAGTTTAAATGTAGACTTAGTAGCTACTTGGAAAAATAATTTTTATTTAAATGTATTTAGATATCATTATCGTTGTCTTTTCCTGATGCTTTCTTTATCTTCTGACTCATCTTAATACATTTTTCAAAAAACTATGTTGAAAAACTTAAGCTTTTCTTGCTGATACTTCCCAAAGTACAACAACAAATGGTAAAAAGCAACATCTGCTCAAAAGTGTTTTGCTACTTACAAGGGTGGATGGTGGTAATGCTGATACTGCCCAAAGTGGTAAAAAGCTATATCTGCTTAAAAGATTTTTGTTAAAATGATAAATATACTTTGCCCTGTATTTTTATATTAAATATCCACATAACATGTCTGTTCTCCAGATCAGATTGTCATATGGTTTCTAATGCTAATCACATACGACTGTAAATGTTGCAAACTCTACTGCATAGATCTGCATCAGATAATTGAATGTAAATTCTTGTCTACCACTTTCCAGCTTCCCCATCGATCAAACTCTTGGTGGATGATCCTATAGTTGTGAACCCTGGCGAAGCAATAACATTAGTATGCGTTACAACTGGGGGTGAGCCAACTCCAACACTCTTGTGGGTGAGATCGGCTGGTGTACTTCCTGAAAAGACTGTACTTAAAAGTGGAACTCTAACCATACCAGCCATTACTTCAGAGGATGCTGGCACATACAGCTGCATTGCTAATAATAATGTTGGAAACCCAGCAAAAAAGTCTACCAGTATTATTGTTAGAGGTAAGCATATTCAATTTATTCAGTTAAACAGAATTAACAAAATAATTAGGAATTATTGACAAAGGCGCGGGTGCTAGTGCTAAAGCATGTATCGGGAGCCCAACCACGCCTATTAGTCTTATGTATAGTATACATCAATACTAGTCTAATGCTTATACGGGCAAATGTAATTCAATGAGCAAAGTTTGCTACTGGTCTAATCACCTATAGCAACAATTCAGCAGTAAGCATTGAGTGGTCATCTGTTTAAAAGCAAACATCTTATTGGTTGTTATGGGTTGCTCCTGGAAAAACGTAGTGCCTAGTTTTATAGTATATTTAGACTATACTGATGACTGCATTTGCAAAATTGTAATGTGCAACAGACATTTTTATTAAAGGAGAGGTTAAAATAATATCTACATAGTGCTTTTTTTTATTTTGATCTACAGTGATCTACAGTGCATTTAAAATAATGTAATATTTGGTTAGTATATTTGCTAACAAATAAGTGTTAAATGAAACATTGTTTTCTAGTCAATTGATCATCTCATTTTGGCAAAGCAACTGTACCTTTGTGGGGAATATAATATAGATGTTTCCTGAAATCTATGTTGGAAGAGGTAATATATGCAGAGAATACTCCAACATATGTTTAGACCAGTGATTTTCTGCAACTTTACTTTAAACTAATGACGAAAATCCCCATTTACAATATGTTTACATTTCAGAGTACCTGACTAACATACAAACAGATGTTGGTAAACAAACAATTTCTTGTTGAAATGCAGTTTAAAGCATGTGTAAAATACAAAAGAAGCATGGAATCTTTTTCAGTTTTCTATTTTGGTCATTGGAAATAATAGCTAAATGGTGAATCATATTCCACCTGAAGTGCTTTTGCTTATTTCTAAAAATAAAAAAGTATTATGCTTGAAGATTCTGGCTTCAACAAAATTTCATTGTTTAGCTTGATATCCCTCCTACTCTCTTTCCAAAAATCTTTTATAAATATAGTAATACTGTATATGTTTGTGTACTAATGTTTTTCCTGCCATTCATATTATTAAAGTAGATTATTGTTTGCATTTAGGATCCCATGGAAATGTCAATGTATTAAGGACATGCACCTTATACTTAAGGTTTTTTTTACTAAAACTCAATTTAATCTCAGTTTTTTATGAAAACAAAGTCAACCAAACTCCCTTCCACAAATGAAACTCATTTAATTATTCTCAAAAAAATCTGAGAGATAAACTGTCATGTTAAAATCGAGCATCAATTTGTATTGTACGATTGCTGCGAAAACGTGTTTATTTTTGGATTATAAGAGGAAAACACAGCCTTTATTGGATTGATCAGAGCAAATCTCGATGTCAAGAAACAACTTTAGGGACATCTGCCATTGACTTCTACATGACCTCAACCAGTTTGAGATGGAGTATTTTCGGATTTTTAACAGTTGGGGTATAAAATTCTCTAAAAATCTCTAAAGTTTCCCCTTAATAACCAACACCAGATAAAATCAAGGTTAAATTAATGGGCCCCTAGTTGATACATTTCTCAGCAGCATCTGTGGAATATTAGTAACTATTGCATCAGCTATAAGAGCTGCCTTTAATGAAACAGGGATTCTGCTCAGCAGGGCTAAAGATAAAAAAAGTATCAACTACTGTGTCAAATTAGTTTACAGAGTTGGTGACCTGCTTCAGAAAGACATAAGAAAGTAAAAGAAAAATAACTTTTAACTTCAATATCAGAAAAAAAACAAATAGAACACAGAAAGAAAAATTAAAAAGTCTCTATTTCTGGTTAGCTATCTGAAAACAACTATTCTGAAAAGCATAGAACATTTTTTTAATTAAAAAAGTCAGCATCTAAAAGCTGGCAAGTTCATGTAAGGGGCATATTTACTAAGCGTAGAAGCGAATTTTGAAACAACATTTCAATTTCAAAGTAATTTTGGGCTACTTCGACTATCAAATAGCCCAAAATTCAATTCAAATTGAAAAAATTGGAAAATTTTAATTTTTAAGTAATTTCTCTTTAAAATCCTTCAAATGCGACACTTCACCACCTTAAAGCTGCCGAATTGCCATTTTAGCCTATGGGGGACCTCCTAGAGCCTAACCTGAAATTTTTTCAAAGTCCTAGGAATTCAAAGGATTTTGGTTGAAGTCATTTGAATCAAACTAGTCTGCATTTGAACGATTCGAACAATTTTAATTCAATCGAAAACTGACCTATTTGGTTCATTTTCAATTGAAAATCGCCCCCCAAAACATTTCGCAGTTTTTTCACTTCGAAATTCAACCATTAGTAAATCTGTCCCGTATGTGAATGATAGTTGGCCTAGGCAAAATTTAAGTTATTTATAAATTCAAGTTTTCATGAATGTTTTTTTGAGCTTGTAAACTCACAATTACAAGGTACTGTATTTTCCATGATTGTAGTTAATCAAGTTTTTATACAGATATGGGACCTGTTATCCAGAATGCTTGAGATCTGAGGCTTTCTGGCTAATGGATCTTTCCATAATTTGGATCTTCATACCTTAAGTCTACTAAAAAATGATGTAAACATTATATAAACCAAATATGCTGGTTTTGCTTCCAAAAAAAAAAGAATTGATAATATCTTAGTTTTGATCAAGTACAAGGTACTGTTTTATTATTACAGGGAAAAAGGAAATCATTTTCAAAAATGCAGATTATTTTATTATAATGAAAGGGAGACAGCCTTTCCGTAATTCAGAGCTTTCTGAATATCAGGTTTCTGGATGACGGATCCCATACCTGTATTCAGATTTTTGATAATAAGCAAACATTCATGTTTTCTAAAAGGTGAGTTTATTCAAAGAACTAAACTAAAATTAAACAAATTCAAATTCTCTTAAATCGGCCTCTAAACGTGTTATTCTTGCAGAATTTAGAGCAAACAGGTATTTTTGTTGTAATATTTGTTATATAAGTGCTTCTCTTTTGTATTAGCATCTTATAGACCACTAGGGAAAACAATAAGCTACTTCTATATTGCCTTTTCATCAGCTATCTACAATATGGCTATTTAATAGTAAAAGCTGGCAACTAAAGTAGAAAAGAATTGGTAATATTAAAATAATATTCAAGAGTTCTCATATACTCCAGCAAATAATAATTAAATAGTGCTAAAATGCATAGACAGAGACCGTTTCAGTAGTGGTGGGCGAATAAATTCGCCAGTTGCGAATTCGTGGTGAATTTCCGAGTTTCACTGCCAGCAAATAAATTCACAAAAATTCGCCAGAGCAAAATCTGGTGCATCAAAACATTTTTGTCATGTGTCACAATAGTCACGTGCATAAATATTGTCGTGCATCAATATTATTCGGACACCCATTGACTTTAATGCATTTGGACAGGCATGCGTATAAAAATTGTATCAGGTGTCGAAATTGACATGCGAGAAATTTGTTTTGAAAATTTAGAAAAATATTGTGGTAAATTTGAGAATTTTTCGGTGAAGCGGGACAAATTTGACCATTCTTATATATATAAATATATACATTTTATCTACACTTTACATTTGATACTATACTTTTGTTTGCATCATTATATTTAAGTTAATTGTCCTTAAATCTAATATTTTGCTGTAGATTCCCATCAAATATAGACCAAACTGACTGTGTGGCTTCATGTACAGTACCACAGAAATATAATGCAAATTTATGTTCTTTGTTTCTATCACATATTGCATGCAATGTGTATATCATTATGTGTAGCTGTGCATGTATATACACATACATACAAAAATCATGCAGAGCAGGTGTGTGAGCCTCCTAGATTAAGAAGTGAATGAAACTCTGCATGGATTATGGAGATAATTAAGGCAGTGGAAATATGAAGAACCTGGAATAATAACAAGAAATAAATAAAGCTGATTTACTTTTGATTATTCTGACTAGTAGAAGAACCGTAGGTCACTGTTGTTCTCCTAGGAATTTCATATTCATGGCATGATGGTAAGGTTTCAAATTCAAACTATAATGATGTCGAAATTGTATGAATGCTAACAATACAAGTTTGGAAGCTGCATTTTACAAAATAAATATATAACGTTACTGAGAAATATATAAACCGTAGAGTTAAATAATTTGGGATGAAGATGAAAAGATATTCATTGTTAATAAAGTTAAATCAATATTCATACATGAGTAAAATATTGTGAGGCCCCAATCTCGTTGGTTTAAGCAAGAATGATAAAAATTATTGGTATATTATTAGTAAAATGGAGCATTTAAAAATATATTTTTCAAATAAAAAAACAAGAGAATAAGAAATTTCTTTAGTACCAAGAAGGAACCCAATGTACATAAGCCAACAGTCTATATAATATGAGCCATAAACATTTGCAATTAAAGATTTTTTTTAATAAACACAGTATTAATGCTTTTTAAGGATAGTTTGTAAAAGACTTGCGTAAATAATGTGTTCTGGAAATTATTTGTGAATGTAATCTGTAGATGTGCAAAAAGGTTACCTTTTATAGTTATTTCCAGTGGAAATAACTATAAAAGGTAACCTTTTTGCACATCTACAGATTACATTCACAAACTATCCTTAAAAAGCATTAATACTGTGTTTATTAAAAAAAATCTTTAATTGCAAATGTTTATGGCTCATATTCCACCCATTAGCCTGTGGAGCAATTGTGGGAAGGAAAAAAGATTATTTGATATAATTATCGCTACTTGTTCATGGACAATCTATTTTATTTTAAAGTCAGGTAATTGGGAACTAAATTTACACAAAGATTTGAATTTTTAAAGGGAATTTGATACATTTCAAAATTTTAATTTGACTTGAGTTAAAGGAACAGTAACACCAAAAAAGTGTTTTAAAGTAAAGAAAATATAATGTAGTGTTGCCCTGCACTGCACTGTTAAAACTGATGTGTTTGCTTCAGAAACACCACTATAGTTCATATAAACATGCTGCTAAGTAGCAATGGTGGAAATTGAAAAATGGCTATATGGCACAGCATAAATATTGGATAACAGATAACATTATGTTCTACAAGAGCTTATCTGCTGTGAAACTTGAGCCTTTTCTCCTTTGAATGGCTGCCCCCATGCCCCCGTGCTTCTGAAGCAAACACTACAGTTTTTACCAGTGCAGGGCAACAATTCATTATATTTTTATTACTTTAAAACAATTTCAATTTTTGATGTTACTGGTCCTTTAAAAATCAAATTGAGTTTGGATAATTAACATCGAATTTGAGAGTTTTGATCATTAAAAATGAGAAAACTCTAATTTGAATTTTCAATTCAACCTTTAATAAATCTGCCCCTTATGTTAAATGTAAAATCACTACTAATTAAAATGTCAGAGTTTGTAAAGTAGATCGCCACTGGCGAATAAATTCGCGAAACGGCAGGAAAAATTTGCGGGCACAAATTCGCCGCCAAAAACGACTCGTTTCGCGAATTTTTCGCCAATTCGCGAATTTCTCTGGAAATTCGCGAATTTTTCGGCGAAGCGAAACGCGGCCGTTTCGCCCATCACTAGTAGGGGGTAATTATTAAAAATTTAACTAATCTATTAAGAATTCTTCTTGAAAAGTCAGAGAGAAAAAATGCGAGAAATTTGGATGTATCGGATTATTAGTGTAGATCACAATGTCAATAAACATTTCCCCTTTAAAAACGCAACCAGAAAAATTTTAGGATCTCCTAGTTTTTATATAGCTTAAAGGCCTAAGGTTTTTAGCTGTCTCTGAAAGTGGAAGGTGGATGATGAGATTTGTTATCTATATATTATTCACCCTATCTTTTCTTTTTATAAATCTCCAAATCAGTGGATTTGGAAAGCCTAGCCAAGTAGCAAGATGGTTGCATCAGTAGAAAAACACAATTTTCCATTCACTGGACAAAATAAATAGAGTCATTTAGCCAGTCTTACAAAATATATAGTAGCTTGGGCTTCAATAAAAATCCACATGTATTTATTTTTTCTTTGGCATAAGTGAAGTTCCCTAACCAATTAATTGCTGTAATGCAAAGCATTTTGTTGCGTACAGTATGGTTGCAATATATTTTAAGAGGAAATAAAATTTGTGATGCAATTACTGGTACAAGTGTTCTCTAAAAATAAAACAAAGCTCCTGCTTCACCACAGTTTGCAACATTCCTCACATCAAAATATGTTTAGAAAAGTCATATGAAGATAAAGAAAATGTTTCAAGAGTTATAATGCTGCTTTTATGAGAGGCACAAACATAATGCAATAATGGTCCTTCAACTCCTTTTCTCATCACAAAGATGCACTAGAGGCAAATAAATGGTTTGGTGAATGGTATTTTATGTTGGTGTATTTGCAACTTTATCAGTCATTTGTTCCATTTGCCTGCTAAATATTCCCTGAAGCATTTTCATTGAGGATGTATATTATCCATCCAGATGCTTCTTCAGCCATTTTTAGACTTTAGGTACAATTATTATAGTCTCAGGAAATACTAAACACTGGCATGATTGTTCAAGTGGCTTTTCTTTTCCTCCAATTCAGCCCTTTGACCTGTAGTCTGATGATCAGATGCATCAACCATCAGCCTTAATCCTGTATTATAATCCTTTGATAATAACATGTCCATAGCAGGCATACTTTGAACAGGCAAAAAACAATTGGCATTTTTATGGGTATCACTGAAACTAAAAATACTACAAATCTGATTTTATTTCAGCTATGAATTATTTTCTGTCATTATATAAACTGTTGGTTCTTATATACCCTAAATGACACATGAAGTAGTATGAAAGCAGAATTTAGATTCTGCCTTTTTGAGCCTTACAAATACAGCTGATTGAGCTTATCATATATAAAACAAAGGTATGCAGTATTTTAAGATAATAATCCATGTTTTTGTGCATGAGTTTGGCACAATATTTAGATCTAATTAGATTGCCCAAGGCAGAAAAAAAACTGGTTCCTCAAATACATAGGTGGAACGTAGCTATAAATAGTTGAAGGTATTCTGTCATGATTTTTATGGTGTAGTTTTTATATAAAATACACTGTGTACATTGCATGTAATTTATTCTACTATTTAAAATTATATTCTTGATTCAAGAACCTTCTTCAAGATTCTTTAACCAATAAGTGTAATTTTTTGAGTTGTAATATTGGGGTGCAGGCAGTCATCTCAGGTCATTGTGCCTGGTCATCTAACAGTGTAGAACATGTGTGTAGCACTATACTGAGTGAAAAATGCATGTGATTTTGCTTCCCATTGACACCAATGCAATTCAGTAAATTTTAAAGCAACCGTTCAGGGTAAAAATAAAAACTGTGCAAAATACAAAATGTTTCTTAATATAGTTTGTTAGCCAAAAATGTAATGTATAAAGTCTGGAGTGACTGGATGTCTAACATAACAGAATTGAGATGTAGTACTGTGTTAGCCATTCGAAAGAATGTATAAAATCTAAAGTTTGGTGACTACAACACAACTTCCTGCTTTTCAGCTCTGTTAATCTGAGTTAGTCAGCAACTTGAAGCGGGACCACATGGGACTTAAACTCAGCATGCAGCTCAGATTCAAAAGCAACAGTTATGACCAATGTGGCCCTCCCTCAAGTCACTGATTGGATACTGCCTGGTAACCAGAGTAACCAGTTAGTGTAAACCAAGAGAGCTGAAAAGCAGGAAATAGTGTTCTGTTCTATTAGGTAGACTTACAATCACTCCAGCCTTTATACATTACATTTTTGCCTAACTAAATATATTGAAAATTTTTTTTATTTTGCACAGCCTATCTATTTACCCAGTTTTGAAGTAATTTTGGGCTACTTCAACTATTGAATTAGCCAAAATTCGATTTGAATAGAAAAAATTTGACAAGTCGAATTTTCGAAGTACTGGCCCTTTAAAATCTTACGGCTTCGACACTTTGTCACCTAAAAGCTGCAGAATTGCCATTGTAGCATATGGGGGACCTCCTAGAACCTGTCCTAGGGATTCAAAGGATTTTGTGCAAAATTGTTTGAATCGTTCGATTTGAACGATGCAATTGGAGAATTCAAACGATTTTCATTTGATCGAAAATTGACCTATTGGATTGAAATATGTCCATTTACGATCAAAAAAGCCCTTTAAAAAAATTTGCTGGTCGAATTTCAAAGTTTTTTCACTTCGAAATTCGACCATTAGTAAATCTGACCCTTAGGGGCCGATTTACGAAATTCATGTGAATAGATCGAATTTGATCGAATAACGATCAGACGAATCTTTCGTGAAATCGTAGTGAATTTTGGCCTCTTCAATCATCGAATATCAAATAGATCGAATATTCGATAATTTGATCATTCAATGATCGAAGGAATTAAAATTTTAAAGTTATTCAACTGCCTACTTCGGCAGATTGAACCTACCGAATTGCAATAGAAGCCTATGGGAAGCTCGAATACCATTCATACAATCGAAGCGTTCGATCGTTCAAATCTTACAAATTTTTCGGATGCTCGAATTAAATTTTATGATGTTTTCGTGAAATCGAACAATCGGTATCCGATCGTACGAATTAATCGAGAAATCGAATATCGAGCAAAGTGATAGCCTAAAACTATTCGATAAGCATTCGATGGTCGAATGCTTATCGAATTTTGAATTTAGTTGAGCAAATTTTCGGGAATAATAGTAAATTTGCCCCTTAATGTTGCAGTCAGGGGACCGAGGCTATAACTGAAGCCACAAAACCAGGAGTGAAATAATTCAAACTTTCGGGTCATTAATCAGTTTAAAGGAGAATGGAAGGTATTTGTACTTGGGGGTGCCCCGGCCGGTGCTCCTATCAGCAGAAAACTGCACCAGCCCAGAGTTCTTCCAGCAAGCACAATGGAGCTTTTGGTTTCCAGCTTTATCTTTCTTCACGCGGGTGTGCATGTGCAGTAGCGAGAAAATCTTTACTGAAGAAGTTGGCTATTTTGTTCTACTGTGCATGCGTCTGCCCTGGAAATTTTGAAGAAAGAAGTGTAGTGCTTGCTGGAAAAACCCTGGGCCAATGTAGTTTTCTGCTGATAGAAGCACCGGCCTGGGGTGTCAGATGAGTAGATAAAATCATTTGGGGGTTGGTAACTTTTGGCACCCTCAAGTACAAATGTCTTTCATACTTCTTTCAATCAGAGTACATGGTGGCCATACTAAGATAGATATTCAACATCATAAGAGACAACTACTAGTGCTTATAAGAAGTTTAGGGCTTGTGAGGAATGGGGTTACTATTCTAGGGCAATGAGTGCATGTGCTGATGCATAAGATTTTTCATGCAACTGACTGTGGCCAAACACAAAGGCAATGCAGTAAGTAAATGCCCCCTAGAGTGACATAAAACTCATATTCACACAGTCAGGGTGCAGTTTCAGGAAAGACTGAGGTTAGCATATCTAATGGTTTTCTCCAATCAGTTATTAACTGAGTCTTTGTATAGATCCTGCCCCTGTGAGCTCATTGCTTGTAGTTTAGAGGAAGGGTGCTCCTGAAATTTAGCTTGAGGTTGTAATTCCATTTGTGTGTTAAGAAATTTGGCTTGTCTGATGTCTAATCTAAATCTCTTGGTGCTGCATTTGATAATGTTCCTCCTCTCAGCTTAATCCTTGGCATTGTGCACTTCTGATTTCCCATATACAGTATGGTTCGGCACAGATGACTAATCTTTTTGTCTCTTATTATGCTTCCAGTGCTGTTAAATTTGGCTGAACAGTCACTGTACATGTGATTCCACATGCTCTTAATACCTCTCTTGTCCGGGTCTGCTTGGATTTGTGCTGCCACACTAAATCGGTAATTGCGAGTTATAGTTGCACTATAGTGTTGTTGTGGTCAATTCCAATCACTTGCACATTCTGCCTGCTGTACTATACTAAAATCCAGTCACTGATCAGTGGAACTGTGATTCAAATCACACTCTGGTCAGTAACCCTAACACACACAGCATGCAAACTCATTTAAAGTTTAAAGTGTGGGGTTTATGGTATAATTCACTGTGATTTATTTATTTATTTATTTATTTACAATAAAGTTGTTCACTATTTGTCCCAGTATTCATTCTCCATAGGCTACTAAAAAGTACAAGCTTACAAGAATATGGAGTAAAGGCTCTGTGTGAAAAAAGTAGGACTCATACTCTATGTGACAATATCTAAGTTGGTGAGAGCATGTACAGGTATGGGATCCATTATCCAGAAAGTTCCAGATTATGGAAAGGCAATTTCCCATAGACTCCATTATAATAAATGAATCTGAATTAAACAAAAATAATTCTGTAATAATAAAACAGTAGCTTGTTCTTTATCTAAACTAAGATATAATTAATCCTTACTGGAAGCAAAACCAGCCTATTGGGTTTATTTGATGTTTTCTTGATTTTCTAGTAGACTTAAGGTATGAAGATCCAAGTTATGGAAAGATCTGTTACCCATAAAACCCCAGGTCCCAAGCATTCTAGATAAAAGATCCCATACCTGTAAGATAAAAGCATCAAGTGTTGAAATATGTGAATAAGGGTAGTGTTAAAAATAGAAAAGAATCTGTAGCACTGCAACAAACATAACTTTAACTTTAAATATGTTAAATTCAAGCACTTTATAATTTACCACTTGTTTTGTACTGTCAGAAAATACCATAAACTCGAGAATTATTTTAAGCAAGACATACACCTATATTTAATAATAGTCCAGTAATTGGGGGTTTTATTGGAAAAAGTGTCACTTTTAATTCTCAGAACAGAGATCTTTAAAAAGGAAAATTCTTTCATACTTACCGTAATTTTCTTTTCCTGGACTGAAGCATGG
>CM044445.1:76991139-77080184 GCA_024363595.1 Xenopus borealis
CCGCTGCGCGAGGGGATTAACCCATTAGTGACTACTGCCATGCGGAAGGACAGGAAAAAAGGAATACAATTGCAATCCTAATTTGGTAGATCTGTTTTTACATATCTTCACAGAAAAATAAAATGAAAAAGGTTACATTGTCCTAAACAGAACATCACAATATAAATTACTGGCTCTTATAAAGAGTTCAAAGAAAGTAAAGGTTTAAGTTAAATGTTATATATAGATTTTTATACATATCCAAGTCAACATTTAAGAATACACTGTCCATGACCCAGGCACTGTCAACTCAGTTTGTTTTCAGAACATAGTGCATTTTGTTCACAAGTATTCAACCAACCTAAATGAATGTACAATCCCACAGGACGGGATCAAAAGGACACAGATTTTTTTCATTTGCAAAAAAAATGCAGTAACATTAACTCATCATAACCTTGTCCACGTTAAATGTGTTTTTATTTAACACACATTTAAATTTACATTTTTCCATGAATCACTAAAAATTCATGGCATTATCATTTTTTTAAAAAGACTTAAGTCTAAAAATCACAAAAACCTCCAATAAAAAACTTTGCTATGTCCAGATCCTATAGAACTTAATGAGAACTGCACTGATCCTATTGGACCATTTTAAATCAATTTGGATTTTAGAGGTTTTTGGAATTTTTTCCACTAGGAATTGTCTGCAAAACTATTTTTAGAGGTTTTCAAGGTATTAGTATTTTTTAGCACATTCATAGTTTTAGGTGCTTATTTACTAAAAACTCCCTTCCGCAAAGGTTCGATTAGTATATGTTAGATTGACACTTGGAAAACTAAAATTTTTTCGGATTATCGCTGAAAACCCAGACTTTTTCAGATTATCCAGAATAGATCACAATGTCAAGAAACATCTTCAGGGACATCTGCCATTGACGTATAAATGACATCAACAGGGTGGATATGGTGTATTTTTATTTGGAATTTTAGCAGATTTGGAGTATGATAACTTTCTAAAAATTCAAGTTTATTTTCCTGAAAAATTTGAGTTTTCCCCCTAAAAATCTCGACCATAAAAAAAATCCAGGTTTAATAAATAGTGAAACGTGTGCTCCCTCTATTTTTTGGAAAAATGGTAGTTTCCAGAAAGTTTGCGAGATATATGGTGGAGTATTGCAGCTTACATTTTCACAGTGACTTTGTTGGGTCCTGAATGCACTACATTCTGTGTCAGGGAATTTTATCAAGTTTCCCAGGAATAGGAATGACTGGAATACTGATTTCAACTAACTGGTTTAAAATAATGCACAAAATTATGCTGAAAATAAAGCATATAGATATAAAATACTGCACATAGCTCACCGATAATGATGAGAGAATCATTTGCAGTGAAAATGACGCCTATAGACTCTAATGGGTAAAAAAAATCCGTTAAACATCAAAGAAAATATTGTCACCCACTGACAAATGCATTTATGAAAATTTTTGCTGTTTTGGAATTTTCGGCGAAGCGGTATGGGTCATGTTCTTTTAAGGCTTGGACTACAATCTGTTGTTTTGTTGATCTGCCATGGGTGTCTGTGGAATGACTGCTAGAATTTAATTATAGTAAATATTTGTTCACAAACTGTAGGTGCAGTATTCACAGTTTGATAAATATGAAAATGAGAAAGCTGTAGTTAGCGTAAATGAATGGTGTTCTATGGAAGTGTATGCACCAACTTCACCAATAACAGTGGCCAGGTGTAAATGCTGTAAAGGGCATTCTGCTATTTACTTATTTTACTTGCCATTTCCTATACACTGTATAGTGTCAATGTTTACTAGCAGTATATGTAGTGTGTACAGTGTATATGTATATATACATATTTATTTATAGTCCATATGGGGCTTATATAGGGATACCACTGTTTGTTCTATTTAAAATAAATAAAATAATACATACATTTCCATACATCTGGAACCCAAGGTATAAATTAACAGTGACACAAAAGTGGATGGATACTAAATGAAAGTTAATTTGTTCATTCACTGAACTGCTGCATATATATTGAAAACAAACTGTCTTTATGTATTTCTTTTTCCCTCAACTACAAACAAAATAAAGAAACCATTAAAAAATATTTGCATTTAAATTGAAAATGTGTGTGCATCAACTCTGAGGATGAAAAAAATTACTTGAAATTGAAAACAGTACACAGTATAGCATATCTAAATATATACTTAGCTTTTTTTAAATTAAGTACATGATGTTTCAGTGTTGAGATTAACTATTTCTTGTTTGGCCCTTTTATGAAATATATTGTGCTTTACAGCCTGTACTACCATCATAAAACAAATGTTATATTCTGATTAATCATTTGATGTTAGGACATAGGAGCCAATGCATTACTTTTTGCAAATGACACTGATGTGTACTGCAAGAAAAAAAAAACAAGCAAAATTAGTTAGAATTTAAGAATTCAATTATTGAAATCGTTTTTACCTGCACACAATTTTCATTGAACAGCAAGAATTCTGTCAGGTCATAGAGTCCAGTGCTGCTACTGCTGTGCAGTGTCTATCACTACAAAATACAAGGAACATAGGGCTCTAGAATATTAGGTAGAAACTCACTAGATTCAAACTGTAGTGTGAGATGCACCAGTCCCAGACCCCCAGCACAGGGAAGTCTGGGACTGGTCAGCAACAAAAATACATGGGCACCCAAAGAGTCTACAAAGGCCACCGATGTAAAAAGTTTCAAAATGATGCACATTTTGTTCCTATGGGCATCTAATCCTAAGTGTTATCATAAGCTTAACCTATGATCAAGTGACCCTTGACATGAAAAGGCTTTGCAATGTTGTTAATTTAAAGATTCATCAAGTTGTATCTGCTCTAAATAGTATACACACCAGTCTGATCTGCCCTAAATAGTATAAACACCTACTTTCTTTCTTCATAGATAAGATATGCATCAGTGGGGGGCACAAGTGCGGTATGCTGAGAAATGGCCACAGAGTAAAGGAGCTCTGTTACTGACCGGCATAGTCAGCCGCCTAAAAGCAGACAGAAGCGATGTAACCCTTGCAAGTGTTTCGGAACCTCGACAGAGGAATATTCACAATATTACGTGGACTGACCATGCCCCTATAGAACCTAACATAAGCATAGCTAGACAGACGAAATTCAGTACCACCTGGTGGTTAAATGAACTGCTTCTAAAGATCCCTGAATTAAGACAAATACTTCAAACACAAATTCAGACATATTTTCAGATTATTTTAATAAGGGCACAGTGGAATCAGTAGAAACACTATGTGAGGCTCATTAGACAGTTGTAAGGGGCCACGGCATTGCCATGGTGGCAAGATTTAAGAGAAATAGAAAGTATCAAAACCAACAAACCAAATAGAAGCTGCTAAAAGCAGAAACATTACTGCAGGCCAAGGCAAGGGCTCTCAGCCAATGTAGTGAAACCTAGATATGAACTAAAAGACCTAACAATACTGAAGGCAGAAAAAATGTTGAACTGGTCGAAACAAAGATGGTATGAACAAGCAAACGAGCCACACAATGCTCGCTAGGAGACTTAGAACCCAAAAGGCACTTAATACAAAAGAAAATAATTACTTCACCACAAGAAATAGCAGAAGAATTTTTACTTTATTATAAACAATTATATAATATCCCTCAGCCAAAACTAGAAAGCTAACTGCTTAAAGGCAAATTAGAGGAATTTTTACTAATATTTCCCAAAACTGAGCGCTACAGATTTAGATAACCTAAATGTGTCTATATCAGATGATGAAATAGCAGAGATCATAAAATAAATGCCTGCAAATAAATCTCCAGACCCAGATGGGTTTTACTTATTAATATTTTAAAGTTTTTAAGGACAACCTTCTCACATATATGACCAAGCTACGTATATACATCGCTTATGGATAACATCACCCCATCAAAGTCTTTTTTTGGCCTCATACATTTGGGTTATACCCAAAGAAGGGAAATATTATACCAAGTGCCAAAACTACAGGCCAATAGCGTTAGCCTCTAGATTGAACAGTAGTCTCCCATCTCTTATAGATTATAAAACAAATTTTCATTACAGGCAGCTGTTAGAATTGATACAATAGCTGCTAATACTCCAGAGATGTTCCTGTTAAATGTATCAATTAAATGTTGCAAAATTGTATCAGTTTAGAGTTTGCAGCTGAATTACTGAGATGCCAGACTCAAACACCAGAGACACCAACATTCAACTTTAAACTTATATTTTGGAAAAACAGTAAAAGATAAATAATGGAAAGTCATTGAAAAAAGTCTTTATTTTTGGGGAACAATTTGAAAACAACAGAAAAAAGTGTGTGGAAGGTGAACAACCCCTTTAAAACGCTATTAGAAATCAGTGCTTAGTTTCATCTGGAATGGAAAGAGACATACTGTAGAGTTGCTAGCCAAAACATTGTGCAGCTCTAGAACACAGGGAGGGTTGGGGTCCCTAATTTCTTACAATAGTACAGAGCAACACAATTGAAACCAGCTATGGACTGGATAACATGTAAACCTACTTCTAAATGGGCATACCTAAAAATGGAAAGCATAGAAATGTTACATCCAGCAGCTTTACTTTGGACAAACTATACTCCTGTTATACCAAGGGGTATCCTCAGCTCAATAACGCATACTCAACAACAATGGAATCCAAAAATGGACGCCCCCATCCAAAAACAGATACCTGCGTCCAAAATGAGACACAGCAGTGTTTCACAAATTTTTCGCCATTTCGCAAATAAATTTCAGTGAAACACCACAGATTCGCCCATCACTATTGTTTTCATTAATTTATATTAAAGTTTCATGAACCATATCCTGAGTCAGCCACTGACTAGATTGAGCTGAGCCAACAGTGCCGCTATGAGGTAGGTCTGGGAACTCTGACTGTATCTGTTACAACTACACTGGTGGAGCCGCACTCCCAACTTGCATATTTTTACTATTAATATACTTAAAACAACCTTTGGGGGTAGTCAGGCTCATTCCCAGTCTTTGCCAGATTGCTGTTTTAAAAAACTTAGACTTAGGGGTTATTTACTAAACTCTGAATGTATCTGTTCGGGTTTTTGGGACAAAACTTGCAAAAAGCCTGAATCCAAAAATCCACCATCTCAGACCTTCCAGGGTTGTGTATAAGTCAATGGCAGAGGTCCCAGTCCTATTTCAAAGTTTCTGTGGTCTGTGCTGGAATTATCCTGAAAATCCCTAGGGGATTCCCACTGGAGCCTCTATGGTCCCCCTTTTTTAATTAACCAATATCAGGGCCCACCAACACTTTATAGCACACCTTTTAACACTCCATATACACGAATTATCACCGACCTTAGGAGTTAAGACATCCACCTGATTTGGCATAACAGAACCACCCCCCCCACCCAGTAGACTGACAAGAACCCACTGAAGCTGTGATAACTACCAAACAGCTTCCTCCAGCACTACAAATTTGCCTGCCTTTTCCCCAACTCCCTAACAAGCCAACTAATCACTAGTGTACCCCCCAACCCTCCAAGACCACAAAAGTGACAATTTAAAAAAACAAAGCAAAATAGTAAAACGACCTCCAA
Organism: Xenopus borealis; assembly: GCA_024363595.1. Taxonomy (NCBI): domain Eukaryota; kingdom Metazoa; phylum Chordata; class Amphibia; order Anura; family Pipidae; genus Xenopus; species Xenopus borealis. The sequence goes on from CM044445.1 coordinate 76,996,725, forward strand.
AACTAAGGGAGGGTGTGGATCTTTTTTGTGTTGTCCACTCAAAATTGTGGCTAGCCAACCCACCGTGCACCTGACCTACAGTATATGGCCATTCTACCCCTCCATGACTAAGCTCCCCCTTTTACATTGACTGACCTATTTCGCTAGTGATGCTGAGATGGTAATGTAGCCCCCTCCTCCAACCCTGATGCTATGGGGCTCTCATTGTGACTTGAAAGTACTTTGTAACCTAAGTATATATTTCACTTTTCAAAATTCATAATGACCATTTGAATTACTAGTGAAATACTGTCCATTGGTAAGCTTCCCCTACAGGTGTGTGAAACTATTTATTGCAACTATCTGAATCATTATTCCAATGAAAGACTATGTTCTCCATGCATAGATTTAGCAGGTAAATACAATCTAACTTTGAGAATAAATCCTTTCATTACTTAGGTTCAAACAACTTTCCCTGTTTCATACATTTGTCTTATCCACATTGCTTATCCATTGCTTTAAGGTCTCTCATATAGAATCATAATATATTTGGGTGCTTTAAACCAAAAATGATTGTTACACAATTCCAGTGTGTATTATGTTTTAGCATGCACATCATTTGCTAAGGTTACCTCTTAAATACAGAGTTTTAAATTCTATAAAAAAAGTAATACATATCGTTTTCCTAGGTTTACTAATTCAAAATGTGACAAACTTTGATATTATAAAAAAAGACACTCCAGGGATTTGGTAACCATCTGCTAATCAAGAAACAAAGGCCATAAGGCACTCAGCAGTCATTCATGCCTCATTATGTCTAAAAGTTGATATAACAGAATGCCAAATGAGCCCTTGTCACTGTTTACTGTGTAATGATGGTCTTTGTGTTAAGTTTACTAAACAAGAATTAACTTGTAATAGTGTCTCCCTTTTAAGTTTATTTTTTATTTTTATAACAGTGGCTTCCATTGTTGAAATATCTATACTGTACAGTATACACACAATATGGGGGGGGTGTATTTTTATTGCTGGGATTCAACTATTTATTGTGCTAAAAATAATGAATTTTAATAATGGTTTAAAAAACATGATTCATATTTTTTTATATTCATAAAAGTAGAAAAATAAATCTAAAATTACACACATTTGAATTTAAAGAAGGCCTCTAAACATAAACATTTAATGACATAATAATATGCATAACCTATAAAAGAGCTTAATACAGCCAGGTCAAAAACAATAAATTAAAGTGCTTCATATAATTAATTTGCAGATGGAGAAACACAGGTTTAAGAACCAGTAACAGAAAATAAGGGGCACATTTACTAAGAGTCGAAGTGATTTTTCAAATGAAATTCTAGTTTCAAAGTCATTTTGAGTTACTTTGACTATTGAATAGCCCAAAATTCGATTAGAATTGAAAAAAATTGAAAATTCGAATTTTGTAATACTGTCTTTTTAAAAAAAACTTCAACTTTGACACTTTGCCACCTTAAAGGAACAGTAACACCAAAAAAGTGTTTAAACTAATGAAAATATCATGTAGTGTTGCCCTGCATTGGTAAAACTGATGTGGTTGCTTCAGAAAGAATGTAGTTCATATAAACAAGCTGCTGATTAGCAATGGTGGAAATTGAAAAAAGGCAATATGGCACAGGATAAATAATGGATAACAGATAACATTATGTTCTACAGAGTTTATCTGCTATCTGCTGTGTAACTTGAGCTTTTTCTCCTTTGAATGGCTGCCCCCATTGCTATACAGCAGCTTATTTATATAAACAGGAGTAGTGTTTCTGGAGCAAACACAGCAGTTTTACTAGTGCAGGGCAACACTGCATTATATTTTTATTACTTTAAAACTATTTCATTTTTTGATGTTACTGTTCCTTTAAAGCTGCCAAATTGCCATTGTAGCCAATGGGGGACTGTCTGGAACCTTTACATTGATTTTTTCTAAGTTTTAAAAATTCGAAGGATCTTGCTAAAATCATTCAAATAATTCGAATGGGGCGATGCATTAGAACGATTCGAATTATTTCTATTCCATCGAAAATGCACCTATTTGGTCTGTTTTCGATTGAAAATGGTTCCCAAAAAAATTAATCGGTTGAATTTTGAAGTTTTTTCACTTCCTAATTCGGCCATAGTAATCTGCCCCTTCGTGATAAAAGTTGTGTGATGCTCAAAAATAAGAAAAACTTTTAACTATTACTAGTACTTTAAGAAATATAAGCGGATTGCTTATTTTTTTATTAACACATATTGCAAATATGCAGAGAATAAGTGCTGAGGGGTGTGACAGGAAGATAAAGGAAATACATGTAACTTTATTTTGGCTTAAAATGACAACACCAACTAGTAGAGTAGATCATGGGCAGTACTCCCAGTCTATCCTCCTTGATGGAGCGCTCTTCCTAACTAAGGCTCACTGACTTTTTTAGAGAGTACTATAATGGTGGCTATCCTGCACATTAGCTAAAATTGTCCACGGGGTACCTGTTCCCTGATTTCTCTCAAGGGATTGTCCCTTAGGGCCTCACACTTCTGGGGCATTGTTGACTCCTGGTCAGCGGGCATCTACCCATATCAACTGTTGCAGGCCAAAAAACCCTCCCCCTGCAAAACACTATGTCACAGTGATGCAGGATATGGTCATCAACCTGAGGGTCAATGAACTGGGTTTGTAAATAAGCACAAGTGATTTAATTGGTTTTTAACCCAACAACAAGGAAATGAGACACTGGTAGGAGAATGAAGCCATAGGTGCCATTAAACCTATGGGTCCCTACATACACTATGTAACTCCACAGACCAATAGTTCTTGGAGTATGGCATGTTTTTTATGTGTTTTAGTGCCTAGAAGCAATCAGAAACTACAATGTATTTAGATCTTATTTGCACAAGCCATGGATTGCTTCAAACCTTATGATAAAAAACAGGGATTACATAGCTTTAAGCAGACGAAAAGCTTAATTTTAGAGTTTCAGAGAGCTACTACTGCCTAATAATTATAGCTTTTTTATTTTTATACCATTGTAAATCTGAATATAAAACAGACACAGAACATTTGTTTATTCACTGTCACAGCTGTCAAAGGAAATATTTATATAAATATGTGAATGGTGTTGTGCATGCACAATGCACATTGTAGACCAAAAGACTGATCCCAGCCTTAATTGAATTAGAAGTGAAAATTTGCCTTCTAAGGTTTCAGGTCACTGCAATTTCCTCTTGATCAATTTATTTCAGGCAGTTTTGTAAATTGCAACAGTTTTATTTAATGCAACACAGAACAAAAAAAGATGCAGTTGAACTATTGAGTTTTAGAAGATGATTCACAAAAGCCAGTGCTTAATGCAAAATAAGAATCCCACGTGCTCTCAAGAAAAAGAAATGGGAGGTTAGATATTGGTATCATATGAAACTGATCTTGTAAAAAGATTGAGGGGTTTTGATGATGATTTTGATGAATGTGTTTCATTTATTTGTCATATGTTTTTATATCCTCTTCTTCTTCTTCTTTGTGAAATAAAAGTCAGGCACCACATCTCTTCTCATCTTTATGCTTACTATTAACATTTCAAAGAGATGAAGTATGGTACAAATAACTGGAAACCCTCTACTGAAGGCGTTGTCATGTGACACATTTGTAATGTGCAGTGCCATGTTCAGCTAACTTTGTCTTCACTTTTTTCTTTTTTTACGCCTTTAAAAAAACATATCAAAAGTTGAGTCCATCAAAACACAAAGCTTTTCTGTGTCATGCAACATACTTCTCTGATGTATATCTAAAGATAAATTGTGCTATGTCATCACAAAATGTGATGCTATCCTAATTGCTATCCTAAACAAACAGAGAGTTTCTAAAGCTGTTAAAGCATAATGCAGAATAAATATAGTGGTATAGCTTCCACTGTTGTGGTTATTTTATTGGCAATAAACTGCCTTGGTAGCTTTCCTTCTCCTTTAAATGTCAGTGATATTTGCTTAGATTTAGACTTCCATTCTAGTATAGTATGCTTAAATGTACCATGGCCTCATTAAGATACTATTTATAATTCAGCTACAAGTCAAGGAATGGCACATTAAAGAATACTGCTTAACCATTTAAATCTAGACTCACTAAGCAAAAGCACAAGACAGAAGAAGTGAAAAAGGAATGCAATAATTTGATTTTCAATATAAACTTGTAGTGCTGCTACAATACAATTAATTATTTAGCGAATGTATACAAAATAAAGCAGATATACTACAGGGATTAAATATCAGAGGCTTCATGTTTTCTGACCTACCTTTTTATGGTTTTTCATCTAAGTGAATGTTTCTCAATACATTCAGCTCCAAAGAAGTGAACAGCATATGTGTTGATGAAATACAATGTCATGCTCCATTGAGTGCATGCATCTGAATATGAAGAGACCAAGAGAAGGAAAATACAACTTGTTCTCAATTTCACCCCAGACTGGTCAGTGCATATTACAATGCTTCAGACAAGCATTTGTGAACAATTGATGAATTCTGATACAAAGGCAAATAGAAATGAGCACCAATTATTAGAATATGTATTTTAGGCCATGTATTGAAGCTCATAAGGACATATTTTTATAAATATGTATTGTTTTCATTTTAAGTAGTCAGGAAAGTTTTTTCTGGGTGTAATAACAATCACACACATACACATAGCTCAAAGTCAATGCAGCACAATGCTTTGCACACCTCTCACCATTTTGCTAGGCACAAATTCACTACCACTACGCTAATTCACTAATATGTGAAGTTGCGTCATGGGTGCCGAATGCTGGCGACTTTTTGCTAGTGCTACTTTAGCAGAGCAAGCATTTCATAGAGAAGATTTGCTAGCGTTTGTTTATGCCTAGTGAAAATTTGCTAGTGATCTTACACTTAGGTCAGTTTGAATAGGAAGGTACATTAAAGTTATATGGACGTCTTTATTAGAGATGTTGGTGCAAATGTTTGAAGTTCCCACTTTTTATTACAAATGTCCACGAAACCTTAATAAAGACAAAAGAGTTAATATTATGCCCTACACATGAGTCCACTGTAAAATGAATGTCCCATATGTTCTCAAATGTTAGGACTTAGCATGCAATCCCTCTTAAAAAAAGGAAAAGTTGTCAGCATTTTTTAAACTTTAATGCATTTTAAGTTAGACAGGATATGATGTAAGATTGAGTCAGATGTAGCTTCACTTTAGCAGTTTGTCTGATCTGAGTTGGCAAAGTCAACTCTGGTGAAAGAGGTAACGTTCAGTAAAATCAGCACTTTACTGAATTTGTGGATCAACGACCATTCGCCTGCGTGAAAAGTCGGCTGGTGATACAGTGCGAATGAAAGCCACCGATGGTCCCATTTGCCACTTCACCCTTTAATCGTTCTCTCTGCACTCTTCTCCAAACGATTTCTTGAGATGCATGGTTAAATATGCATATGGTTGGTAAAGACCAGCACTCTTTTGTATTCAATTTAAAGTGGACCCGTCACCCAGACACAAAAATCTGTATAATAAAAGTCCTTTTCAAATTAAACTTGAAAAGCAATTTCAAATTTTTATTAAAGCATTCATAGCTGTTTTAAGCTCATTTAAAGATCTCAGCTGTCAATCAAATATTGTTTGCCTCTCCTCTATGCCTTAGGCATAGAGGCAGGGCAGACAATTATGCAAAAAAGAAAGGTTGTGGGAGCACTCCATAGCTAAATAAAAATGTACTAAAATACAATGGAAGTGCTACTGATCTGGCCAAATTAATTATACACATAGAGGGGCAGACAATTACTTTCACTTTCCATTCAGCACTTCCTAGATGTCACTGCTCTCACCACACATTCCCCCAGTTCCCTTAACCATTTAATTGTGTAGCCAGGGCATGGGAAAAGAAATCGGGTCCCCCATTCTGGTGCACAAACAAGATTCTGAGATGATGCAAGGCTTGCCTTAATAACAGTGTCCACAAAATGGCTCCTGCCCGCTTGCTATAATTATGAATTCCCAGACTGAAGGAAACAAGAATAAAATAATTTCTATTGTGTAATTGATGTTCATTTTGCTTGACTAATGTGATAAAATATGATTTTGAATATTTTTTTGGGGTGACGGGTCTACTTTAAAACAAAAAACTCTTTATTTCACATACCACTTGTGTCTAACGAAACAAGTGGTCCACATTAGGACCTTTATCAAACAAAGAGTTTTTTGTTTTAAATTGATACAGGTGAACTAACTGAAAGCACAGCATTTGGAAGATGTAAATAAGCACAGTACCAATAGCAATATGCTTCAAAATCAACATAACTAATATACTTTCTAATCTACACAACAACATATCTAGCAAATGTCTATCGAAAAGTTTCTTATTTTTTGTTGTATTTATAAATTATGCATGACTCCAGTTTGTGTTTTGTAACAAAAGTTAAAAAAAGAATATGCTGAAAATTAGAGTACATTGCATTGCATAATTACTGCTGAAAATATTGAAAACTGCATATTCTGTTAAATATTGCTTGCATATTATAGTTATGTGAAGTATAAGTACTGTATATAGGGCATGGAGAGCATCAGCATTTCAGAACCAGGACAGTGTTGCAATAAAAAAAATTGATGCTTAGCAATGCAAAAATAGAAATGCAAAAGAAAAACTGTTTAACAAACGAATATCAGTTATACTGCTAAGCACATTTTCAGGGGTCAGTATTCACACATGTCCTGAATGAGCCAAATGAATAAGGCTTGTAATGACATTTTTTCTGCCTATTGTTTTAATTAAAAAATAACAAATACATATTACCTATTGTTTTGCCCTTATAAAGTATAATGGTTGATTATTTTGTTTTCAATGTTTCGCACACCCAGAGATTATAACTGCTTACTTGATCCCCCGGGCTGTTGCTCCTATTCATTGAAAATTGCAATGGCTAAGGGTATTTCTTTATTAAAATATTTTATTTTTCAATTTTCAAAACTACAAACAATTGCAATAGGGAAAAAGAAGGAAGGAAAGAGAGAAACAACAAAAAGAGGAAGGAAGTGAGGAAAGGGGGAAGTACGTACATATATTGAATACAGGTATGTCTTAAAAACACTTAATTATTCTGTAAATAGTTATTGAATAATAATTAGAATGAGTAATCCTGCTTATACAAGTACCTTTCAAGAGTTGTTTCAGACAAGTTTACAGGCCTTGTGGAAAATTGTACACTGAAGCAATGTCACAGTTGCAGGTTCCTAAATAGCAGAGGCTGAGGGTATTTCTGTAGAAATCTTCTTTGGATTCTTTTTTCTTTATTCTGGTCGGGGCAGGTTTATACACAGTTGAGTGAAAGCTAAACTTAGATGCAAAAAATTTATCCTCTTCAAACTACCTGCTGCTGGTGCCTGGAGAAAAGACGATAGAGGAGGAAAACAATCTCTGCAGATGAGCTCCTAGAAAAGTGAAGCAATGGCCTGCGGTATTAGGTGATCGATTATAATCACTAGGGGGTGTCCAACATTTTGCCACTGCCAGTGATTATACAGTACTTTTAGTTCTCCTTTAAGTACCTTTCCTTATTTTCTGCGTGACATTTAATATAGATTTTTGTTGCATTTTCAGCTTTAAAAAAAGGTCGTTTCTGGATTACACCTGATCCCTATCACAAAGATGACAATATTCAGATTGGCCGTGAGGTGAAGATTTCCTGCCAAGTGGAAGCTGTTCCATCCGAAGAACTGACATTTAGCTGGTTTAAAAATGGCAGACCATTGCGCAGTTCTGAGAGAATGGTGATTACACAAACTGACCCTGATGTCTCCCCTGGTACCACTAATCTTGATATAATCGACTTAAAATTCACAGACTTTGGGACATACACATGTGTGGCATCTCTAAAGGGAGGAGGGATTTCTGACATCAGTATCGATGTTAATATATCCAGCAGTACAGGTAAGACTTAATTTTTTTTTTAGTCAAGTGGTCAGGGTAACTACTTGTAAGACAAACATGGACATTTAGAGGTACATTTATCAAGGGTGGAATTTCAAATTCATGTGAGGTTGAAATCCGACCATTTTAAATTTATTAAAATAAAAAATTTTAAACTCTGATGAATAGGATCAACATGAAAACTCAAATTGAATTTGAATAGAATTTTATTCCAAATTTCATAAACATAATTTGACTTTTAAGGTTTAAGGTGGCGAATAGTTGAATTTGAGTTTTCAAAAGGCCAGAATTAGAAAATCGAATTTGAATTTTTTTACAAACTCAAATCATATATGGATAACTCCGTAGTCAAATTTGACAGTTTTGGCCCGAAAAGAACCTTGAAAATTCAATTTCAAATTCGCAATACGACCCTTGATAAATCTGCCCCTTAGTGAAGATCAAAATATAAAAGTCTATGATAGCATTTCTTTTAACTTTCTCTAAAATCATCTGGTTCTGCAAACTATCATGTATAGTATTACAGTACTTAGTAGTATTTTTTGAAACTGAGATCAATCAGCAACATCAAAGAAAAGAGACACAAACTCCTACAGGATAGAGGATTACTTCTCACAGCTACAAAATGTTATTTTTATTTGTCATTAACTATTTTAATGTGTATAGGAATATACAATATACATTAATGATAATTGTTTTGTACTATAAATAATTGCAACCCACTTTGGATTTCAGACATTTTCTATAAAATTATGAAGAAATTACCAGCAGCCACTGAAAACTTGAGGTAGTATAAGGTTTATTTAACCCCAAGACATACATAAAAATGGTATTTGGGCCACCCAGGCACTTTATCAAGTCGTGATTTGATTTTAACGATAAACTGGCTTAAATATGTTTAGTGGTCCTGAGTGCAGAAAAGTGTTTTCTGATCAGTCATTTTAGAGGGTATCCACAAGCTACAACTCTGTACACAATCTACAACCAATACTCCATCACCTTCATAAATGCTTCAAGTGTTTCCATGTCAGCAAAGTGTGAGTATTAAATTCTTAGACCAAAAGCATGTTTAGGTTTTAATTTTCCTGTTTCTTTTTCTTATTTAATATTGTCAATGTAAAAAAAGGATTTTCAGTGCTTTTAAAATTATATCAGAGAAAAAATATTAGTATACGTTCTAAGGAAAATTATCATCAAATAATCATTGGTCAAGGATCTGAATACTTTGGCAAGGCATGTGCAGATTTGTTCACTAGGGGCAGATCTATCAAGGGTCAAATTGAAAATTTGAATTTTCAATTTTTTTATGGTCAAAACTGTCAAATTTGAGTTATTCAAATTCAATTTGAGTTATTAAAAAATTCTAATTCGATTTTCAAGATTTATCATACTCTGGCCCTTTAAGAACTCAAATTCAACTATTCACCACCTAAAACCTGTCAAATTGCTCTTTACCTCACTAGGAGAGATCCAGTGATCAATTTTGGGTTGTTTGCAGCCTTACTGACATTCAAGTTTTGCAGAAAAAAATCAAATTATGCTTTTAAAATTCAAATCAAATTTGATTTATTTATTTATTTATATCAGTTTAAAAAAAAATCAAATTCAATTTTTGAGATTTATCATACTCTGGCCCTTTAAGAATTTGAACTTGACTATTCACCAGTCTCGAACTATCCTTCATATGAAAACACTCCTAACCAACCCCTAAAAGAGCATTTATTAGTAGTAGTGTGACTTAAAGGCAAATGTGGCTGTTCATCCCTTGCCAAAAAGATCAATACCTTCTAAAATGTCAGTATTTTTGCTTCAGCATATGCAAAATCCATTGCATCAAAAACATCAATGTAAAATACTAATATCTAGCATTTCAGACAATTTATAATAAAATACATTAATTCTGTGCTTTAACATCAATACTGTTCTTGTGTACTTGTGATGTTCCAACTCTGCAGTAGTATGGGAAAAGAGACAAATAACTCTATTATTGTTAAAGAAATTGATTCTGCACCCATCACTAAAAGCCCATTTATTCACATGAAAAAAAAATAACAGATTTCTGTAAAAAATAATCTTTCTCGATAGTTATTTATTCCATTTTGGAGTGATGTCTTTGCACTCTGTCACTGAGAGTCATTTTTTTTTTTGAAAAGCCACTTTCTTTTAAAGAATAGAAAAATGTTTATGTCATAAAAGTCATAAAAACTTGTTATGTTTGGACCAATGATATTTGTAAAAATATATATTCCTACTGGAGTTGGGCATTGAACGTACTGTGTCTATTTTTGCAGATGATACTAAATTGTGCAGAACTATAGGTTCCATGCAGGATGCTGCCACTTTGCAGAGTGATTTGTCGAAGTTGGAAAACTGGGCAGCAAACTAGAAAATTATGTTCAATGTTGATAAATGCAAGTTTATGCACTTTGGCAAAAATAATATAAATGCTAGTTGTACACTAAATGGCAGTGTGTTGGTAGTTTACTTAAAGGAGAAGGAGCTGGGTTTTTTGTAGATAACATGTTGTCTAATTGTCCAAACTTGCATAAAAAAGGGCATTAACTCAAGGGATGAAAACATAATGATGCCTCTTTATATGTCACTGGTAAGGCCTCACCTGGAGTATGCAGTGCAGTTTTGGACTCCAGTCTTTAAGAGGGAAATAAATGAGCTGAAGATAGTGCAGGTATGTGCAACTGAACTGGTTAGAGGGATGGAAGACTTAAATGATTAGGGTAGACTATCAAGGTAGAGGGTTGTTTTCTCTGGAAAAAAGGTGCTTGTGAAGGGACATGATTACACTTTACAAGTACATTAGAGGACATTATAGACAAATAGCAGGGGACCTTTATACCCATAAAGATGATAATCGTACCAGAGGCCACCCCTTCAGACTAGAAGAAAAGGACTTCATTTGAAGCAACATAGGTGGTTCTTCACAGTGAGGACAGTAAGGTGGTGCAATGCACTGTCGGTTGATGTTGTGATGGCTGATTCTGTTAATGCCTTTAAGAGTGGCTTGGATGATTTCTTGAACAGACATAATATGAAATGCTATTTTGATACTTAAGTCTATAGTTAGGGTCAGATTTACTAATGGTCGAATTTCGAAGTGAAAAACTTAAAAATTTGACCATCAAAATTTTTTTGGGGAGGGGGTAATTTTCGATTGAATATGACTGTTTTCGATCTGCCGTATTCGGTCGAATTAAAATAGCTTGAATCAAATGATTGCATCGTTCAATCAATCATTGCAAACGATTTCCCCCAAAATTCTTCGATTTCTCAAAACTTAGAAAAAGTTTACGGATAAGTTCTAGAAGGTCCCCCATAGGCTAAAATGGCAATTCGGCAGCTTCGAGCTGTAGAATAGTTGAAGTTAAAGGATATTTAAAGGGCCAGTACTTCAAAATTAAAAAAATTGAATATTCAAATTTTTTCAGTTCGATACTGTAGTCGAAGTAGATCAAAATTACTTAGAAATTCGAATTTTAAAAACTAGAATTTTTTTTAAATTTTCACTTCGAACCTTATTGAATCTGACCCTTAGTATAGATATTGATATAGAAATATTATGTTAAATTATTGAGAGGTGTGTGTATGGATGCTTGGTTTTCATTTGGAGGGGTAGAACTTGATGGACTTTGTCTTTTTTCAATCTGATTTAACTACATAACTATTTAACTACTTATAATACAATATATCCACAGTAACATGCTCTAATAATTGACTAATAACAATAGTTACCTTTAGTGGTGGGCGAATCTGGGGCGTTTTGTTTTGTCAAATTTTTTGCTAATTAATTGAGAACTTTTTTAAGGGGTTTTTCGATCGAAAAAAATCAAATAATGATCGTTCAAAGAATGCATCGTTCAATTCAAATGATTCAAATGATTTTGGCAAAAATCCTTTGAATTTCAAAAAATGTAAAAACCACTCCTTAAAGGTTCCAGGAGGTCCCCCATAGGCTAAAATAGCAATTCGCATAGGCTAAAATAGCAATATGGCAGTGGCAAAGTGTTCAATTTAATTTTTTTTCGATTTTTTTCAATTCGAATTGAACTTTGGGCTATTTGATAGTCGACGTAGCCAAAAATGTCTTCGAAATTCTAATTTTTCTAATTTAAATTTTCACTTTGACACTTAGTAAAAGTGCCCCTGAATGTTGCAAGTGTAAACTAACAATTTGTAACACATTGTGTTATTAAATAAGTATGCTCCCATTCTTTTTATTTACTTTGTGTGAGGCATATTTTTGCGCAATAGATTTCTATCCATCATGTGAGATCTAAAATGTGCAGTACCCAGGGAATTGCTGTGATGTATGACTCATGCTCTTTGGTAACATTGCAGTCAGTATTTAATCAGGATTATAAGGATGTTTAAATAGGATTCTATATTATTTTGATCATTTTCAAGTGAGTCAAAACAAGGGATACTGAAGTTAAAGAAAAATAATGGAGGATTTTAAACAATGTATATTTATCATTATAAAGGAATGCTAGTGAAATAATAGCAAACTGCTTTATCCCAGTCCTAATCATTACAAAAAATGGTACATCACATTTAAAAAAAGTATGGAAATATAACAAAAACATCTGCACGTGTGTTTCCTTATATAATAGACTTCTCAAAGAGCACACATCACAGGAATATGCTATATATAACGAATAATGTTACTATGAATTTTGGGTTAACCTCCATTTTTGTTTTGATTTTCTCTTCAACCTCCCATGTTTAGTTCCACCACTTGCATGCACTTTAATTTGTTTCAGCCCATTCAACTTTGCTTTATTAATTTCCAAAATCATTTTCCACTCTTCTATTTTTCCAGCACTTTTCCATTTATCCCTCTGTTTCAGATTCTTTCTTTCTACACTATTCTGTGCTGTTCCACATGACATCCCTTTGTCATGTCTTCTTTAATGTATACCACAAAATTACAACAGTTTCAACCATAATTTTGCATACTCATATAAAATCATTGTAATATTTTGTGTGACTATGGACTGAAAATGCAGACTATCGACTTAACTTGAGTATTTTTACATCCACATTTGGTGAGAGATTAAGAATGAGAGCACACTTCATATGCTGCCCTCTCCTTTTCCAGCAACCAAAGGTTATTGGAATATCTGACAAACTGTTTTGTGGCCAGGTGTTGGCAGTTCCCTCTTTAACTCATCAACATTTAAACAGGGACAAGGTCTGGAGTTTATACCAAGGGGCAGATTTACTAAGGGTCGAAGTGAAAATTTTAATTTAAAAAATTAAAATTTCAAAGTAATTTTGGCCTACTTTTACTACCGAATAGGCCAACATTCGAACTGAAAAAAATTTTAAATTTGAATTTCAAAGTACTGTCTCTTTAAAAAACTTCATATTCGACACTTCGCCAACTTACAGTTGCCAAATGACCATTGCCTCGTGGAACCTTTACTATTAAAATTAAAGCAGGTCATAATTAAGCTAATAAAACAAACCCACCACAAAGATATCATAAAAATTAAAAATGGCTAAATCAACATATCAGTACATTATTAAAATAAGGAATGCATTGGTGAGCTCAGCAAAACCCCTTCACTACATCTATCCAAGGAGGTAAGCACATCATTGACTTAGTCTACAGTCAAGAGAAGCAATTAGAGGGTGTAAACCATTGGAAAGCCTTAAAAGTGGGAAGTTCTTATTAGACATTTTCAGAAAACATGTCCAGTTTTGGAATAGACAAAAGTAGGATCACATATACCAGAATGATGGGAATCCAAGAGTTTGGGGAAGGAAAGACTCATGATCCTAAGCATACAACATCATCCATGAAATATGATGGAGGCAAGATTATGGCATGGGAATGTATGACTATCAATCAAACTGGGTCACTAGTGTTTATTGATGGTATGACTGCTTTCAGAAGCAGCAGGAGATGTTCTGAAGTATATAGTTCTATACTATCAGCTCAAAGTCAGCCAAATGCTGTGTAACTAATCAGATGGCTCTTCACAACAACCCAAGAGTTGTTGATGGCAAAGTGGAATATTCATTAATGACTAAACTATCTGACCTTAACTGTTCATGGATTTAATTTTGCTGAAGAAAAAACTGAAGACAGAAAACAACTAGCAAGCAGCAACTGAAGACTGCAACTAAAGCACTAAAGATTAAAGCATCACTAGGGAGGAAACCCAACAATTCAATATTCCCTCATAAAAACTGACTGTGATTCCTAAACTGGGTTCAAATTATATTTTTGTTTTACCCTGTGAATTAAAGCTAAAAATCTACTACAGTAAAATCTTGATTACTTAATTTCAAATCATATATATATTCAAAACACAAAGCTTGTGTTTATTCCCTCAGGGTATTTATTGAGTATATATATATATATTTTTTTTTTTGTGGTAGAGCGACTAAAATGTTTTAAAAGATACATTTTGCTTTTCCTTCTTTTCTCCACAATATGAATTTTGCTGTCTGGCCCTGGAAAATATGGTGTTCTGGAAGGAAAAAGCAATCCATCCTAGTGGTCCAGTTTTCTTACTGGAACTTACTTTCCACAAGAAGGCTGTCCTGTGGAAAGGTATTTAATTGTACTGAGAGTGTCTGGTAGGTGTCTCTGAGCAGGGCACAAAATATGATGGTTACCTATCTGTGTTAGGAACTCCCAGAGGGAATGGGGGTGCTGCCTGCCACTGCAAGGAGCAGAGGGAGACGTAACTAGGAGACTGAGAATCTAAAGTGATTGAGAAAAGACAGAGGCTGGTGAGCTGATGTCCCAGGAGGGGAGAGCAAGAAGGGCTTAGAGAGACCCAGAATTTTGGAAGCCACCTTGCATGGTGAGAACCCCATAGTGAAGAAATGTCTTGAATGCGTGCTGTTGAAATTCAAAATCAAATTTGAATTTTCCAATTTTTTTAGGTCAAATTCAACTAGAGAACATGAATTTGACTATTTGTCACCTAAAACCTACCTGTATAAGGCAAAGGGAGATGTCCAGTCACCAGTTTGGAGATGTTTGTAGCTTTCCTGACATTCAAGGTTTTTTGGAGAAAATCGAGTTTGGTCGAATTTGAATCAAATATCATTTGAGTTTTTGATATTCTATTTTTTTTTAATTCATCCAGTTTTTGATATTCAATTTTTTTCCCAAATAACCCCTCCAGTCACATTTCGTATATATTTGAATTCAAGGGAGTTTAAAAAAGTCACATTAATTTGAAAAGTGCATTTTTTGCTGATTATACTGATTATACTATACAATAGTGATGGGCAAATTTGTTCGCCAGGGGCGAATTCTCTGCGAATTCCCGCGATTCGCCGCTGGCGAATAAATTCGTGAAACAGCATGAAAAATTTGCCACCAAAAATTTGCCGCCAAAAACGAGTCGTGCGTCATTTTTGACGCGACGCGCCGAAAACGACGCGCGACTCGTTTCGCCAATTGGCGAAAAATTCGCACCCGTTTCGCCCATCACTACTATACAATATTCTTTATAGAGAAATACAGCAGCATAAAGAACACACTTTAATAATTAACTAAAAACAGCACCGATGTATAACTTTCACAGAACAGATGGTGTATTGATTTGTTTAAAATAATTTCATATAATTATTGACTAGTGAGGATAACATATACTAAGGGGCAGATTTATCAAGGGTTGAAGTGAAAATTAAAAATTGGAAAATTTTATTTCCAAGTTTTTTGTAAAATTTGACTAGAGAATAGTTAAAATTTGATGTCTTTCAGGTTTCCTTTTATGCCCAGGGATCCATATATATATATATATATATATATATATACACATATAAATAGGCATGATAGATCATTTAATCACTCATCTGTCCTAGCTGATAGGGAGGAGCCCTCTAAAATGAGTATTGTAAAGGATTCCAAATTGACCACGTTTTAAGAAGGTAGTCATTTTGCAATGCTATACATTATCATTTGTTGAACTTTAAAAAAGTAAAATGAATGATTGGAAAAATATAAAAGGATAAGAAGACAATGATTAATTCAGACTAGTACACTCGGTAGAACATATGGTAAAGGTTAAAGCAGTGAAGCAAAAGAAACCGGATTTAGCATTTGTGAAATATGAAAATACTCTTTATTTTACAATTACTAAAATAAGACAAAAATGACCATGTATACATAGAATTCTGTTTACAGAGTTCATTATGTTAATATTATACACTGCTATTTAAAGTTATGTCACACCATTTATAATGGATGTACAAATAATAACAAGCCAATGTGTCTCACAAGAAACCTATAATCAGTTTTCACCCACAAGTGATAGTGATAGTAATGAACTGAGTTTATCAGTATATCATTGATGCTCTGTTAAAATGCAACACTGCTTATAAAGAAGTTATGCATTTTTTATACATTCTTCCCAACAGTCATTTAATGCAAATTTTGCATGCTCTATTTGGCTGTTATTCCATTTAAGGATCAGTAGTCACAGAATGAAAACAGGGCTCTAAAATTAAGCACATCAAATTTCAATCTGAAATATGTTTCATATGAATTTTATGCAGTTCAGTGGTTGCCATTGCCAATTTGTAAAACATTGTCATTGCTAAACAAATTTATTCATCTACACATTTTAGGTTGATATAGTGAATAAAATGATCTTTCATCTCACTGGACAATCGATCCAGAAACCTTGGTGGATCATGTGGTGATGATGCGCAATCCCCAGGAAATAACGTCACAGCAGTCGTTCTCAGCTGGGGTCCAGTATTCTGCCTGCTTTACAATGGCAAGTGGTTTATTTGTATAGACAAAGACAAAGGGTGGTATCCAATCAAAGAGCATGTTATGCTCTGAACTAATTGGTCGAGCCTGTACACAGGTACATGTCTATAGCTGGGGGCAGGGGAAGGTAGGAACAAAAGACATCAGAACAAAAGGGCACTTCCCCCGGTAGTCACAGAGCAATCTTAGCATGGCTTGTACTGATAAGTATGCGCGTTTTCTTGAATGCACTGACGTCTGCTGATTCGCGTAAAAATACACCTTTGCTCAATGGTCTGTATTCCTCAATCCCAACCGGCGCCACACCCGGCATGCTGCAGTCATGCCTGATGAACACAAATCGGATGGGATTCGGAATGATCGGGCGACCGTGCAAAGGTCGGTCGCAAAGACGCTTATCCCGCATTGGTGGTGACCATATGGTGAAATATGATTTCATAAAAATTTCCACATCAAGGTGAAATTTTGAATTGTCTTTTGTTTACAATAAATTAATAAAAGCTGTAAAATAAATACAGGTATGGGACCTGTTATCCAATATGCTCAGTATTTGGGGTTTTCCGGGTTAAGGTTATTTCTGTAATTTGGATCGCTATAATTTGTCTACTAAAAAAATATTTAGACAGTAAATAAACCCAATAGTATTGTTTTGCCTTCAATAAGGTTTACTCACATCTTAGTTGGTACAAGGTAGTATTTTATTATTACAGAGAAAAAGGAAACGTGTTTTACATTTTTCAATTGTTTTATTAAAGTGAAGTCTATGTGAGATGAATGTCTCTAGTGCTAAAGGCATTATTAATTTCGGAAATTGCAAGGAAACAAACGCCCACACACTACGGCTTATAACACACTAATTATTTTACAAAATGGTGACACTAATTATTTTACAAAATAGTGACAAAATCAATACACACAGTGCTAAAGGTACTTGAAAGAATAAAGTGAATATGAATAAAACGTTTTAACACTTAAGGCTTAGCTTCAATTATGTGGTGACATTTACCAGAGGTCCCTAAAGAGCTGCAGACTTTGCATGAAACTAGAATCCTTCTGGCATTTGATCACTTCAAGGCCCTAGATGAGATCTTCTTTTTGGTCCTTGATGAGATTCCTCTTTGGTGTCCTGGGATCCTCTAAAACAATGCTGTGCAAGTTTTTTTTTGCCCCAACTGTCAACTAATCATCACCACCACATAAAAAAGATAACTCCACCTGTACCTGTAGGGGACCTATCAGAACAAACTGGTAATCCCTCCCATGTTTCTATAAAACAGATTCTGGGTAGGGTACAGTGCCCCGTGTGTATTGGGTGTTGGGTGTAAAGACACCTAGCCCAGTGTCTTTTGTTTACTGTAAATAAACAGGGAGATCAAGAGTCTGTTGTACACTGTTTACAGAAAACAGAAATAACCTTACAGCCTGTTGATTTATAAATTAAAGCCTGCAGGATACTATATGACTATTGCAAAGCATTAATATCAGTATGTTATTTTTAACATGTGTAAAAGCCTACTTTTGCAGAATTAATTTCCTTTCAGAAAACGTCATATTATACTACCGCTTCCTGTAATTCTGATATGACGTTTTTACCTGTACTGCAATTAAAGGGTTTATAAACCTAAAAATAAAAAGTTCCCTAATGAAAGAAAATATAATTCTAAGCACCTTTCCTTAATACATTCATTTAAAATATAATTCCTGTTGAAACCAGCATATGTATGTTCCTTGGTATTTTCTTTGCTGTTGGCTCTGAATATTGAAACAGTGAACACAAGCTGATAAAAAGGCCTTTGAAGATGCATGCCAGGCATTGAAGGGAATGGAGTCTTGGTCAAAGCATAGACGGTTTCTGTTGCTTTCCATAGCAATTCCATTTGCGATTATTTAAAAAATAATAAAAACATTTTAATTATGTACATTGGACAATGCTTAGAGTTGTCACTTGGAAAATTCTGAATGTATCTTCAATTAATATTTTCAATTCTTACTTTATACCATCTTCTCTATCTTCTCTGTGGCTATTTCTGTGCCATTATAAAACAAATGGCCTAATTACTAACTAACTTTTTTTTGCAAGTTTCCTGAAGTTTACTGAGTTTTATCTGAATAATATTTCCTCAGGGTTTTTCTCTAAAAATGCCAGCTGCTGTAAGATGGAGGCTTATAGCCTATAGCAACATTGTAGTACGATTTTCTCTAGCATTCTATAATAATATAGTTAAACAGCACAATACATTTTCTAATGGCTTTTGGGAAAGTCTCACTTGGAACAGGATATATTTTTATTAATGCCTATAACAATAATTTTAATGCAACTAACACAAACTGGTCAAGATTTGGAAAAAAATGTTTCCAAGTATTAGCAGTCCCCTTAGTGTTTAGAGAAAAAACTAATTTAATAATTAATTTAAAAATAATGACTTTTGGGTTCTGAAATTTTACAATTTACTACTTTTGATGCTGGCAAACTTTCAAGGGGAATTCGCGAATTTATTCATATGGAAATTCGCCCTTGTCAAATAAATTCATCCATCACTACCACCAATTCATCAGAGGTTTATGCTCTGGTATTGCGCCTATCCTTGCTCTTATCCACAAGGGAAGTAAACCCAATTCCTGGCCTCCTCAAGCTTTGGAAGCTTTCCAATCATTGAAAGATGCTTTTACTTCTGCCTCGGTTCTCCAACATCCTGTTCCTCAATTACCCTTCTTCATTGAAGTGGTGGCTTCCGAGGTCGGAGCAGAAGCTATTATTTCCCAAAGACATTCTGCTGATAGAAAGTTACACCCCGTGCATACTAAGAAATTTTCCCCAGCGGAGCAGAACAACAATTTTGGGAACCGTGAACTCCTGGTAGTGAAACTTGCTCTTGTAGAATGGCACCACCTTTTAGAAGGGACTTCTAACCTGGTCACTATCTATACTGACCATAACAACCTAGAATGTATTAAAACTCTTAAAAGACAGGCAAGATGGTCCCTCTTCTTTTCCCACTTTAACTTCGTTTTGACCTACTTGTTGTGTTTGGTAGCCAAGGATGAGCAGAGTATAACAGTGCTTTATTAGCAGGTTCATGCAGCCATTACATAACAGCAGTAGGTCTTACTTTCACTTTCAAGTTGTACAGAAAGTCCTATGTATGCACAGTGCCACCTGCAGGCCATTTGTATAAACACCACATATTCCCCCTATAGTAGGAAAGAATTTGGACAAATATATAAAAAGTAACAATTAAACTGTATGTATCTTAAAGCAATATATACATTCTTTACATGACATCGTCCTTGGTCCATGCAGGTAGTTTCCTGATTCTCTCAGTATGCCTTATAGGTTCACTTTCCTCTGCCCTATTGCAGTTGGCATCAGGAGTAGGGAAATGTCCTTCATCAAATGGAACATCTCCAAAGTCATATCTAGCAGGAGCAAGACGACTTGCATTCCATATGTGTCCATCAGAAAGTTCATATGTGTATGGTCCTCGCTGGCGTCTCACTTCAAGTGGTGTAGTAAATTTAGATTGTCCTTGTTTCAGTATTCCTGGTTTCTTAATTCTGACTAAAGATCCAGGCTGAAAGTGTTCTTCTCTTGCACCACGTTTTCTGTCAGTATAAGTCTTGCATTTGGCTTGGTGATGTTTCACAATGTCAGCAGTAGATGATTTTGTAGGAATAGTCTTTGGTGGAAGTTTGCCGTCTGCAACATGTAACTTAGTGCACATCTGTCTGCTATGTAATAATTCAGCTGGAGATGATTGGGTTGTTGCATGGCATGTTGCTCTGTAGTTATGTACTGATTTTACATCTGATATCAACTTAACTTTGTGTACAAAGTTCTTTGCACAGCCCAGTGATGTGTTGCTTTGTGGTGAAATTTTAGACACAGGCTGTGTGGCAGGCACTGGTGTTGTAGTAATAAGACCATCAATAGTGATTCGCTTCGCCGAAAAATTTGCGAATTTCCAGAGAAATTCACGAATTGGCGAAAAATTTGCGAAACGAGTCGCCGGCCGCTTTTGACGCGCGTCACGTCAACTTTGGCGCGTCGTTTCCGACGTGTGTCGCGTCGTTTTCGGCGCGCGTCGCGTTGTTTTCGTCGTGCGCCGTGTCGTTTTCGGCGCGTCAAAAACGCGCGACTCGTTTTTTCGCCAGATTCGCCAAGCAAAATTTCGCTGGTGATTCGCGCATTTATTCGCCAGCGGTGAATCGCGGGAATTCTCTGCGAATTCGCCCCTGGCAAATAAATTCGCCCATCACTAACCATCAACTAATTGTAGGTTTAATGCAGCAAAGAGATCCCTTCCAAGTATAGCAGTACCTTTATTCACAATGTAAAAGTCACATTTTGCAGTATTTGATTTAAATTGTACAGTCACTGGCAAGCAACCAAGCACAGGGATTGGATCCTTTAAGTAACTGACCAGTCTCAGGGAAGGTGCACCAAGCGTATCTGTTGCAAAGTATTTCAAGAAAATATCCTTTGGTAGTATTGAAACAGCTGAACCTGTATCAAGCATCAGGTTAATGGAGTGCCCCTTGTCAGCAGAAGCAGTACTGACACTGACAGTGCATATAAAGTTGTCTGGAATAAATGTACCAGCTTTATCCACACTTAATACTGTAACATTTATAGTAGTAAGTTCATGAACATATTTAGTAGAACTACGGCAGACCGTAGCAAAGTGACCTGGCTTTAAACATTTGCGGCACTGTATAGCTTTTGCTGGACATTTAGCATAGTTTGGAAGGTGTTGTGTTGAACCACAGCGATTTTTTTTTTGTATTTCCTGCACGGTTTTGCAGTGAATCCCTTTCCTTAGCACTGTATTTTGCCTGTGACTGCGCATTATTAGGCCACAGTTTTGAATTCACAATCTGTACATTCCCAGCAGTTCCCTGACTGAGAGTTTTAGCCTCCGCCACGGCTGTTTCAATTTGGCAAGCAACTCTAATAGCCTTTGCAAGGGTTAAATTTTGCTCTAGGAGCAGTCTCTCTCTAATGTGTGGTGAGTTTGTTTTTTACACTATTTGGTCTCTTAGCATTTCATCTGTTAGAATCCCAAACTCACAGGTAACAACCAGCTCTCTCAAAGCTGCTACAAAATGTTCTGTGGATTCGCCATCACGTTGTCCACGTTGGCGGAATGTATATCTTTCAGCAACCACATTTACTTTTGGCACAAAAAAGTTCTTTATAGCAGTAACAGTTTCATAAGTCTCATCATGTAATGGTAATGTATGGAATATACGCTGTCCCTCTGCTCCCAGGCAGTGAATAAGTAAGTTTAGCTGCAGAAATTTCCCCTTGGTCAGCAGCAATAATGTAATTATCAAACATACGGATCCAAGCAGTAAAAGGTATGGTAGGCTCACCAGGGTTTGGTAGAAAAGGTGCAGGCAGCTGCAGAGGTATAAAAGACATCCTTGTTGCCATTTGTTGTGTTTGGTAGCCGAGGATGAGGAGAGTATAACGGTGCTTTATTAGCAGGTTCATGCAGCCATTACATAACAGCAGTAAGTCTTACTTTCACTTTCAAGTTGTACAGAAAGTCCTATGTATGCACAGTGCCACCTGCAGGCCATTTGTATAAACACCACACTACTGTCCTGGCTCCAAGGATCAGAAAGTGGATGCCCTGTCCTGAAGCTTCACTCCAGTGGATCGTCTCCCGGAAAGGCAAGATCCAGTGATACCTCCTGCCAGAATTATTGCCTCCCTTTTACCCCATTTTGCGAAGAAAATCTATCTGGTCAGTCCTCTGCTCCTATTGGGATGGCATTCGTACCCTTTGAGCTTCGTCTGCCCATTTTGCAACAGACCCATTGCTCTAAGTAGACTGGACATCCCAGTTCTGAAAAGATTCTAGAGCGTTTATGACCTTCAGTGGTAGAACTGCCCCAGCTGTTCGACTGCATGGCTTCCTGGTGGAAATAGTTTCCAACAGAGGATCTCTGTTCACACCTAGATTCTGGTTATTGCTCGTTATGTAAATCTTTGGGTGTCGCCCTTCAGTTTTCTTCTGCCTACAATCCCCAAACCAATGGGGCAGCGGAGCAAGTTAACCAAGCTTCCTACAGTTCCTAAGGAATCATACCACCCTCTGTCAGGATGATTGTTCCGATTTCCTCCCGTGGGCAGAATTGCATGCCACACTTCTACTGGAAGGTGCTCCGCTCCTCTTTGGCGAAGATTCCAAAATGGCAGCACCCATTGCCTCCACATGGACAGCGGAGCCAGCGCAGTGACACTGGCGAGCAGACGTGTGACGTCATCACATCACGTCTGGAGCCAGAATTCTAAATAAATGGACCCCAAAGGTTCAATGCCCAATTATGGGATTTTTTTCTGCATTTCTGGGTGTTCTATATTTTTTCCTGAATTTATTTCTGGACTTTGACCTTGTCTGAACCTTGATTTTGCTTCTATCTGCCTGCCTATTGAACCTCTGCCTAGATATTGACTACGTTCATTCCTGATCCCTATTGGTACTGCAAACTTGGACTTTTAATCCTGAACTTCCTCCTTGGTCCGCATCCCTCCCGCTGGGAGTACTATGTGTCCCTATACAAATTTAAGATGCTGTCCAGAATAACTCTTTTTACAGAAAAACATGCTGAGTCATGTTTTATTACAGGGCTCCATTGAGAAATAATACATTAAAAAATATTATGAGCTTTCTTTTCTACAGTAGAATAATACTACTGGTAGTGTGTATCTTTGTTTAATTAAATGCAAATACACATTTATGATTAGCAAGATTTATATCGGGGAAGATGCTTAAAATATATGTTTCAGTGATGTTCAAGAAACAAAAGAAACAAAAATGTGCAAGTCTGGAATTGAATTTATATTTAAAATGTTACTGTATATGCTAAGCAGCTTCTTAAGATGATGAATTAGTTTCTTATTGTTCACCAAGAATCATATTAACTACTGGCCAGCACAGATTATCTCCATATGAGCTGAAATGAATGCATTTTTGTTTAAGGTCAGGTTAGCTGATTATGCCTCGTATGTTTTTGTGCATGAAACTCCTTATGTTGCAGCAGCACCTGCTGGGAGAGGGATGGTGGAACATTTGCTGCAGTTGATTGCCAAGATTACTGCATATTGTTAATTGAATATAGCAAAAATTCCTCTGCTAAAAACATTACACCTTTATTCCAACTGACCTTGTAGGCAGTGACTTAACTATTTACTGAAAACACTATTTTCTGTTAGAAAAATCCCATTTCCTATTTCATTAAAATGCTGCCTGCAAACTAAAAGTTTTAATTATGAATTTCTAACAGAAATCCGGTTGTGATGATAAATTGGAATATATAAAATAACAAACATTAGGTGTGAAATCATACAAAGATGTATTTGTTGGTGTTTCACAGATGGAACAGAAACAAAACTCTGATTAAGAGACACAATGACACCTGACACTGCATTAGTTTGCAGATGTAAAATACATACATATGCCTTTATTGCTTATGCTTGAAATCATTTGCACATGATCTACTGTATAAAGGAATTAACCATTTTAGTGTTGTAGAATGTATGTCATCAGCAAAAACGTTCCAAAGTAATGACACTGGTGATTCTATATTTTCAGCATTCACTTTGATCTGTGTATGCCACTAATTTACTGGTGACACAATGCAATAAGATCAAAGAGGTGCAACAATGAAAGGTTTAAATACCAATAAATTAGGGATAGATGCTCTTAAAAGGTATATTGATAGCACAACTTGTAAAGGTGCATTTTATCCACCCTTTACCAACTATTTAAAAATTAGCTCAACCACCTATTTCAAAGAACTAGCCTATAATTGTCCCCCCTCAACAGAGTCTAGTATCTAGAATAGAGTAGATGCTTTGATAAATGATCCTTTTGTTAAATGAGTGTAGGAGCAATATTAAAGTGGGAAAGTGTGCTAGGCTCAGAAGTTCCAAGCGAGAACTGGGACTTAATTTGGAAAAATGGCTGTGTTACATGTACTAATTAAAAGGAGAATATTTACAGCATTCTAATGCATTGGTATCTTAAGACTGTGAGATTATATAAAACATACCCTGAAGTTCTACAAGTATGTTAGAGGTGTGGGGAAGCCCCTGGAGATGTAAACCATATATTCTGGTTTTGTCCTCACATTCAGCCCCTCTGGGATGAAATCCAAAACCTCTTGTTACGTCTTGTGCATGAAGAGATACCGAAGGATATCCTCACTTTCTTGCTTGGTATGCCCATTGCCAGACTTACAAAATCACAGCAAAAATTAACAAAACATGTTTTAACTATAACCTGAATATCCATTGTGGAAAACTGGAACCCCAACCCTCCCCTCTCTAAGAGAAAGCTTCCAAAAACTTAACAACAATAAGAACTTTGAATACAGAATCGCTCTTCTTAAAATATGGATCCAAAAGTCTTAAAATCTGGACTGCTTGGGAACTTCTCTCGCCCGTATAGCAACAATAAAGCGGTATTAAGTCAATCAGAACTCATGGTAACAACACTTAATCTTTTTGGTTATTACATAGGTTTTTTTTGGCTATTATATAGGTTTTATAATTGTCTTTGCTTAAAAAATCTATCAATCTTGCCTATTTATTTCTTTGGTAATTATAATAACAATCTTTCATCTAAGCAAAGTTTGTAACAAGACAAAATGATATACTGTGAACCTCGCTCCTCTGCAACCAAGACTGGGAGATCCCAAACAGTCCACAGATCAAGACTCAGATGGTTTTATAGGTCCTGTGGCTGCACGTGTTAACCCCCCAATGAGAGCTCAACTGACCAAATGTAGACCCCCAGTTTATATAGGCTTAGCAAACAATGAACTCATATAGTAATTTAGTAAGAATATATAATGATTTGGTTAATAACAGATCTTGTTTCCCATGCGATAATCAAGTTCTGGGCAAATTCCTAACAAGCACACCCGAAGCAGAGATCTTATCTTAGCTAACTAGTAGATGAATAGCATATTGTGCCCCTAGCTACAATAAAGAAGAGTTTGATAAGGGCTGCAGAAATCATAAACATATCAGGAAATATAAATGAGAATAAAGAACAAGTATTAGGTTATCGAGTTTATTCATTCCCATGATTTCTCTTGCACAAAGCTTCATTATACAGGATTATAGATTATAAAGTTGACTTGTATACTATATTGTTATACCATTCTTTGTGTTATAGTTTTAAATAGTTCTGTAGTGAAGTATTGCAATGAGCTTTTGGATTTAATCAAAGTATTACCATGAGCCATCATTGAAAAAACTCCAATTATTACAGCATGTTATATAATCTTTTCAATTAAAAAAAATCATTTTTCTATAATTATTCTTTTTCTTTGTTTCTTTCTTAAGTTCCTCCAAATCTTACTGTTCCCAAGGGAAAATCTCCAATGGTTGCCCGGGAAGGAGAAACAATTGAACTACAATGCCAGATTTCAGGCAAGCCCAAGCCGATTATTATGTGGTCCAGAGCAGACAAAGATGTTCCAATGCCAGATGGATCTATGCAGATGGAGAGTTATGATGGTATATTAAGGATTGTAAATGTTTCAAGAGAAATGACAGGAACCTACAGGTGTCAGACAAGTCAATACAATGGATTTAATGTCAAACCAAGAGATGCCTTGGTTCAGCTGATTGTACAATGTAAGTACACATGGTAATGATACTTAACTTTAAATTGTATTTTTTTATTTTCTTTTGCTCAACCTGCTCAACATTCTTTTTTTTTTTTAAATTCTCATTAATTAAAAAGCATACTTTATAATTGTTTATGTGACAAATTTGCAAAATTTTCAAAGAACATAAGAAACTCTTTAGATTTTATTAAATCAATATCTTTAAAAGCAGGAAATCAATTTGTTTTAAGTTAGTCATTTTGTATTGATTTAATCTGAATGAGGTTAGAATAAGCAGTAGGGTTCTATTCAGATGAGCATTTGCATAAAGTCTCTCCCACTGCTGCTCATTTTTGAGTATGTATGTATGTGTGTATGTATGTACAGTATGTATGTATATATGTATGATGTGCTTCTGCAAACACTAGGTTAAGGCTAGGGCTCTGTTGAACCTGAGTTACTGTAATTAATTAATGGCCAGGAATTCCTCTACCAGTTCTACAGATTTCTATAATGTACAGGAGAGAGACTTGGCAAAATCTAGAAATATGAAAAAAGAAAGGCCATGCTTTTATAATGAAATCTTAGCCCACTTCAGTTCATTGCAGCATTACATTTAATTAAAAAGAACAGTTTCAGTATGTAAGGTTTTTAAGTTAAAGGGATGGTTAACTTTTAGTATGTTACAGAATGCTCTAACCAACTTTTAAATTGGTTTTCATGATTTATTTTTTTTATAGTTTTTTAATTATTTGCCTTCATCCTCTGACTCTTTCCAGGTTTCAAATTGGGGGTCACTGACACCATCTTAAAAACAAATGCTCTGTAAGGCTACACATGTATTGTTATTGATACTTTTTGTTACTCTTCTTTCGATTCAGGCCTCTCCTATTCATATTAAGTCTCTTATTTAAATCAGTGCATGGTAGCTAAGGACATTTGGACTTTAGCAACCAGACATCTGAAAGTGCAAACTGGAGAACTGCTGAATAAAAAGATAAATAAACCACAAATAATAAAAAATTAATATCACACTCTACATAATATTAAAAGTTAGCTCAAAGGTGAACAACCCCTTTAAACCCCCCTATTTAAATCACATGGGAAAGCTTTATTGTGCCAATTGAGTGTAAATAGTGTTGGTGACAAATTGTTCCTGTAAGTAAATCATTTTAAATAGTTGAGGGATTATGTGATAACACAAAGAAATGTTTGCCCATTTAGTAACCCACAGCAACCACATGCTTTATTAATCACTCTAGTGCATTAAAACTTAGTGTTTGCCCTTTGTGTCCAGTGTCCTTTGGTGCTCCTGTCTTGCATATTTCTTATGTCTCTCAAATCTGTTTTTAGAGAAGATGGAAAGTATGAAGTGTTTTTAGACAACAAACATATCAAGTACATAAAGTATTCTAATTGATATCATCAGTATTACCAGTTTGTAAAATGACACAAACATTTCATGCTAAGTATAATATTATAATAGTACCAGAAAATGATAAAATAGTATAATAGTACCAGAAAATGATAAAATATATGACCTATAAGTGCAATTACATGAGAAGTCTACCATTTTATTGCTTTGATCATATAGGCCTGTTATGCTTGGGCCATGTAGTGAAGCTCTACATCGGACAGGTAAGAGAAAGAGTTACTAAGAAACTATTATTGATAAATGAGCTCATGGTGATTGGCTTCTTTCACAAGGTAGCAGTGTGGATGAGGTTCATATTTAGCTCCCTATATGGGGAACTTTAAAGTAACAATTTGAATTTAGAATCCTAAAACAATTCGCATAATCAGTGTCCTCTTTCAATCTGCTTGATGCCTGAGCCATCTTTATGTTTTCTGTGGTGCCAGATGTAAAGCAATCAAATCAGTATTACGTTCTGTAATTGTTAAGTTTCTTTATAGTGAGAAATAAGCAAGAACATTGGTAAGTTTACAAAACTGATTCATTTTATTGCTTCATAAATGTAATATACAAAATACAAGTTCAGTGTAAGTTCAAGGCAGGGAGAAATCATATCTAGTCTTTTGTTAGTTATCATTTAACTCCAGAAAATCAAACCTGACATAATCAACTACTTTTTTTTATATTTTAAAAGCTTTGCATTTGAATCAATTAACTTAAACACTATACTGTTCTGTTTACACTGTTTAATCAGGGATGATATAACCTGATCTACCATCTGCAAATTTCCAGATTTGTACAATCTATAAAACAAGACAAAACAGCCTCAGAACTTATGTATGCAGTGACAGGCCAAGCTGCCCTAGGCAACCCCACAGACCACATTGCAGCCCCCCCCAGGGCCTGTACAAAGGGATGT
The DNA here is from genome assembly GCA_024363595.1 of Xenopus borealis. Taxonomy (NCBI): domain Eukaryota; kingdom Metazoa; phylum Chordata; class Amphibia; order Anura; family Pipidae; genus Xenopus; species Xenopus borealis. Next base: position 77,025,362 of record CM044445.1, read on the forward strand.
AGACAGAAGATGTATGTGCCTACTTCCTCCCCCCCCCATTGTTACGCCCAGGCACATGCCTCTTCTGCCTTCCCCTAGTTGCCACCCTATTTGTATGCTTGATTTAATATTACTGTTCATTGTATCATATAGAATAAACTTTACTTCCTCCATGTAAATGTGTCTAGCCTGTGGGAGTGTAACGTATATGGCCCTGAAAATTAATGTTTAATAAAAAGTATATTCTGTATGTCAGAAAAAGCCCTGTGTGCTTTTTTATTTGTACTTAAAGGGGTTGTTCACTTTCAAACATGTAATGTAATTTGCTCTTTATTTGTGACTTGTTTTTAAATTTGGCATTAGGTATTACTTTTAAGGGAGTAATGCTCCTTGCAACTGTTACTTTTTGTTTGGTCCAGAATACTAGTATTACAAACATCTAGAAGGTTAATTAAAAATGCAATTAATTTGGCTTCAATTTTAGTACATTAATAAATGTGATGTTTATAATGGCAAGTCAATAGCAGCTCTTGACACAATACTATAATTCAACCCTTGCAGCACCTCCACAGCCATACTGTGGGTTTCCTGTGGTCAATGGATGCTCTTGCACACTGTTTATCAAAGCAGGCTCTGCAGATCTATTGGCTTTCTGAAAGTACCCTCAAATGAATATATGTCAGTGGTGTCAATGTGCACTTAACATCGGGTCAATTTTATTGCAATTACTAATATGATTAATCATGGAGTTTACAATAAATACTGCTTCTACTATATGGATAAATAGTTTTTTTCTTAAAGGGAAATAGGGAAATAAATTAATTAATAGTGCTCCTTTGCCAGAATCCTGCACTGAAATTCATTTTTCAAAAGATTTTTTTTTGTCATGTGACTTATGCTAATAACTTCAGTCACTCTTTACTGCTACTATTACCTCCCTCCATTCCCACAGCAGAAAGCAGATATAGAATTAGATATAACATAGATGTCCTTGTAAAGGTTTTCTGTGAATTCAGTGCTTCTCAACAAGTGCAAATATTCCAAGTAAAGGAGAGAATAGCCTGAGAGCACAATCTCTTGCTTAAAGGTTTTTTATTTTATTTTGCAGAAAATCCTGCACAACATGTTTCGGATACAATGGCCTTCATCATCTGAAAACAGTTACATTGTGAAGGCTCTTTCTATTACAACTAAAAAATACATTTATTGGCTCAAGACTAAAATTTTAAATGATAGAATGAATTACATGCAATGTACACAGTGTTATTTTATAATTTAACTGTACCATACAAAATATGACCAAATCCCTTTAATGTTAATTAATGCCATTTTAATAAAACTTACATACTGAAGCTATCTTCCAAACAAGTCCTGGGTTGTATAAATATGCAGGGGTGCTCCGCCAATGAGGCGAGTTGAGGCACTCGCCTCAGGCGGCAGCACCCCCCTGGTTACCAGGGACGGCAAAAACGCAGTTCCTGGTAACTTAGAGCTGAATTTCGGCTCTTCTAGTGCAGAGTGCGCACTTGCACGCTCTGCACTAGCGCTGTGGACTCCCCCTACGCGTGTCTGGCTCTCACTTTTGAGGACCAGTTCCCTGGAAATGTAAATAGTATGCAAATTTTTAAGAAGTAAAATATCTAAAATGTATTATTTTAACATAGTTTGAAACTGGTTATTGTATTTATTGTTCTGTATCCTTTACATTTCTTTTGGCAACAGTACATTTTAACATTTTAATTATTGCAATATTCTCTGTTGCAGGGTCTCTATACCCTAACGTGAAGGCATATTTCCTTTTATTATACTCATATAGTAGATAAACACATTCTAAAATGATTACCGCCACCTGAAAAATGTCCTTTGGGCAAACTAACTGAACAAATACAGTTTATTCAGTACTGTATTAAAGGACAAGGAAAGTGTAAAATAGAATAAGGGTAGAAATGGTGTATTTTATATACTAAACATAAACATGAACTTACTGCACCACAAGCCTAAGCAAACAAATGATTTATGCTTTCAAAGTTGGCCACAGGGGGCTGTCATCTTGTAACTTTGTTAAACATCTTTGCCTGACACTGGCACTGCACATGCTCAGTATGGTCTGTGCTGCTTAGGGATCGTCATAAATGATCAAAAAACAAAGCTGCTTGAGTTCTGCATGGCTGGTAAGTAAGGCAGGGGCTCCCCCTGCTGTTCATAAGTGATTGTTTCCCTGCCAGAAGTTAGGGACCGTCTGACAATTCCTATCCACAGCATTAAAGTATATTGGAGATAGGTTTCTTTTTCATTAAAGAAATTAAAAATGGGATTTTATTTCTTTGTCTTTCCTTGCCCTTTAAATTGTATGTGAAATTGTGACATGTACTAAGGTGCACTTTATGGAAATACACTTTCTTTAGTTAGTTTTTATTTAGGTTAATATTAACTTAATCTCCCATTAATGTTAATGCAATACCAAAGGCTTATGTTTTCCCATATAGTGAGCCATATTCTTCTATATATTATTTATATACTATTTGTCAGTGTGAGTGCATTATAAAAATGCCATTGATTTTAACAGTAAGGTATTAGTGGAGGCACTTATTATTTCGAAAAAAAAGCAAATATAAATTTAAGGACAAAAATTTAAGAATTTACTTTGTAAGGCATCCACAACTATTTCTAATCACAAATCTGGGATGTGTGGCTTGAGCTCCTATTTGGAAAAAATTATATAGTTTTTGGGTACTTTCACCTTCAAGTTCTGTGAGGTCCCCCATAGGCTAAAATGGCAATTCGGCAACTTTAAGCTGGTGAATAGTCAAATTTAAAGGATTTTTAAAGGGCCAGTACTTCAAAAGTCGAATTTTAACAATTCGAATCAAATTTCGGGCTATTCGAAGTAGCCCAAAATTACGGCAAAATTTGAATTTCATTCGAATTTTCACATTGACCCTATTCGACCCTTAGTAAATCAGCCCCATAATGTAGTGCTTTAAAGAAATATAAAATACAGTAATTCAAAATCAGTTCCTGATTTCATAAAATTCACACAACATAAATGCACTGTGAAATCAAGAACCAGTAATCCTGTCTGTATGTTGACTAAATGATTGTAATGCATAACAAGTGTTTATATTGATAGCAAGTCAATCAATACAGACAGATATGCAAGTGGCTCCAATGGCTAGACTATCCACACCTTAACCAGAAAGCAAAGTAAGCAAATATCACAATTATATAACATACTGTATGTAACATGAAAAAGCTGTATTCTCCTGAAGTCACCTCTATAAGCATGTACTAGTGTGTCTTGGTCGCTGGGAATGTGTAGTCCGAAAAATTAAGAAAACCAATTTTGACTAATTTAAGTACAAGTAAAGTTTATTTTTTTCAATAGAAGAGGTTTTCAGTAAAATGATACATTAGATAGACAATTAATTATTTCATAGGTTGATAGCAATCTTTTAAAAACAGATGATTGCCTTTAATTGTAGTCATGACACTAAATCATTCAGTATCATTCAGATTTTTATATCTATTAGGAACCAAGTTGTCACAATTATGGTACTGCCGTCTGCACATGATTTTAGGGGACTGATTTACTAAGGGTTGAATTTTGAAGTGGAAAATACTTTGAAATTCGACCATTGAAATTTTTTGGGGGGTCATTTTCGATCGAGAAAACGGCTGTATTCGATCAAAAGAAAATAGTTTGAATCATTCGAATCATGGTCCCCATATGCTAAAATGGCAATTTGGCAGCTTTAAGCTGGCGAATACTCAAAGTCAAAGGATTTTTAAAGGTCCAGTACTTCGAATTTTAACAATTTGAATTGACTTTTGGGCTATTCGATAGTCGAAGTAGCCCAAAATTACGACAAAATTAGAATTTTTCAAAATTTTAAATATATTTGAATTTTCACTTGGACCCTATTCGACATTTAGTAAATCAGACCCGAGGTGTGGCTATCAGGGATCGCTAACTCAGCCTCTCACACACCTTGCACACAGGTTAGACTAGCACAGCAGCACCCCAAACACCAACCAACACCCATAAAACTTACTCCACTTTCACTTTGATGAGAGAAACCAGGTACTCTAGTAATGAAATGATTAACGTAATTGAAACACACACCTCCTAGCATAAACACAGAACATTTCCATTCAACATACAGAGGGCAAAGGCTCAAAGTTACACACTTATGGACTAATGCTTGCCAACTTCTGTGGTACAGAGGGCCAAAAAATGTTTTTGACTTGGTCTGTCGCCAGCTTTTATCAGACCATGTATGGGGGCCTTAAGATATAGATTGAGCTCTATAATACCTTGTATTCAAAGATTTCCCAGTGCAAGTACCATTAATAGCCACCATCCATTCACATACTGTAGAATACTTGAAACACATTAGCAGTTTAGGTTTGAAGTAAAAAGCCTTTATTTGAAACACATGGGAATGATTTGGACAACAGCAAATTATCAGACCTTGTTTGGTCTTTTTTCAAGACTGAAAAAAGGCCAAACAAGGCCTGAAACATTGCTGTTATCCAAGTACACCAAAACCATAAATGCAAATGTTCTATAATATAATATTCTAAAGAAAAGAAATATACAGTTTGAGGTATAATTATTGTAAGAAATGCTATGTATCGCTGTTTTGTTCAAATTATTTTCAATCTGTGACACAATAAGCTCAGTATATGAACTAGATGCAAAGGGCGATTTTTGGACAATAATATAATTTAAGCAAAAGCCCAGATGTTTTTGTGCTTTCTAGGGAATTCATGTGAAGTTAGTATTAGGACTGATTATTAGTTTAATCAACCTATAAACTACTATGCAGATATTGAGCACAGCATTGATAACTCTTATTTGTAAATTTTCTGAAATAAGAAGCCTTAAATATATTGAAAATAAAGCTTTCTCTCCTGCAAATTCTCCTGGTTGCACACATCCTTCTCCTAATACTGCTCTGGAGTATTAGCCCTGGTGCTTAGTGCTTAGTAGGGACAGCACCACCATAGAATCACTACAATGAAGAGTAATTCTGGCACACATAATATTTTTTTTATGAATCCAAAATGGACTAATGATTATGACATTGTAAGTATGCAATAATAGTCCTTTTTTTTGTATACTCTCAGAAATCAAATTCATTCAAGCTGTTGAATTTTTGCCAATTATAGGCACTGCTTTCACTGCTACAGTACTTCAATCCCCCCTCCTCCTGATATCATGAAAGCTCGTATTAACTCTCTTATGCCTTTAGAATTTAATAGGTAGTAATACACTGGATACATGCCTTACAGTACATCATTTAAACCTTTTAAAGTCAAATTAGCAATATTTTATACATTCATATGCGGAATAAAGAATGTAAAATAATACTGAGTTTTTACATATTCTCTAAAGATTTAGGGGCAGATTTATTAATGGTCGAGTAAAAAAACTTCGAAATTTGACCATCAAATTTTTTTGGGGGCCATTTTCGATCGAATATAGCCAATTTGGATTGAATGAAAATTGTTCGAATTGTTCAATCACATCGTTCAAATCAAATGTTTCGAATTTGAATTCCTAAGACTTTTGGCAGCTTATTTGGGTTTTTAAAGGACCAGTAATTCAACATTCGAAAATTCAAATTTTCTAATTTTATCAATTCGAATACAATTTTTGGGCTATTCAGTAGTCAAAGTAGCCCAAAATTACTTTGAAATTCTAAATTTTTAAATTTGAATTTTATTTGAATATTCACTTCAGTCAATGTGCCCCTATGTATATATTTTTTTATTTGTAATCTTAATAAATGTGCAGGCCTTATACTATACTTTATTACTCTTCATTTATACATAATGTTGGTTAATATTATCCAAAATGAGAGGAGGTTTTAAGTTTTGCAGTCACTGGGCATTGCCTCGGTGGTTAGTTATGAAAAGCATATTTATTGTTTCAGGAAATTCTTTTGAAATTTTAAGAATTTGGTTTTGACTTCCACATCCTGTCATAATTGAACTGCTAAGCCTGTCTTCTCTATGGGCATATATGGTTTGTGTGAAAGAGTGGAGGGGTGTGTGTGTATGCAGGGCCGGAACTAGGGGTAGGCAGAGTAGGCGGCTGCCTAGGGCGACATCACTGCGGGGCACACTTTTAAGGGGATTCACTATTCTTTCCGTTATGTTTATTTAATAATTTATTTATGGCCAGGCACTGGGCAGAATCCATCTCTTCCCTCCCCTCCCTCACCTTCTCCCACCCTTTTGTCGGCAATTAATGGCTCGAGTCCTGCCTCCTTCTGCTCGGTGCGTCAGTGCGTCGGCGCAACATGTATCAATGACATCACTGGTAGATGGAGAGAGGGAGGCAGAGAACTGGCGGCCTTGGTAGGCACGTTGGTGTGGTCGCTCTGTCTCATCCACCTGAGCCTTGCATCATGCACCATTCAGCATTTCAACTGAGCCTGCCCTGAACTGATGGAAGATTCTTCTATTCTTCTATTAGTCTGTGAGTGTGACGCTTCCAGATTTGCTGCTGGCACTGGTACATACATTGGTGGCAATAGCATTAGCCAATATGATGTGATATGATTTATTTTTGACTGCTGCGCTTGCTGGCACAGGTAAAGTTTGGGGACAATATGCTGGATGCTGGACCTGTTCTTGTGTGCCAGGTACAGGGGGGCAGTATGATGGTTGGCTACTGGTACAGGGGGCAGTCTGATGGATGGCTACTGATACAGGTACAGGTGGGCAGTATGAAGGATGGCTACAGGTAAAGGTGGGCAGTATGATGGATGGCTACTGGTACAGGGGGGCAGTATGATGGATGTGGCAGAAAGGTTGGCTGAAAAATCTGCAGCTACATATTAAGCTACCTCAAAAATGGGAGGGCTGTCAGTGGAAGGGCTACCTCATTGCTGAAGAGGTTTTAGCTTATTGCACTATTCTTATAGTGTTAAAAGTAAAATGTTGTGGGCATTAGTGTTGAGTGAACCCTTCATTTGCACATTTACTGTATTTTTGTTAACATTACATATTTATATAAATGAAAAGTTTGTTTCATTAATATTGTCATGGTAAGCTGGGAAATATTAATGCTCGATCGGGGGGGGGGGCGCTAATTGAATCTCTTGCCTGGGGTGCTAAACTACCTTGGCCCGGCCCTGTGTGTATGTATGCTGGGTTTTAATTTGGAGGGGTTGAACTTGATGGACTTTGTCTTTTTTCAACCCATTTAACTATGTAACTATTTCTAGTCTCTGTATTTTTATATGGAATTATAACATAGCAGAAAAGTTATGGAAAACTGTGGGGAATCTGACCCACAAAGGCAAGTTAGCAAGAATAAAACTCAAAGCTTGAACTAGTAATGACACTATAGGTGGAGAAAAAAATAAACTGTTAACTAAGCCAGTTACACCTAAGTGGAAAAGAAAAAAAATGAAAATATAAAATTAGCTGTTAATATTTCCTGAATTAAATATAGTGAAACAATAAAACATGAATGTATGCAAGTGTGGTAGTGTATCAGTTGACTCAGTACGCTGTATAAACATATAAAGGGTATATATATATATATTCATATTCCAAGGAATGACGCACTCCAGGACTTCATAGTGAGATGAAAAAGTGAAGTTTATTTTTCAAAGTTTCGGTCCAGTCTGGAGGTCCAGACTGGACCAAAACATTGACAAATAAACTTCACTTTTTCATCTCACTATGAAGTCCTGGAGTGCGTCATTCCTTGGAATATGAATATTTACAGGCAGTTAAACTCTGCAGAATTGGAGTGCACCACAGCTTGAACTATATATATATATATATATAAAGGAGTCTAATTTGTCTTCATGGCACTTCCTGGACCTGCATCTAAACAAATTAGAAGGACCAAGCTACACATACTTACATTTTAGGTTCTTTTTATGGTTTGAATTCTGGGGAAGAAGGCCCACACTGAATAAAGAAAAATAATATAACCTATGCAGATGCAGAGGCTTTTGGTTTTAGGGTCATTGTTGGGAGCCGAGGTCCAACAATCTTAAAATTACATTACACTACAGTTTTGTGTGGGAACAATTACAAATTACAATTGTTTTTTATTAAAGGGCAAGGAAAGTCTAAAATACAATAAAGCTAGAAATGCTGTATTTTGTATACTAAACATAAACATGGACTTACTTTGTCACAAGCCTAATCAAACAAATGATTTATGCTTTCAAAGTTGGCCACAGGAGGCTGTCATCTTGTAACTTTGCAAGATCAAGACTGTGCACATGCTCAGTATGATCATCATAAATGATCAAAACAGCACTAGTCAAATAATATATACCAGACGCCGATACAGCAAGACTGATTAATAATCAGTATATAAAGACTTCACTGGGTCATGTGTTGGCATGTACGTAAGCTAATGTGGATTTTATAGTTTTGTATTGTTTAATGCAAACTTTCTCCAACTCTGCAGAACCAGTGGCTGCAGCAAAATAATCCTCCAAACATAATCCCAATTTATCTTTTTAAATCTGGCTCCATGATCTTTTTCCCTGCAGCTGAAGTTGGAAACATTAAAGGTAGTGATGGGCGAATTTATTCGCCAGGGGCGAATTCGCGGCGAAATCCCGCAATTCGCCGCTGGCGAATAAATTCGCGAAACGCCAGCAAAAATTTGCCAAAAAAAAATGAGTCGTCGGAAAAGACGTGACGCGCGACTCGTTTCGCGAATTTTTTCGCCAATTTGCAAATTTTTTCACCAATTCGCAAATTTCGCTGCAAATTCGCACATTTTTCGGCGAATCGAAACGGGTGAGATTCGCCCATCACTAATTAAAGGGGATGTAAAGGGAAAAATAAAATCCAACACAAATCTCTACACAGTCACCGACTGCAAGTTGCTGGAGTTCTGCATGACTGGGAAGTTCATAAGTATCATTGTTTCCCTGCCCAGCAGTTAGGGACCATCTGACAATTCCTATAAACAGCAGTAAAGGAAGGGAGAATTACACTGAATACAGTCAGGTTTCTTATAAAAAGGGTACACATTTTATATTTATTTAAGTAGATTGGAGATAGGCTTCTTTTTCATTAAAGAAAGTAAAAATGTGATTTTATTTTTTTTGCCTTTCTTTGTCCTATAAGTGGAAAAGGTTATGGCATCCCTGTGTCTGAGAAAGAAATTGCACTAACAAACAAACAAACATTCCAGAAGTTTTTATGGAAATGTGGTTACCAGATTCCAAAGTTTCCTTTGAAGTATGAATGTTTTGAATATTTTGTTGGTTATTCATAGCATAAGTAATAAAAAATTAGGGCAACTCTCTTTCACATGCATGAACAAAAATATGCAGATAAAAAGGTTCTTGGAGCTTTATATGTTTTATTTTAGAAGAATTGAAGTTGTTATAATTCTAGCAGGTTCAAGTTCCTCATTTAGTCACTGATTAAAATAAATGAATGTCTGAAGCAAATAATGGGATCATGGATAGCGTGCCATGAATATTTGATAAGACAAATGAGCCATAAAGCAAAGGTATTACCAGAAGAGTCCACAATTACAATATGTCATAAGAGCACCTTTCCTTTCCACCCATTTTGTGATTCAATTATGATGAGGATAAGGATGCCAGTGGGATGATGACAACATACAACTTTATTACACAATGTAGAGTTTCCTACTAGGCACTCTAGTTTTGCCATTCTCACTGCTCTTGTTGATACATTGTTGGGCTACTTAGAGCTAAGTATTATGATGCACTAGGATAGTATCACAGAAAGAAATACTTATCCTAGTATGGTCTCAGGATAGTTACAAACTTAATCTGAGCTGTTAATCTGCCATAGACTTAGATTGTACTTAAAATTCATGCCATGATTCTGCTGTTGACTGCAGACACATTCACATAACTCTTTTCCTTTTTGTCAATATCAACTGATATTTAAGTGATTAAGTTAAGTCAAAGCATATCACAGTGTCATTAATCAACTGTGTGCATGTCTCACAAATTATTGAAAACAATCAATTTGAGCTATTTATGTCTCAGTCCCATTTTCCCTAAATTTGGCTTGCATTTTAATTTAGTTTTCATATCAAAGAATGTGATATAATTTACATATCTCTGTGCATAAAAAACAATCTGATAGAAGCAAGAGATGTTTCAGAGATTGTCTGCTGCAGACTTTGCGTGATGAAAATTCATGTTCTGCTTTTTAAACCTCAGATGTTAAATATCTCTGCTAGCCAGAAAATTGTGTAAATAGTTAATGTATATAACCTGTCTAATAGAAAAAACGGTGTGTTAATAGTTACATTATTATATACCTTTTTGTAATGTTGCTCCTCAAATCAAAAGATTTAAAACAAAAAAACAAGTGAAAGGCAGAGCACAAATTACAAAAAGCAATGCAATGTGCTGTTTTTTGCACTTTGCATCCTTCAGTTTTTTAACAAAGATGTGCTCTGCCTCCTCAAATACATTACTTCATCAGGGGTAGGCGGGGGGTAAGTTGGTATACCTCTTTCCTTGACTCCACGACTCCTACCCATCCCCTACATTGTGCAACAAAGTTAAAGGGCACTGGAATTTTACACCTGTGCTTAGCACCTAAAAAGTATTTTAAGCTAGTGTGTGGTGAAGAGCACAACCAGATCCTGTGCAGATGGCTCTCTGCATGAGCTATAAAGGGCACACCATTGCATTCTTGCACTCTTTTGCCCAGGGTTGTAGTAATTGACCTCTTAATACATGTGAGGACAATAATTGATTTCAATCAAAACACATTACAGATTAGAAGGTGCCCTAATGGCCCTATCAAGTGCTCAAAAGATAGTTGGTTAGAATGTTGCTTTAGCAGTAATTAAGTTGCAATCTTCTGATTGATAGCAATTGGTATGCTAAAGGAATACTGAAATCAATACTTGGTTGAAATATTTCTGTCTTGGTGAGCTGAGTCAGTAAATCTGTCCATCAGTGAAAAAGTCATTAAAACACATGGTAAGTTATAGTTATATTTGTGGTTTAATGAAAACCGCACACTAATGATTTCAACACTGTGAGAGATATAAGGGGTAGACAAAAGCCTGAAAAGTACTGGTTTATGATGGTAATTTCTACTGTAAGCATTTCAACTACAAACATTCCTCCCGATCCACAAGTAAATAACAAAGAGACAATTTTATGGTTGCTGGTGGCATAAAATTGTACTTGCAATAGACTCATTAAAAAAACAGTGATAAGATTACAGTGTTCTGAATCTAGCATTTGTTTACAAGAAAATGTATGTGACCAACTACACAGGGTAACTAAGCAGCTTGAATTGTGCATCAAGAACTAGATGTTATCACTGATATTATCAAAATATGTAATCCAGATAACAGACATGACTAGTGATGGGCGAATTTATTCGCCAGGGCCGAATTCGCGGTGAATTCCCGCGATTCGCCACTGGCGAATAAATTTGCGAATCACCAGCGAAATTTCGCTTGGCGAAAATTCGCCGCAAAAACGAGTTGCGCGGCGCTTTTGACGCGACTCGATTTGACGCGGCGCGCGTCAAAAGCGTCCCGCGACTCGTTTCGCGAATTTTTCGCCGATTCGCGAATTTAGCTAGAAATTCGCGAATTTTTCAGCGAAGCGAATCTCGGGAGATTCGCCCATCACTAGACATGACACCAAAGCTGCAATGGCTTTCATTTGAAACCAGTTCAAATCATATTAATCATCTTGATTTGGTGTTTGCTCCAGTGTTCAGTTCAGTTAATAAAGAAGAAACCTTTCACTATCCATTAAAATCCAGATTACTATCTGGCTCCTAGGTGAACCAATAGGTGAACTAATACCACCTGAAACTGAACCTTGCCAAAACAGAGCTCATCACCTTTCCACCCTAACCTGGCATTTCTTCTTTACTAGTACTACTGATGTCATGGCCATGAACCCTGTTGTTCTAGCATATTGCCTTGGGGTTATCTTTGACAGATGATATTTTTCATATACTGTAAATACTACTGCCATGAAACCACTTGGATTTTTTTGTGTAAATGAGTCATGATTAAAGATAGACTGAAGAAACTGTGTTAGTTAAAGTCATCTTAACTCATTTAATGCATTTAATCTTTTCATTAGCATATCAAAGAACCATTGTTCACAATTAGGGAACTCTTTAAATAGATGGGATGCTGTGACGCAATTTTCTTTGTGAAGTGGGATAAATTAGTTTAGATATTCTGTGTTAAATGCACAAACCAAATTTTCCAATACAACAGGTTCAAATATGTGAACTTTAAGCACAGTTTGCAGTCACCATGCATGCCCCTTAAAGGTGCACTATTCAGTATACTGTATATACAAAAAGGCAGTTTCTATAGTTTTTACATGCTAAAGGAGTCTTGCACTTAAAGGGGTTGTTCAACTTTAATTTAACTTTTAGTATGTGGTATTTTGACAGTTTTAATTGGTTTTAACTTTTTTATTATTTGCGGGGTTTTTTGTAATTTAGCTTTTACAGAGCATTTGTTTTATAGACAGGTTCATTGACACCCATTTGAAAGATGGAAAGGCAAATAATTCAAAAAGTATACAAAAATGTAAAATAATGTACAACTGAAATGTGTCTAGAATTGACCATTAAATAGAATACTAAAAGTTAATGTAACGCTTTTCTGGGCTAGTTAACCAGATTAGGTATGGTGTCCAACTTTTAATAGAGCATGGGTTACATTTGCGACATCTACACATCAGGGCAGGGCCTTCGCCAAGTGGAAGCTATCCCTTAAGAGGTGGTATAACTACAATACCCAGGCAGACCTGTACAATAAAGATAATGGGCGCCAGGAGATTCTTAAAGGAACAGTAACTTTTATTAAGTGCACAAAAATAGATCCACAGGTTTAATACTCACAAGGTATCAGGTGCAGATTTGTCAAGCAAGCATCACACACATAGCATGGCTGGGGACTCGGTCTACCCTCCAAGGTGTGTCTCCAGAATATCAGGATCCCCGGGCCAGTGGTGGGGTAGGCAGGCTTTGCTCTAATCCTAACACCCTACTCACTGGTGTCCCTACTCTCAAGGCCTACGGGGAAGCCTTGTAGGAGTTCTATTCCTTCTACTTCTCCTCGTTGGAACATAGAACTGTTCAACTACATAAACTCTCTATCTTTCTCTCTCTAGAGAGACTATTAGAGTATCTGCCCTGTTTCTTACTACTCCTCATTCACGGGATTGCCTGTTTCCCGACTCTATCCTCTAACAGTGCTGGTCCTGTTAGGGCACGTGGCTTTACTGGGGCCTTGTTGATCCCAGGCTCAATGGAACAACTGCCCTCATCCACTGCTGCAGGCCAAAGAGACAGAGGCCCCTCCCTGTGCATATTATATAGCCTTAGTGGCAGGGAGTGGTTATTACACCTTTGGCCCAATAATAACTAGCCTTCAATATAGGTGTCAGGGTTCTGTTACACCCAATAATATAACACCATCCTAAAGATAGGGATTAACTCCATAGGTGCCATATAGAAAACCTATGGGTCCCTACATTAACTTAAAGGGCAATTCAACCCCCGTCGCTAACCCCTCCTCCTTGGAGCTGTTTGGTGGCCTTTTGAAAAAATAATACATTTTTTAAATGTTTTTAAAATTTGTTTGGTGAAAAAACTCAAATTGAATTTGATTAATATTTGATTCGAGTTTGCAGGTCGATCCTATTCACCCAAATTTTAAAAATTAAAAATTTTTAATAAATTTCAATTTGTCTTTTTATATGGAAGTTTATGTGTTTATAATCTACAGTCTGGTTATTTCCCTATGGGACCAGACTGTAAATTATATCCTTATAAACGCGCGTTCTGACGTCAGAACGCGCCGTTTATAACTTCATGTGTCAGCAGTTGTCACTGCCGCACTCACTCTTCTGCTTTTCCTCCTGCCTGTCCGCCTCACTTCCCTACTTCCGCCTTCGCTCTGCGCGCTTTCTCACGCCTCCTATTAAGTTCTTCCTGCCTTATTCTTAACTCTATGTTCTCCTTCGGTCTCCCACCCTCTGCTGCTTGCTTTCTCAGTGTCCTCCTCTGTTCCCCCATGTCTAGTCTCTCTTCGTCTGTCTCTTTCTTCCGCTCCCCCTCCTCCTTCCGTTACAGCCCATCTGCCCCTCCCACACCCTGTAACTCTTAGCTGCTCTTGATCCTTCTGCGCTCCGTGTGCGTCTCAGTTGCTGTTCCTTCTTCCGTCACAGCTCCTCCGCCCCTCCTACAATCTGTCACTTTTAGCTTGTGATCCTTCTGCGCTCTGCCTCTCACTTGCAGTTCCTTCTTCAGGCACGCTCCCTAGCCCCTCCCACATTTTGTCAGTCTTACATCTTGTTCTGGCTGCTGCTCCCACCCTCTCTGTCCCTCCTCTCCAGTCTTGTGCCCTCAATCATATATCTACTATCCCCCCTCCCACTCTCTGTTCATCTCTGCTGTTGGCCTCCCCCTGCATCTTCAACCTTTCCCTTTCTGTCATTCCTTTCCCTTTCTGTCATTTAATAAAGGGGTAGTTCACCTTAAAATTAAATTTTAGTATTTTATAGAATTGCTAATTCTAAGCAAGTTTTCAATTGGTCTTCATTATTTATTCTTTATAGTTTTTACATTATTTGCCTTTTTCCTTTGATTCTATCCAGCTTTGAAATGGGGGGTCACTGACCCCATCTAAAAAAACAAATTCTATGTTAAGCTATAGATTTATTGTTATTGTTTGCTATGCATTACTCATATTTGTATTCAGGCCTCTCTGATTAATATTACAGTCTCTTATTCAAATTAATGCATGGTTGCTAGGGTCATTTGGGCCCTGGCAACTAGATAAAACTGCACACTAACTAGCTGCTGAATAAAAAGCTAAATAACAAAAGCCACAAATAATAAAAAAATGAAAACCAATTGCAAATTGTCTCAGAATATCCCTCTCTACATCATACAATAATAAAATGAAAAACCACAAGGGGAACAAAGTGTTGCATTGAGTAGTCTCATATAGAGCAGAGGAAGTTGAAACACTGTAGATTATAATGAATAATGCACCCCCTACCGAAAGTTATAAAGATATTGGAAGTCACCTCGGAGTTATGTGACCTCGTGCTTTTATATGGTCACATAACTCCTCGGTGACTTATAATATCTTTATAAATTACGGTAGGGGGTGCATTATCCACTATATAAACTCACATAAAGCCGTAATTTGACCCTTGATAAATCTGCCCCCAAAAGGCAATTCCACTTTAAAAAAAAAACTCGCCAGTGTTTTTATGACTTTCTGGCATACAGGATATGATGTCACTAAAATACACACTTTAGTGAATTTGCAAAGTAAAGACCATTTGCCAGGGCAGAAAGTCACCTGACGATAGAGTGCGAACAACTGCCAGTGACGGAATAGTTTATTATTGAATTGTTGTCTGCAGTAGTCAGTGAATTAGTGATGTCCCTGCAGATTCACAGCCACTTTGCTCTTTAATGAATCTGCCCCAGAGTTTGCTTTATTAATCCTAAATACACAGTAGCTTGACAGTTTCAAAATTAAGCTCTGTTAAGATTTCATTATTTAAAAAAAAAAAAAAAAATCTTCAGTACTTTGCCTTGTGCTGACTTTTATGCCAATAAGGTTGTCAGGTCTATTAACCCATGGTAAATTTAAAGCAAAATTGACTATTTCAGTCCAAATCCAGTTCTCTAAAAAAATTTACATTTATGCTTCCAAATAAAAATCAGCTGAAACAGTGCGCATGGTGTATACAATTAACATCTAACATATGTAATCCCCTTCTGGGAACTTCATCAGAGGTGAATTACCCCCTTCCCAAACAATCTACATTCCACCCTTTCTTAAACATCCTTTCCTGTTTGTTAAATGCATAAATAATTGTAATAAATAAATGTTTAACAAATTAGTATTGATGCTGCTCAAGGCCTAGTTCTAGAGATTAATTTTTTTCCAGTGCGGTTCTCTTTGACATTAGAGGCAGTCATAGTATTTAAGTGGTTGATGACCATGAGGACTGTTTTAACCAGGGGTAGAGACAGTGCTAATTTTCAGTGATGTAAATATCCATGCTACTGACCTTTTATTTTAATTTTAAAGAAGGAAGTTCTAGACGAGCAAACAAATGAAAATGCTTCCTAGTGCGCACTTCTGCCTCTTAAAGGCGGAACAGTGCAAAAATTCAAATATTTAAAGGGGACTTTTTTAGTTTCACATTGCCTGTGATAGGATTTGTTCCTGGGCTATTTTGATTCTGAGACCTGTTTGATTCCTGTTGTGACCCATGCCTGGCTTTTGACCATTCCACCTTCTGTATCCTGACTACTGCCTGTTTACCGATTCTGATTAACCCTCTGATTGGCTTCCTGATTTGACCCTTTGCCTTCCTGTCTACGTTTGTTCTCTGCCAGCCTCGACCCAGCCTGATCTGACTAAGAGTCTGTTTAAAGCCTTGTACTGCGACCTTCTGTCCAAAGACTTTGCAATTACAGCCATGCCCCATTGCTGGCCAGAACTCTTGCCCTGCACCTCTCGTTTAAGTCCAGGGGGCATCTGAGTAAGCTGCAGGCACCTCCCGAAGCCAAAGGCGGTCACACTACTGGTGACGCACAAGCTGAGACCAGGGTGCTTGGCATTTGTTCTGGTGTTGGGTGCCAACCATGACAACATCTCTATGCATCTGCATGCCTTATTACTAATCAGTCTTGTTTTTTCTATGTGCAAACTTTATGTATACAAAACAGAAGAAGCTCTTCAGTATCTGGATACTGATTCTTTGATGGATAATTCTTCAGATTTTAGTTTGCCAATAGCTTGAAACCATTAGGTTGCATAAGAAGCATACAATCTGTTAAGTTGCTTATATTTCTGGTTGATCAATGGATTTATGAATTTCTAAGACAACACGTTTTTTTATTTTTCACTCAGGCATCTAGCTATTTCAGACCATTAACCTAGGTTTGAACTACTTCACCAAATTTTTACCTGGAAAACAAAGATAAAGAGAGTCATTTTTAAAATAGCCTGGACTGTGCTTTCATTCCCTCTACTGGAGTGAACAAAGTCACTGTAAGATTAATGACCTGTTAAGTCTAAGCTGTTTAAATTAATGCTACTTATTACAAGCATGGCTGTGAGACAAAGAAAAGTCATACACTGGTACACTACCTCCCACTAATAGATTTAGGAAGTTTAGTTTATTATGTCTAAGCACTTTCTATCTTTCTTGAAAAAGTTTAGAAGCGTTAGGCTATCATGTATGCATGTGAAAAACCAAAACCATGTTAGTGATGATTGCTGCTGGTGGTGCTTGAATAATATATGTGACTATTGCCTATTTTCTAGGAAATAAATAGTTTTGTTTTAAATCATAGGGCTTTTAAAGGAGAACTAAAGCCTATAAAAAGTAGGCTTCTTAACTACCCAAAGACAACCTCAACCATTCTATGTTTTATAAGACCCCCAGTATTTCCCATAATCTTTTTTTGCTGATTCACATCACATGTTTAAGGCTACTGTCATTCTACTGTAATTTGCCATGATTTTAGGATTTTATATCTCATATAAGAAGACATTCTGATTTTTGTTGTCATTTAAGTTTTCAGACCTGGTGAGACCAAATTTAACAAAACTTCTCACAGACATTCCTCTGTAAACATTCAAAAACTGTGATCCTCTAGTTTAATGGCCCTGAATATCTCAGGTGGACCTGTATCATGTTGTATTCTATGTTACAACACATTCTTAATTTCTCATCCAAGAGAATGTCAGTTTCTTCAACACAACAGAACACAACAGCCTACCATATTAGCTGCCAACTCAGATTTTGGTATTACGTAAGGTATGCAACCAAATATGTAATGCACCTAGGTTTACCATAAATCATATGTCTTCTGAATGGCACCACTCCATAATTTCTAGTGCGCAGCAAAAGGACTGAGCTTCAATTTGCCATTTGTTTACACCAAAATCAAATTTCTGGCATATATGATTGAGTCATTCCATAATGGTTGTGTAGTCTATTTGCCTGTAAATCTGATTGCTTTCCAGTCAATGGGGCAAATTTTCTAAAGAGCAAATTCACTAGTGATGGGTGAATCTAGGCAGATTTGCTTTGCCGAAAAATTTGCGAAACGTCGTGTCGCGTCGTATTCGACGTGTCGCGTCATTTTCGACGAACGTCGCATCGTTTTCTACGCACGTTGTGGGCGTATTTGACGTGTCACGCCATTTTCAGCGCTAAACTCGTTTTTTTTCTGCCGAATTTTCTCCAGGCGAATTTTTTTGGGTGTTTGGCGAATTTATTCGGCGACCGCGAATCGCGAGAATTTGCCGCGAATTCGCTGCTGGCGAATAAATTCGCCCATCCATACAATTCACTGCAACATTGCCTATTTACTAAAAAAATTGCAATACACTTAGCTAGAGAATTACCTGGTTGCTGAAGAATTTTTGCTGTGTTATGCCAGACAAATTTTCTCTCAGGTGAACAATCGTAAATCTACTGATTTATCATAGTGTTAACATTTCAATGTGGCACCTTTTTCACCAAAATCTATTTTGCCAGGTTTTGACTGCAACGAATCTACATCCTCAACATTATTACATATCCTGTATTCCAAAAAGTAATAAGCAAAAGTCAAAATGCTGGAGTTTTTCATATATGAAGTGGGATTATGTTTACAAGTTGTGTCAAAAATATCTTATATACACTTTTCTGTGCCACATTTGTCTTAGGGTGGGCTCATGGCCTAGGATAATAGAGGATCTCTGTGTAACATAAGGAATCCTAAACTAACTCCAAGTTTCCGTTCATGGGCTACTCTTCTGCATGGGAACCAAAAATAAACAGATAGGATGTGGGAGCAGTCAGATAGGCTTGAACATGCAGGGTCAATACCAGAGAAGCAATGCGGTACCGAAAGAAATAGCAGGAGCAAGGTCGGGGGTCCCAGACCAGGGTCCAAACCAAAACGATGGCAAGTTACACATTTGGGACTAAAGGAATAGTCAAAACCAGGCAGCGGTCAGTTTCAGGCAGCAGACAAACAGGCCAGGGACCGGCAAGGATTAAAACCAAAATCCAACTAGAATTAGCACCCAGGAAATTCAAGAAGGACCTTTTTATATTTTAATTTTCATGCCAGCCATGATGACTTCATGTGGCTAGCTGTATAAGGCTGAGAATACCTGAGCCCCTGCGAACCCGGAACTAGCGGACACGAGTCAGGCGGCAGGTGGCCCTGCAGTAAGTGTGGCAGGCTTTGATCATTCAATTTGTACAATTCGAGGAAAATTTTAAAAAATTTTCGTAAAATCGTTTGATCATACGATTTTATCGAGAAATCGAAAAGTGCTCAAAACCATAAAATTTTTCCTACGATTTTGTTGGATTTTTTTCGAGGGTCGAATTTTAGGGCTAAAAGCCCTCGACCATTCAACCCTTGCTAAATCTGCCCCTCTGTCTTCATTTTGCTTTCTTGGACAATTTTAATAAAAATTGGTCACTTCCAGCAATTTCACAAGCATCACTAATAAATACATACATATGACCTTTATTTACCCACTGAATTTAAATTGATGCAAGCGTAAATTAACAAAGTTTCGCCAGGATGTAAATAACTCTAGAGAGAATTTCTTATGAAATTTTCACACCAAAGAATCATTACTAATGCAAGTATGTCAACGTTCTTTTGCTGAGATGCAATTGTGCATTTAAAAAATACACATACAGTATTTGTCATAAAATAATTTCTGCTGTAGTTGCGCACGAATGTAAATTTGCCCCAATGCTTGAGACAAAGGTCACCTATATATCTGATGAAAGACATTGCAGCATTCCATAACACTGATGAACTGTTCAGCAGCACAAATCTTCTGCAACAGTTTTTTATTATTTTCAAGTGATAGAACATAAAAGTCATGATACAGGATTGATTGACAAGATTGCTTCATTCATTCTGCATCAGAATTTAATAATCATTCCTGCAACCCTGTAACATCGGCTTCTATGACAGACAAGACTTATTTTAGGCTTGATTTCCAACAGCCCCTAAGCTTAGATTCTAAATAGCTTTTCAGACAATACTGAGCATGTGAGTGTCATGTAGAAAACTCTGAAGGCATGAGTCATTACTGTTATATGGATGCTGAGCCTCTCTATTGGTACAATATGTTCAATATATTTAATACTGCCTCCCTAGTCATAGTGGTTTTTAAGCTTCAATTAACAGTTATAGTACAGTGTAATTGTGTACTAGTTTTTGTTCTTTTTATTTTAACTAAATCTCTGTACATCTACATTGTTCCAAGACAGGATGAGCCTCCTCATTAAATTAATTAAAACGAGAAAAAAATACATTCAAACATTAGTTTAATGTTAAAAAAATATTTTTTAAATAAAAACACAAATCATTTTAGATCTTGATATTTCTAAGGATATGAAAATCCCACATAACAACAAACGAATATGTAACTATTCACACTGAGCTACACAATGTCTCTAAGTATACCTCCATTGTGTTTTGCTGTAATGTTCTGTATATTTTTGGAAGGCTATAGAAAGTGGTCTAGAATACTTTGGTTGAAACAAGAATTCATAATGAGTTTGAGAAATGCACCTTGTAGCAGTGAATTACTTAATAACAAAATATGTCATTGCTATTAAAATCTCTGTAAAAGAGGGAAATCAATAAAAGAGACAATGTGAAGACAACACTATCTGAATGTGCTTAATAATATACCCATAAAGCATTGTCTTTTATTAACCTGAAGAAGTCAAATTGATTTCTAGTGCAGCAATAACTGCAGCCTCTCCAACCCCCTCAACAAAGTCAAACATAATATGCATGTCCTAGATATACTAGGAAACATTTTCACTCTCTAGTGAACATATTTTGTGGTTTGAGCCCACAGCTAGAAAATTGGGAATTTATTGCCAAGAAATTGTTTATTGTTTATAAATCAGTTATTCAGATAGCTCCAAATTACGGCGAACCCATCTTTCATAGACTTCATTATAATTGAATAATTCAATTTTTTTTAATTATTTATTTTTCTCTGTAATAATAAAACAGTACCTTGTACTTAATCCCACCTAAAACGTAATCCTCATCAAAGGCAAAACAATCTTATTGGGTTTAATTAATGTTTACAAGATATTTTGGTAGACCTACGATATGGAGGCCCAAATTACAGAAATCCAGAAAACCCCATGTCATGAGCATTCTGGATAACAGGTCCCAGGTCTGTAGAATGCATATCCCAAAACTGAACATTTTCTTTCTTTGTCTTTTACAGATCCACCAGCAGTTGAACCATTATTCCAGGAAATACGACAAGGATTGGGCCATAGCGTGACAATGAATTGCAGAGTACTGCGAGCATATCCCACACGGGTCTTAATGTATGAATGGCGGCTAGGGAATAAGTTGCTAGACAAAGGACAATTTGACTCTCAAGATTATACAGAGTTAACTGTAAATATTCTTGCCAAGGAGCACTATGGGACATACAACTGTAGCATTATTAATGAAGCTGGATCTGGTCGGTGCAGTTTTCTTGTAACAGGTGCTTAAATTTACTCTTTTGGAAACCTGATAATTTGATTTTTGTCTGAGTGATTCACAATAAGTATTTGGAATTTAATATTAAATGTAGGGTTGCTTAATTAACTTATTGAAAGAGAGAATAGGTGGGGGTTTAACTAATGAAAATAATGAAATGAAATAATAAAATAGTGGTATAATTAACTTTTAAGTCCATTGTTGTGGCTTACACTAAATTCCATGCATCTTGTTGCACCAAAATACTCAGGGCACCTATGCTGGTATATTGGATGCATGTGAGCTCTGTCCCACCCCAGGCAATTATTAATTGCAGGGCATCTACTTTTCATCCATTCCATAGCTGCTCACTCTCTTTTCTCATCTGACATTACAGAGATAATATTGGGGCGGGGGGGGTAGGTTACTGTGGGTAAATAACATTTTCAATTGATTTTAGTTTTTTGCAGTTTGATTGCATTCCTTGATAAATGCGTTTTCAAGGCATTACAACTATGACAATGTTATCCCCCTCTAGGAGATAGAAGTATTTTGATGGAATGAATGACAAGGCTTACTCACAACCCAGATCCCTATTTTCTGAAAAACTGGTTCAAAATTACTTTATTCCATCATTTTGAATTAAGGCAGGTTTATACAAGGATTTTAGAGCTGCATCACCAGCATCAGTGTTTTTCCATTACTTTTACCATTATTCTGCCACTCAGTATTCATTTCTATGGGATTTTTAAAAGAGTATTTATCAATAGATGAAAGTTGACCCTTTGATATATATGCCTTTCAAAATCCCATAGAAATGAATACAGAGTGGCAGAATAATGGCAAAAGTAAAGGTTTGGAGAGTGGCAGAATTTCAGATGGCTGTGGCAATCTCCAACATCACTCTTTGATAAATATACCCCAAGGTCTTTTGTAGGCCATTTACCTACATTATATTTGGATCATCTGTCTTGTTGCATGTGCTTCCTCTCAGCTCGATCTGAAGACATTGGACAGTGTAGTTTAGCACTTATTCAAAAGTTATTTTGGGGTTTTTTACTAAATCTGGTCAAGGTATTTTGGGCAAAAACTTTTTTTTTTTTAAATGTATTATACCCGATGCTGAAAAAAGCCAGAATCTGAAAATACATCATCTCAGACCTGTTGAGGCCATGTATAAGTCAATGGGAGATGTCCCTATCCCAATTTGAAGATATTTTGGTTTGCGTTGGGTTTAGCCAAATAATTTGAAAAATTCTGGGGTTTTGGCCAAGAGCCTGAAAAAATCAAGTGATTCGGGGAAAAAAGTCCGAAAAATCATATGATTTGGGTTTTCCCCTGATTTTAGCAGGTTTTTTCCAGATCCGATTTATTTGAGTTATTTTACTAATAAATAAGGCAAATCAGGAATGGGAGTTTGGTAGAGCTTTTTTTATTGTACATATATGATAAATTAAATTTTTTTAGTAAGTAACCCCCTTAATGTTCTGTTGTTTAACTTTCTAACCCTACCTGTTGAATGTACAACTCACTGTCCACAAAGCTTGGGATCTGGGTTTTCTGGATAAGGGATATTTTCATCATGTGGAGCACCATGCTTATTGTCTAGTAAAAAAAATGAACAATCAAACCAACATAATTATTTTGCATCAGTATTAACTCATGCTAACTTAGTTACCATTTAGTACAAGGTACTGTTGTATGACAGAGAAAAATTAAAGCTATCAAAAATGAAGAGTTATTATGGGAAATGGCATTCCCACATTTCATTCATTTTTATTGATATGAGTACTTCTTTCTAGATGGAAAAATATTTTAATGCACTAAGTACTGCGGCAACACTTTGGCACTGCATAATACCATGCAGAGTGCTGTAGCTCTACTATATATAATTAGCAAAATATGTTATAAAAACCACAGACAAAAACAAAATTACACGAGCTTCTCCAAAAAATGGGTAACGTCAACACAAGCATGTTAGGGCTTTTTCAATTAATAATTAGTTTATTTTATAATTTTTTCATTTTATAAATGTTCATTGTTTTAAAGCCTGTGAATGTTTATAATGAACCAGAAAAAAGTATCATTCTGCTGAAACAACATTACCAGCCAGCACTGAATATATCATGCAGGCATACAATAAAAATACAAACTGCAGAAAAGCATTAGGCAAAGCAGAATTGAAGACATTTATCCTTTGAAAATTGGATTTTTAGGGTCACACTTTAATTATATTTTATGACACAACATTATTTGGAGTCATTTGTTTCTGCTGTAATTTGCAACGTAGCATGAGGAGTGAAAAGGAAGGGAGAGGTTTAGCACGAGAAGCAATAAATTGAGAGTAATTAGAAGATAAATTGATGTTACGTGTGGATAGCAGCAGAATTGGTAGAACTGTAGGAAATGTGTAAAAGTAATGGGATTACCAGCTGCATCCCTTGTGAGTTTAAAGGGGAACTATTGCGAAAATGAAAATATAATATTAGCTTCAGCATACTGAAATAGAAAACTTTCTAAATACAATCAATTAAGAATTCAGTACAGTTTCTGAAATAATCAAGTTTATCTTCACTATTCCTCTCTCAGCATCTGTTTCTTCACATTCTATCTTCATTCAGGAGTTGGGTGTCAGATGAATGATCCAATATGTGTTTAGAGCTCATTCTATTAAGATCAGCAGTGATCCTGTCTCTCTGCATGCAGGAATTGTGCAAAAGGCAGTTATTTTGTTTTGAACCGTTTATTTGAGTGAGCTCTAATACATCTGCTAGGAAAGGGAGCCCCCCTATAAGATATATTGAATCATTTATCTGACACCCAACTGCTACATGAAGACAAAATGAAGAGAAACAGATGTTGAGAGAGGAGTCGCGAATATAAACTTGATTTTATCAGGAAAGGTACATCATTTTTAATTGACTGTATTTAGAAAGTGTCTTACTTCAGTATGAAGAAGCTTATATTAAATTTACATTTTCATGATAGTTCCTCTTTAACTTGCTCTGTTCGCCAATGAAGCCAATTTATAATAAATCCAGAGAAAGTCAAGAATTACATTGTTTGAAACACTTAGAGGGACAACATCAATAGAATATGTGTTCCTGCTACTACTTGCAGTCTGAGAAAAAACAGAAAGTTGGAAAAAATTTTATTAAATTGTGAAAAGTGTTATGTTGCCTTTTCAATTTGTGAAGGGAATATATTTCTTGTTACTCAGATTTCTTTTTCTAAAAAAAAGCAGCAATCCTTCCCTTCTTTTCAATAGAGATTCTAGCTATCTTTATAACAGTGCACAGTTTCACAGACAGCACAGACTCTATTTTCAGTTCTGCAGACTTGAGAGACATTAAAATGAAAATTGAGCAAAGAAAGGATAAATTAAAGCATCATAGTTATAACACAAAACTAAATTTCTCTCATTCCGACTGCATAGAGATAATCTTTAAAAAAAATTCCCCACAATAAACCACAAAACACAAACCCCAATATTTAAAAAAAGTCTTAATTAAATCCTCTGTTTAAGCACTAATGGACAGTGAAAGTCTAAATGGAGCAAACTTGTTTAGTGTAAAGCAAATCTGCAGTTTAAAAAGCCACCCCTTTTATACACAACAGCAGATATCACTTATTTCTAGCTGCAATTAGGACTAAGCAAAAGGTCAGTCATTTAAAACTTGAAGACTGCCTGTAAAATGCTTAATTTGTGTATTTTGACATTCCACTTAACATGTGCCACAAACACTTTTTATGAATTATTACAGATTTTCAAGATTACAGTTGTCATGTACAATGCAACATAAATGGAAATTTCTAATACTAGATACCTGTGAATTATATTGCCCTGGATTAGCACAGGGTAATATTAAGTCATATCTATGCATCCCAAAATATATAATTCTAATTATTCCCAAACCCTAGAACACAAACTCAGGAAAGAGATAGTATCGTGGATATCTGGTTACACTACAAATGTATTAAAAGCTGATATTATTATGTTAACTGTATTATTCAAATAAATAAACATCACTTCAATGTGGATCAGGGAAGTGCATTTCAACCATCTTTAAAGGTGAACTAAAGAATAAAAACAATATGGTTAGGAGTGTTATTTGCTAAAGTTAAAGTGCCTGTTCAAAGGTTTAGCATTTTGAAGAACAGTCATGATCCAGTTCTTAAAGATGTACACAGAAGCTTCACATATTCTGCCATTCTGCTTAAGAGATGAGAACATCGATAGCTCAATCTCATGTGAGCCTGCAGCTTTCTTAAAGGGAAACTGTCATGGGAAAATATGTTTTTTTTAATACATCAGTTAATAGTGCTGCTCCAATAGACTTCTGCACTGAAATCCATTTCTCAAAAGAGCAAACAGATTTTTTTTATATTCAGTTTTGAAATCTGACATGGGGGTAGCCATTTTGTCATTTTCCCAGCTGCCCCAGTCATGTGACTTGTGCCAGCACTTCAGGAGGAAACTGCTTTCTGGCAGGCTGTTGTTTTTCCTTCTCAATGTAACTGAATAGTACGCAGTGGAACATGGGTTTTACTATTGAGTGCTGTTCTTAGACGTACCAGGCAGCTGTTATCTTGTGTTAGGGAGCTGTTATCTGTTTACCTTCCCATTGTTCTTTTGTTAGGCTGCTGGGTGGGGGAAAGGGAGGGGGTGATTTCACTCCAACTTGCAGTACAGCAGTAAAGACTGATTAAAGTTTATCAGAGCACAAGTCACATGACTTGGGGCAGCTGGGAAATTGACAATATGTCTAGCCCCATGTCAGATTTCAAAATGAAATATAAAAAAATCTGTTTGCTCTTTTGAGAAATGGATTTCAATGCAGAATTCTTCTGGAACAGCACTATTAACTGATACATTTTCCCATGACATGATCCCTTTAAGACAGAGGAGAAACTACACACAGACACCATGCTTCTCTAGCTTCAAGAAGACATAACTTTATTAACACTTCTGCACTAGCAGGGAAAGATCATGACACTATCATTATCAGATCACTATGGGATCTGTATGAGGGAACACACATTAATACATTAACACTTATGCTGCCATGTAACATGAACCTAATTCATTTCTAATCAGCTGTGTATTGTGAGTTTTATATTTTATACACTGCATTCTGTATATAGTAAGTCCCTAAACTGAAGTATCTAACAGCAATCCATAGTTGTCAATCGGCAGAAAAAGGAGAACTAATGGGAGCATACTAAGATCTTTACTGCTAAAGGAATGCAGTGGGTGCTGGGCTGCTACAGAAGCCCACAATATGAAGCATAATGAGACAGATTATTTGTTGAGTTTTAGTTTCCTTTAACACAAGCTGATTTCCCAGGGTACAGTGATTAGAGTGGGAACACTGCATATGAATCAGACTTCATCTTCACCATCTATTTCCCTGTAATCTTTTCCTCTCTTACATTTTAAAAACTCAGAGTTTGCGAAATGAAGCTTTGCAAAGAGTTAAATACATATTCCTTTTTATCCTTTAAACAGTCTTTAGTCATTGTAGATAAAAGCATTAGAAAATGTATTTAAAACAAAATTCCCTGCAAGGAACACGTCTTGTACAAATACTTAAGGGCATGATTTGGGAAGATGTATTATGAGCTTGAAAAGTTTAGAACTTTAATTTCAACATTAGAGCATCTTTCAGTAGTTTTATTTATATATATCTCCACAGACTGACAAGACAGAGAATGATTTTAAATACTGCCTTCAGCATTACCACTTTAGAGCTGATCAAAATTTGTATGTTAGTCTCTTTGTCAGGAGTCACACTAACTGTGTAAAGCTTCAGGCCATTTTAATATGCTAAATAATAAGGACATGTTTTTAGAAGAAAGTCATTTTCCCTTTGATCCTGAGTTTAAGTTTCAGATTTTCGGGGCAACTAAAGGTTAGGCAAAGCTAAAAATATATTTTCATTCTTTATGCTAAGATGGTTTTGAAAATATAAAGGAACTCACTTGCATAGATGCTGATTCCTACTTTGAAGGATTGGATTTCCCTTTACCCCTGACTTCATCTGCATCAGAAATTAGTAGTAAAAGTGAACAGAGAACTGGAATGACTCTAAATTATTGTCTGCCTCAGTTTCTTAATCAATGCAGTCTAACAGTGAAAAATTAATGAAACGCCGCCAGTGTCTCATTTTGGACATGGGCATCTGTTTTTGGACTTGGGTGTCCATTTTTTTCCATCGAAAAAACGGATGCCAGCGAATTTCCACCAGGCAAATTTTTCCGGGTGTTTTGCGAATTTATTAGCTGACGGCGAATCACGGGAATTCGCCACCAATCACTACTATTTGGGGTTACAAAAAAGACAAATACTTCAAGTTCAAATTTGACTTAAATGTTAAAAAGTTTGCTGAACTGCTTCTGGACTGTAAAATTAAAAAAAACTGCATAATGTTGTTTAGCACAATTGTTTTTGGAAAAAAAAAAAGCAATAGAAATAGGAAAATCACTCTTTTTTTATTGTTAGAGCCGATTCTGACCCTTGAGTTTTAATAAACCCCTACTTGCATTTAATTCCAGTCCAAGGACTAACTTCTTTACAGTATTTCTACTACAGTCAAAATATTACATATTACATATACAACATACATATTTAAATGTGCCTTATTTGTTATGTGTTTATTTGCAGGGAAGGCTTATCCTCCAGAGTTCTACTATGACACGTATAATCCTCTTTGGCAGAACAAAGCTCAAATTTATTCTTACAAATTACAGTGGACGCAGATGAATCCAGATGCAGTTGATCGTATACTTGCATATCGTCTGGGGATTAGACAGGTGAGAGTTGTTCTTAACTTTGTATACACATGATATTGCTTCGCTAGAGTACATTGTTTGTAATACATAACTTTTTTATCATTAAATGGAGTCGGCCTGGTAAAAGGAGCACTTTAAATTGTATGGAAAAAGGCTGCACATTGGCAAATACTGGACAGGATGGGTTTACTTTCACTGATGATGGAAAGTTCTCTATTATTAAATACTATTAATCCTTACCAACCCATTTAACTTAAATATTTCTTTTATTTTAAAATGTACATTTTTGCCTGTTCTTGTAATCAGGGCCGGATTTACATAGATGGCGTCCCTAGGCCCGCTGTTGTTTGTCGCCCCTTCCCCTCCCTTTTATTTGCTCAAATTTTCATCATTGGGACAGAGCAATGGGAATTGACACACAGGAAATTTAAATTTCTGAACCAATGTGGTTGTGGCTGGGCAGCATGCCGCCCCCTACAATCCTGCCACCCTAGGCCCGGGCCTAGGTGGCCTCTCCACAAATCCGGGCCTGCTTGTAATAAAGGCAAAAAACCATTAACTAATAATCTCAAACACCTCCACAGTCTGAGCTCTTTGAGCTTTGTACTGTAGGTGCAAAGTGTTGTGTCTGACAGCACTGAGTTAATAAGTAATTTTTCCCATTTAGGTATTATAACTGGATGCTTCTCATGCATTTTATAATAATTACCAACTGCATGTTGGTTGGAGTTATAACATATATAGACCATATTAGGCAAAGACAGGATTGTTAAAGGGGTTGTTGACTTATGAACTAACTTTTATGGGCAGATTTATCAAGGGTCAAATTTCGAAGTGAAAAAAACTACGACATTTGACCATCACATTTTTTAGAAGTGTTTTTTTTTCAATCAAGTAGGTTCTATTTTCAATTGAATTAAAATTGTTTGAATTGTTTGATTTAAACAATTTGAACGATTTTCTCAAAAAAAATTAGATTTTTCAAAAATTTCAAAAACACTCCTTAAAAGTTATAGGAGGTCCCCATAGGCTAAAACTAAAATTCAGCATGTTTAAGGTGGCAAATGGTTTAATTTGAATTTTTTAAAGAGACAGTACTTCGGATTTCAAATTGTTGCATTTTCAATTCAACTAAAATTTTGGCCTATTCTATAGTTGAAGTACCCAAACGAAATTCAAATTCTTTAAATCAAATTTTTTTTCTTTGGCCCTTGATAAATCTGCCCCTTAGTGTAATACAGAGAGTGATCTTCTAAAACAATTTGCAGTTGTTTTTTTTTTAATTATTATTTGTGGTTTTTATTTAGCATTTTATTCTGTAGCTCTCCAGTTTGCAATTTCAGCAACCTTGTTGTTTAGGGTTGTAATTAATCTAGCAATGATGCACTGAATTTTATAAAATACTGAAACATGAATAAGAGAGGGTCTGGATAGAAAGATGAGTAATAAAAAGTAACAATACATTTGTAGCTTTATTGAGCATTTGTTTTTTAGAAGGATTCAGTGACCCCTATTTTAAAGCTGGAAAGAGCAAGAATAAAAAGGCAAATAAGAAAAAAAACTATAAAACAAATCACGAAGAACAATTGTAAAGTTGCTTAAAACTGGCCACTCCATAACATACTAAAATTTACTACTCCTTTAAATTGTCCATCACAAATGTTGTTTTCAACTTAAGTTAACATAGTTTCAATTGAAGTTTTAAGTCCAAGTTAAGCAAATGTTCTAAAATTATAAGTCCTAAAACTAGAATTGAGCTTTGTTTATTTGCTCCCGCTTCTTACTTGTAGATTTGAATGTATTCTTTTCAATTATATATATCCATTTTGTAATTCTCATTTTTATACATCAATCTTATATACCAATGATTTATTTATTATTTATTATCCTGATATTCAGCAGAAGTGAGTTCAATTATCTGCATGTAAAAGTAATTAAACTACTTATTCCGAACTGAAATATAGATTGCAGTTCATGTTACACTGAATTTGTAAAAGTGATGGGCAAAAGAGTGCAATGTTATCTTAAAGAATGTATTAACTGTCTGCCACAAGCTAGACTCTCCTCTTCCTTCCATACTTCCTTCCATACATATCCTCTCTAAAGGCCCACTTGTTTAGAGAAACAAATTCAATGCATCTTGAGTGCTAAGAAATGAGCCCATCAGACATCACCAATTGTATTCAGCATCCTTATGATTGAAATGTTTCCTAACCCTTGTTGCAGGGACCTCTGATATCAATTTGTTTTTATTAATAAATGCCTTTAACTTTTGCATTTTATATCAGGTACAAAAACTATCCAAACAGGGTGCTTAGTGAGAGTAAAGCTCCTATACCACAAACGATCAGAGCATAGACATTTCTATTTATAAAGGAAGCCAAATGGTTTATAAATTAAACATATCTGGAAAATGTTGCTCCATGCAATACAAAACATAGATTTTCATAGTTTCTTGGATTACTGTAAGGGGCACATTTACTAAGGGTTGAATTTTGAGGGTTAAAAAACCCTCCAATTCTACCCTTAGGTCAAATAAAAAACCCTCAAATTCGAATTTTGAATTCGAGGGGTTTTAACGCAATTCGATTTTTCGATTTATTCGAACGATTTTTAAGCAATTAATCGAATTTTTTTATTCAATCAAAAAAATTGAAAAATCCTATGGGAGCCTCCCATAGGATTGTATTGCAATTTGGTAGGTTTAACCTGCCGAATTTTTAGACAGAATTTTTCTTAAAGGGACAGTACTTCAAAAGTTGAATTCGAATTTTCGAATTTGATCAATTTGAATCGAATTTTGGGTTATTCGATAGTCGAATAAGCCTAAAATTAATTTACATTTTTTTTTATTCGAATTTGATTAGAATTTTCACTTCAAATCAATTCAATGCTTAGTAAATGTGCCCCTTAGTGTTTTAAATCAAAGTATAACTTGGCAACTCCTAGCTGCTTATCCCTTAGATTGAATTCTATCTATCATCTATCTATTTTAAGCAATTCTAACCCTCCAAATGAGAGGTGTCTTTGGATCTGGCATCCTATGGTGCTCTATGGACCTATTTTTCTTAAGCAGTGCACATAAAGAAGATCTTTTGTTATCACTTTTAAAAGCATTTGTGGGCACAAAGTGGGTAGATAGAGTATACGCTAAATATTATTTGAGCACAATTGAAAAAAAAAACAAAAAATGACCCTACCCTACCCTACCCTCTTATTTTTCCTATGTGTCTCATTAAAGGAGAACTGATTAGAACTAAACGGACTAGTATTAATTACTAATCAGTCTTATATTGTAACATTTCTATTCTATGTGTACTGTATATTGTTGGTCCCTAAGCTCAGTAAGTGACAGCAGCACAGGACATGTGCAGTGAAACAGCAGAAAAGAAGACAGGGAGCTACCAGTGGTGTTTAAGGGGCTACTGCAGGACCAAGGGGGCAGTATCGCTAGTGAAGTGAGTGTTATTGTGCTTGCTGTACGAATTTCTGTGTTAAAAAAATGAAAATTCGGCTCTTAAAGTTACCGGAAGCAGCCCTGGTAACTGGTTGCTCCATGCCACGTGACCTGAGACAAGGTTCTCACCTTGCCTCATGGTAGGAGCAGCCCTGGGAGCTTCTGGGCATCTTTGGAGACAGAGATCTTTACTGCTAAAGGGCTATGGTTGCCTTGGGCTTGTACAGAAGCCCAAAACATAATGTACAACGTTTCTACTTCTTTAGTGAAGCTTTACTTCTCCTTTAACTTTTCTTAATAAGAAGGGAGCTTCTGGGCAACTTTGGAGACACAGATCTTTACTGCTAAAGGGCTATGGTTGCCTTGGGCTTGTACAGAAGCACAAAACATAATGTACAACATTTCTACTTCTTTAGTGAAGCTTTACTTCTCCTTTAACTTTTCTTAATAAGAAGCAACTATGTGGATCTGCTTTTGAAAAATTGGTGCAGTTGACATGTTTTGAGCTAATTAGGTTTATTTTATTTATTTGCAATTTGACATTTGAACTATAATACATTACATTCAATGGTTTCCTTCAGTGAAGGCCGAAGGGATAAATAGCTTTTACTGTTATATGAAACCTGAATGCACTCTGCAGAGTTATTCAACTGAACTATTATATGTTTTGAAAACAATAGTTGTTCTTACAGGCTTTTTAAGCTAAGCCACACATGTTTAGTACAGTACACAAGAGATGCTTAATTGAATAGACAGGTTAGATAAACCATTTGACCACTGGAGGAACTGTTAATGTGAGGTTAGGAAGGCATGATAGCTTTATATACAGTGAATATGGCAAATTGTTTCTTTCTAGATTCCTTTATGCAAATGTTCTTTATATTATTAGATTGTGTTCTATCACCTGTACACTATGCTATCTTAGACCTTAAATTGGACCCGTCATCCCAAAAAATATTCAAAATCCTATTTTATCACATTAGTCAAGCAAAATGAACATTAATTACACTATATAAATTATTTTAATCTTGTTTTCTTCAGTCTGGGAATTCATAATTATAGCAAGCAGGCAGGAGCCATTTTGTGGACACTGTTATTAAGGCAAGCCTTGCATCATCTCAGAATCTTGTTTGTGCACCAGAATAGGGGAACCGATGTCTATCCCCAGGGCCGCCATTAGAAATCATGGGGCCCCGCACAACATTTCCGGGGCCCCCTGGGACCAGGACCTCCTTACAAGTTGAAAAAAATTGGAGCCCCAAAAAATATAAAAATAAAAACATTGGCACCAGGGCCCCCCTAATAAGTAAAAAAAGGGGCCCCAAAGAATATTTAGAAAAAAAAAAACATTGGTGCCAGGGCCCCCCTTACAAGCCCCAAAGAATATTTTTTTAATAACCGTTGGCACCAGGGCCCCCCTCACAAATTAAAAAAAAATTGGGGCCCCAAAGAATATTTTTTTTAAAAACATTGGCGCCAGGGCTCCCCTTACAAATTAAAAAAAAAATTGGGGACCCAAAAAATATTTAAAAAAAAACATTGGCACCAGGACCCAATGGAGTATTAAAATAAAACATTGGTGGCCAGGGGATTAAAAAAAAAAAACAACACACATTGGTGTCAGTAGAATTGTACTCGTGGCTTCAGGACTTCAGTTATAGTTTTCATGACTTTGGTTCTTTTCGCCGCTTCAGGGTTGGCTCCTTTTGTGACTTCGGGTATTTTCGCCTCTTCAGGACTTCGTATTTGTTCGACAATTCCTCATTCTGCCTCAGGGCTTCGCGTAGAGCGTACGCTCATAATAAATTTAATAAAAATTTGAAATTGGATTTCATGTTTAATTTGAAAAGGACTTTTATTATACAGATTTTTGTCTCTGGGTGACGGGTCCACTTTAACATAATTTTTTATACATAAAAGCAACTAGAAAGTTTTTAGTCAGTATACTTTTGGAATATATTTATCCAATCTTTATGCAATGTTCTGTTTTATTTTGTGCAGATCAACTGCTGATAAACTGCCAAAGCAATAAATGTCATTTTCATTTTAACACATACAAAATTGTTTTAGAACATTAAAGTTTGTTGCTCTTGCCATTTCTTAAAGGTGAAATAAAGCTTAACTAAAGAAGTAGGCTACATATGTTGTGCATTATGTTTTTGGCTTTTGTACCTGCTCAAAGTGACCACAGCTCTTTAGCAGTAAAGATCTGTGCCTCCAAAGTTGCCCCAGTAGCTCATCGTCTTCTTTTCTGCTGATTCACTGCACATGCCCTGTGCTGCTGTCACTTACTGAACTTAGGGACCAACACAAAATATGCAGTGCACATAGAATATAAATGTCACAATATAAGGCTGATAATAATAATTAATACAGATGATAACTACATGGCAGCACAAAAACCAGTGCAATTAGCATCAAAATTCAATAATCAGTCCTGTAGCGTCAGCTTATATTACAGACCAGCCTCATTTTCTGCTTGATAATTTGCAACAACTCCTAAGCTTAGCTTCTCAACAGCTTCTCAGAGCTCACTGAGCATGTGAGTGTCACAGACACTTTCCAAGATGGTGACCCCCTGTGACAAGTTTGAAGTCCTGGATCATAGCTCCTATTGAGAGGCTAAAACTTTAGGTTGGTACAATAAGTTCATTTATACAGCATGGCATTTTAGCCATATTCATTTTTAGGCGTTAGTTCTCCTTTAATGAAAATATGAAAATTCTCAGCTGCCAGTAACATACACAACCCAATTCCAAATTATATTATTATTTAGAGAGGACTAAGGTAATTCTCATTTCTGCAGCAATGCACTTCTTTCTTCTCTTATTAATGAATGCATAACTTATCAGGATCACACTGTGTGGTGATTAATACAGCATGGGGTGCTCTGTTATACACCCAAACTAACATCCTTTTTTATATCATATTAAAATTACAGAATATTCAGTATTACAGTTTAAAAATATTTAATACAGAGAATACTGTAAAATGTGGCTGCCATTCAAATACTCAGTAAAAGAAATCAGATTAAATGGCGCAGCATGATAAAAGTTACATTACCAACCTGCTGTGCTTTTCCACAAACTGACAGATGTTATTGTTGTTATATATTAAAATTAATTTAAAATTTAAATCAAATTTTATTAAAATTAAGAAATATCCTATTGAAAATATTAAAATATGTTTGAGATATCTAATCATTTTCCATCAAAGCTGATCTATTTAATCAAAGGATTATATTTTACTGGACATAAAATGTATGAAAATAAGCAAGTAGAGAAAATTAATGTACATTTTTGTTACAATTATTAGTAGCACTTTCAAATTAGATACTACATACAATGTTGTTTTGCTGGCAACAAAGTCCAAAATTGCTGATTACTATACATTCTTATGTACCCAGTTTAGCAAGTAACAATTAACTAGACATATGTAGCCCACCCTTGAGTGTACTATAGAAGTGTAAAAGTCAATGTTGCTTACAGTGTGTCTGCTGTAACCCAGTAATTAGACTCCCAGCAATGTGTATTACTATTGGTTCTTCTCACTCTGGTGAGTATCCTCTGGCCCACTAGCCTTAAGCAACCACCTTAGGCAACTTTACACTACCAGTTTCAGCAAATAAACTTATGATTACTTCTGGTAATATCAATACTTTGCTCATTAATAGATAGCAATAAATGCAGGATAAGTGGAATACGGAGGTGGGCGTTCCCACCTAAGTGTCAATCCTCCATGTATTCTAGTCCCACCATGGTTTCTTGCTTCAGGAATCTCACTCATGTTTCTGAAGTTATCCCCCTGGATCCCTATACTTGCTCTCTGGTCACCACAGGGTACTGATGCACTATCCTCCTTGTTGGAGTCTTGAGCTCCGTTAGCTGAATCCTGCCTATCTCTCTCTGGAGTGACAATTACAGAACTTCCTTATTGTTAGCTTCACCTATCTGGGCCAGCCACCTTCCCCAGCCCATTCCTGAACCCACCTCTCTGCCAGGTGGGATTCAGGAAAAAGACCTTGAGCACATCCGCATCTCCCCTTCTGGCCTTGCCCTTACTGTGCATTCCTTTGACTAGTTTCAAATTACTCCATGGCCATTAAAAAGGAATTAACCAACCGGGGTTAACAAAGGACCACCAAGGTGTCCAAACAATAGAGGGAACTGCTTGATTAAAACAGCAGCTAAATTCTCAGGGTCCCTATAAATATTTCAATATTTCCAATAGGGCCTCATTAGGAAATAATTAACCTTTTACCAGCCAGTTGTTAATTTCAGCTATTAGTGAATCACTGCAAAATTTTATTTTAATTTAGTTTACAGACAGGCCATTTTAACCTGTATAACAAAACATTTTATCCAAGGTCTGCTGACCATTCAAGTCAAGACCAAACTGGCTGTATTTCTTTTCACACATCTGACCTTTTACCCAATATGCCTCCTGGATGCCCATGAACAGGGTTGGAATGAGGTAGGCTGGACTCACAGGAAAATCCGAGTAAATGGTCCACCACTCTTGCCCCCCCCCACTAAGGGCTCACTGCTCCCCAGGAATAGCACAGATAATTATTGTGCGATGCATTCCGGCTCCTAGAGCTCCACCATTTCACCATACAGCCCTGCAGGACCAGGGCCCACTGGGTTTTCTCCTAGTACACCAGCAGGCCAGTCCAACCCTGTGCATGAAATATTTGAAGTTGTTGTAGTTGTTTCTGATTCTAAATACACATGCAGCTTTAGGAACATTGAATAACTGGCTTTTGTTGGGGGGGGGGAAGCTTAAAAGTAAGAAATTGAGGTTAAGTGTGGTGGAATTATGTGGTGACACCTGCAATTGAGACTCCTAGACCATAGCAGGAGAACAGTTAAGACAATGGAACAATGTTTTAAATCTATTTAATGTATTTATAACCAACCAAACATTGGGCCACAAAAGTGAGCCAGAACAGATTTCTAAAATATTGTGTTGTAAACTCACAGAAATGTTTTCTTTCTTACTACAAATGTATGTATAACTATAATTAATACAAACTGGCACCAGATATGATATGGATGTAAGTGAACATTTTATTTTAAAATAATTCCCCACCTAACTGTAACTTTAGAGGGGCAGATGGGACAAACAGAAAATTAGATTTCAAATGTTCAAATTTTTTCTGTGTCCAAAACTGTCAAATTCGACTAGGGAGCTATCCAAATTTTATTCAAGTTTTTTTAAAAATTAAAATTCGATCTGACACATTTATAATACGCTGGCCCTTTAAGAATTTAAATTTGACTATTTGCCAACTTAAACCTGCCAAATTGTTGTTTAAGTCAATCGGAGAGGCCCAGGATCAATTTGGAGATGTTTGCAGCCTTCCTGACATTCTAATTCAGTTTGATCAAACTCGATTCGAGTTTTGGGGCTGTTTAAATTCGTTTGAGTTTAAAAATCCTATTTCAATAATACATTTTGACCAGTAAAATTTTGAATTCATTTCAGTTTATGGGAGTATTTTAAAAATTACATGAATTTGATATTTGACCCTTGATAAATGTGCCTCTCTGTATCCCAATATTAATGAAAACAAAACTGTAGTGTGGATTATGCATAAAAACTGAGCAAATTTTTATTTTGGCATGTCTTTGTTGTATATACAGTACTGCAAAGGACATAAATGTGCATTACTGCTGTTCCCCATATTGGTGCTGATCCAACTACTTCAACCAAATGAGTTATATGGAAGAAACACAGCTACTACACTGACATTCCACTAGGCCAGTCACTTATTAAACGGCTGTAGTGCTTCTGACGCATGTTGTATATAGCACTAAGAACTTGTCTTTGCAACATTGATATTAGCAGTTCTGACTCAGTGGCTTTTCATCCCGTAAAGTAATTGTTCAGTGTAAAAGTAAAAACTGGGTAAATAGATAGGCTGTGCAAAATAAACAATGTTTTCAATATAGTTAGTTAGCCAAAAATGTAATTTATAAAGGCTGGAGTTACTGGAAGTCTAACATAACAGAACAGAATACTACAATACTTCCTGCTTTTCACCTCTCTTGGTATACACCAGGCAGTAACCAATCAGTGACTTGAGGGACGACCACATTGGTCAAAACTGTTGCTTTTGAATCGGAGCTGCATGCTGAGGATCAATTGCAAAGTCACTGAACAGTTACAGTATGTCCCATGTGGCCCCCCCTTCAAGTCACTGATTAACGCATATTTAGGGAGCTAGAAAGCCTTTATACATTACATTTTTGGCTAACTAACTATATTAAATACATTTTTTATTTTGCATAGCCTATCTATTTACCCAGTTTTTATTTTTACCCTGAACTGTTCCTTTAAGAAATACTTCTGATTAATGAAATATGGTGGATATTAAAACTAGAACCCTGACTATTCTGCAGTAGTTAACACTGATGCCTTGAAGCGAAGAGGTCCTATATTTGATTGCAGCTAGCTCACTGTTGAAAAATCATGCATTTTCAGAGTTAAAACACAAAATGTATCTGTTAAAACAGTGCACAATTACAATATAACCTAGATAATAGTCATTAAAAGAAAACAGTGGTTTGTATATAACATTTCTTGCCATTCTCAGAAATACAGAAGTGAACATCAGGTGTTATCTGTACAAGGTGATGCATCATTAAAAAATAGGTATCATTCTTGCTAAAATACTACAAGGTAAACTAAGCCTGGTTGAATAAGGAAGATTTGGATTGACTGGCAGATATAACCTAAACTGTCTTTGTTATGGACCAGGAAAGCTATGGACAACCCAAGCAAAGCTTTTCTCTCAGAACAAAGATAGATAAGACAAGGGGCCAACTGTGACTTGTGTCACAAGATACATGCATCCATCCATGCATACATGAACTACCCTGTGCAGTGAGTACCTGCAGTTGACTGAGTTTCTTGCAGTAGCACATGTAGAAAAGTCCCAAATATGGGATCTGTTATACAGAAACTAGTAATCCAGAAATCTCCAAATTACTCTAAGGTCATCTCCCATAGAATTTAAGTATAGAATTCTATCTTTTTTAGACTTAAAGGGATTCTGTCGTGATTTTTATGATGCAATTTTTATTACTAAATTACACTGTTACACTGCAAATAATACACTCTACAGTAAAAAATATAATTCCTGAACCAGCAAGTGAATTTTTTTAGTTGTAAAATTGTTGTGTAGTTAGCCATCTCAGGTCATGCCTGGTCATGTGCTTTCCGATAGAACCAGCACTTTTAGCATGGAACGGCTTTCTGGCAGGCTGCTGTCTCCTACTCAATGTAACTGAATGTGTTGCAGTGGGACCTGGATTTTACTACTGAGTGCTGTTCTTAGATCTACCAGGCTGTCATTATCTTGTGTTAGTGAATTTTATTTAAAATATTAAATACAATGATAAATCAAATTATAACACAGATATTTACAAATCAAATATCAAACAATAAAATTTCAACAGAAAGGAAAATTAATACCATAACACATTCTTTTGTTTATATCAGAAAAAGCTATTCCTTTGGTTTTGATATCTACAGTGTCCCGACAGATTGCATTTGTAACATTTGCTACTGACAGGTGGAGTTGACTGGTGGTCAGTCGGCATCTCATGCGCCACAGATGGTTCCTCAATACTGCAATTATTATGTACAATGTGACCCTGTCTTTCCCTGCCGCCCTGTTTCCCTCCACCACTCCATATGGAAACTCAGTATCAGCTCATATAAAAATTCAAGAGTTTTTAACACAGTCAGATCCAAAATCCCTGCCACACTTTCCCTGAAAGAGGATGATATTGGGCAGTCTGTGAGAAAGTGTTGCTGTTTCTCCTCCAACCCACACCCCCATGGGCATTCTCTTTCAATAATACTGAAATATCTGAGATTGCCTCTCACAAAGAGTTTACCTTGTATGGACAGCCAAGAAATGCCCCCAAACTTTCTGGTTAACCTTTTACTTGTGAGGAAGTGAATACTTTCCACTAGTATTTTATCTGGGCAGTAATTGACTCAAATAGGTGAAATCAAATGAAGAACCAGCACTTTCCAATAAATTATTTTTCTGTGAAGGGACCGTATGTCTCCTGCAGATAAGATGGAGTGCAGCCTCCTCTTATCTGGACCTCTTTCACCATGCTGCCTAGTAGCCAATCTCTAATAAAAGGTGATGCCCAGTCTAACACTGATTTCCCACAGAGTCTTTCCCCTGCACCACCCCTCCAAAGGTAAACTTTAGAAAGATGGTGCAGAAGAAAACCACAGGACATGGCATGTCCAACCCTCCACTTTTTTCTGCAGGAGAGTTTTCCCCCTTTTTGCCTGGTTGAGCCTATTCCCCCAAAGCATTTAGAACAGGGGTGTCCAACCTTTTGTCTGGGGCCACACATAAAATGCACACACATTTTTGATTTGTAAAAGTAAAGAAAATGCACTGAAAAGAACTACAATACCAGTTGGCTAACCAGATGGAGCTATACACTGGAATATGGGACACCTGGATATTAAATAGACATACTATTATATTATTTTTACTACTAACTGGACAATGGGCAGAGTCCCCCTCCTGTCTATCCTTTGCAACATGACGTTTCCTTGGGAACTAAGCATATCAAGCTGAGCCGCATTCAAATCTGTCCTTAGCCGCATGTGGCCCTTGGGCTGCAGGTTGGACACCCCTGATTTAGAAGAACAGACTCTGGATTCGGGCATAGAGAGATTCTGGTAATAAAAAGACATAAGAAACAAAGAGAAAAAGAGGAACAAGGAAAGTCCTAATAATGTCAATCACTTCTCTATAGGTCAGCTTCCATGATTTCCACCTTTGAACCTTTGCTAGACAAGCATTCAGTTTGTCTTCCCGATTTGCCTTTGCGAGGTCTCCCTTATCGAATGTAATCCCCAGAATGCTAACTAAACCTGGGGCCATTGCGAATGTCTCAAGCCTGAAGCTTGGTTTGCCTTCTAGACCCCAAAATGCTTCCGACTTTTCCTGGTTGATCTGAGACCCTGAGGCCTTTCCCTCCTCCTCAGGTTTTGATATTACCAAAGTGAAATCGTCTGCCTAGGCTATGGACTTAAAGGATTGACCCAACGGAAATGGAACACCCCCAAACACACAATCCTGCAGTCTCCTCAAGAATGGAGAAAACATACAGAAATGGACTGAGAGGACATCCCGCATGCCAGCTCTCACCAAAAAGTCACCTTTCCAACATTAATCAATGGGAAGCTCTTTGCCCCGCTGTACAAAATTCTAATCCATCTAATGAATTCATCCAGAA
The DNA here is from genome assembly GCA_024363595.1 of Xenopus borealis. Lineage (NCBI taxonomy): Eukaryota > Metazoa > Chordata > Amphibia > Anura > Pipidae > Xenopus > Xenopus borealis. The sequence goes on from CM044445.1 coordinate 77,066,408, forward strand.
TGCAGTATCTTTGCAAAGCAGTCCATAGATACTCGTGATTGAGTTTATCAAAGGCTTTTGCTTGGTATGAAGAGAGAAAGTATTTGCCCTACTGCCAAGAGTGGCACCTCTCCAGTGCATCCTTGAGAGACAGAACAGCTCCAAAAATATCCCTTTCCTCCAGTGAACAGAACTGACAGAACTGAGAATTAGAAAGAAGAGACCCAGCTAGCTCAACCAGCCGTTGTGAGAGAATCCTAGCCAGGATCTTCATATTACAATTGAGAAGGGCAATCAGCCTTCAATTCTTAATGTTCCTTGAATACTTTCCCTTTGATATCAGAACCAAAGAGGAGGACTACATAGATGGACTGCATTGCCAGACAGTCATTAAAGACTTCAGTAAGTAAAACTCTGCAGTGAAACTATCTGGCCCTCCTTTTCTGCTGTTTATCAGTCGCTTGAAGTATCTGATCCTCTGTTATCTCAGACGCCAAAGAGGAAAAGTCCAAATTGCCAGTGTTTGAAACTGGGTTCGCCCCAAGGAAAGCTTAAATCTTACCCTTGTCCAAAACCTTTTCTTTGGAAAGGTTAGTGTAGTAGCAACCTCCAGGATACCCTCCCTAGAAACTTCCAATTCACTGTGAAGGTTGTGAAGGCCCCCAACCTACTTCCTCTTAAAGTTCCATAGTTCCTCTCCAGAGCCAGCCGGTTGTACAGACACTGCTTCAAAAAGCACTTAAACTGGTAAACTTTTTCTCCTTTCTCCCCATTCAAAATACAGATTTCAAAACTCATTCTTAGAGACCAGCTCTCTTTCTCTTTAGCCCTCCCTTTCTTAAAAGAGGCAGTCCAGAAAGTATCCTTATCTGCATCCCACCAATCTGCAACAGAATCATAAAACTCTTAGATATCTGTATCCTTAGAAAGTCTCTAAAACCTGCCTTCACATCATCCTCCTCCAGCAACTCTTTCCCTAGTCTCCAAACCCCATACCAGAGCCTGAGCATCACACTGCAGCATAGTGAAAAGATAAACCCAAAAGGTCTGACAATTCTACCACCACCTCCTTAATATTGGATAAACTCTAATTTTTTTAACAAAAAACAAGTGAATCCTACTACCTCTTGGACCGCATCAAACAGTCTTTTGACTCTTCCTCCCACCAAATGTTGCCAAATCCACCAACCCCACTTGTCCACTCTTAAAAAACAGTCACTCATATTTATTGATTGTCCCTGTTTTGTCCTCATCACATAAAACCTGGTTGAAATAGCCATCGAAAATTACTGGCATTGATGTGAATAGGAACTGCTTGACATCTAACAGGAGGGACTTCCTCTCTGAGATTGTGTGAGGCCCATATATATTAATGAGCCACATAATATGTCCCTTAAATAAAACATCTAGTACCATGCATCTACCAAACATGACATCAGCCACTTTATTTATTACAAGATGCCTGTTACCCTTGAACAGAACCCCAATAGAAAAAAAAAGCACTTCACTCCATTCCCTTTTCGCCTCAAAGATGAGAGCCTTGTCTCCTGGAGAAAGATTTTATCTGCATCACATTGTTTAAAGAATTCATATACCAAAAAATGGCACTTTCTAATCTAAAGTCTCTAAGTCTCTAAGTCTAAAGATAAGTCATCCACATCTTTTTTACTCTTCTTTTTTTACTGGTATCTTGTACCTTGATTTTTCTCTTTTCCCTTTCCTCTGCCTCCTCCATTCTATCCAGTTCCTCTGCATCATCAACCATCTCACCCCAGGACCCGTCTCCTAGTACCTCATATTTATTTTGGTCTTTGAAAACCATTTTGCCCACAATGTTCTTTCTATTTACTGTTTTCTTTCTGGGCCCCTCTTTCACAGTTTTCATCCCTCTTCATCCTTTGTGCCACCACCTTCATCTGAAACTGAATTTTCTTGGGAGAGGATGTCTGTCATCTTCCACTTGAGCACCCACTTGAGTACCCCCCTTTTCCTGAATGAATGGCACACTTTCTGTCATCTCTTCCATCATTTGCTCCTCCAAATTAGAATAAGATTTCTTAACACTACGCCAGGCTTCAGGGCAATTCCTGTAGGTGTGACCTGTTTTTAAACTCATACTGCTAGTGATGGGTGAATTTGTCCCGTTTCGCAGATTTTTTTTATGCCACCAAATTTTCACCAGCGAATTTTCATGGGTGATTCACGAATGTATTCGCTGGTGGCTAAACGCAGGAATTTGCCACAAATTCACTCTTGGTGAATAAATTCACCCATCACTACATACTGCATTTCCCCGCCAGGTGAGTTCTGGCTCCACATTTGAAACACAGCCTGGGCTGCCCAGTATAGTAGCACATACCCCTTTCTTTACCAATAAAGAATGAGGTTGCCAGGTGTCTTTGGGAGTAGCCTTCTGTGTTTAACTTTACCTGCACCTTATAACCCCCCCCACCAAAAATCCTCTTCATCATATATTACAAGGGGAGATAACAGTGCACTGCCTGCGCAACCAGATCAGAATGTCCTCAGGGTGCACAGACTATTTTTTTATTATAATTGTCACATTCTTTAATTTGGGTTTGGAGACCGGAATTACTTTAAAAGTTTACCACACTTTAGCTCCCTTTTTCAAGTTACAGAGCCTCCAAAATTCCTCCAACCCCAGGGGCAGCTTAAAACTTAAATCAAACTCAGTGTCATTATAGCTGAGAAGCGTATACACATCCTCTGGGATAAATCCAAGAATTTGTTTCATAAGATTTCTGGCAACAAATCTCCTACCCAGGAAGTCCTCCCTCTCATCAACCCACTTTATCTTCACCACATTGCACCTTTTGCCATATTCTTCCTCCTCCTCATTATTTTGTAAAAAAAAGGTTTTTCTTTCCTGACACACTGACCCCGTCTCAACATTTTCACTGAGGCCCTGAGCATAGGCCCCAACCTGCTGCACATTTGCAGGTTTCTCACTCACACCCCCCAGGCTGTACCTTACTCACACTTTTGTATTCACACATGTAGACATCACATTTACAGGCTGCACCTTACTTCTCACACTTCCAAGCTGAACTTTACCATTTACCTTTGCAGGCTGCACATTAGCACTCACACTTATGGGTTGTACATTCAGGCCCGGATTTGTGGAAAGGCCACCTAGGCTTTTAGGGGAAGTCATGCTGCCCAGCCACACCAACATTGGTCAAGAAATACTGGGGATACACAGGAGATATGATCGTTTTTTACATTTCCCATGCACCAATCCCCATTGCTCTAGTCTTGATGATGAAAATCTGCGAATTAAGGGCAGAGTATGGGGGAGACGAACGGCAGTGGGCTTAGGGGCATCCCACAATGTAAATCCGGCCCTGTGTACATTTGCACACACAACTCGGGCTACATATTTGCACAGGCAGTGGAAAGCTCCTCATTAACATGCGTTCTAGAGGGCTTTTGTACAGCAATATTAGCATGATTAACCTGCTCAGACGCAGCTTGCAGCATTTGCATCCAACAGTCATTTCGGATCACCATTGCAACTTCAGACTTCTTATTACTACCTTGTTCCTGTCGGATCCAAATTGTCATGGGCATTTTGTCTCCAAGCTTTGGATTCAACGGAAATGCAGCAAAGTCTGTTGTGTAGTTCTGCCCAAAGGAGCAGCGTTTACACACATACTGTAGAAACCTTTTCTTTCAGCAACAGAATGTTGTGACCCAACACTTATTAGGAAAGCAGGAGATCCACAGGTGCATTTTCTTTAAGCAGTTGAGAAACTTTAATGGATCTCAGCACAGCCCCATCGCCTCCCCCCCTCCTGATCTCATCAAACCTATGGCTCAAACACAGTCAGAACAGATTTAATATGAGCCTCAATCTCCTCCTATTCAGGTAGATCAGTTCCCTGATAGTGTCAGTCCTTCTCTGTCCTTTCAGCAGTTTCAGGTCCCTAAAAAGCAGATCAATGCCCTCCTTAGCCAGAGTGCAAGGCTTAGTCTCTATTATAACATTTCAGTTCATTTAACCCTTTGATGATGGTGTCATGTTCAATAGTCAAACTGCCACTGGCCATGTTACAGCCTTTAGCCCCAGTCTCTCCAGATACAGGCTTAGCTGAAAGCACAGTATCTGTAGCCACAACCCCTTTATCAGAGGAGGGAAAAGCAAAGCTTTGCTTTGGGAGTCTTTGGATCATCAGAGCCTTGCAGGGCACAGTCAGTCACCCTGCATGCAACAGCACCTGCAGCACTCTCTGAACCAGCGGTCATTTCCATGTAACATGGCTCCCTGTGGCCACTTTCAGACAGACTTGCTTTCCCTTCTAGTTCCATAGCCTCCATAGTAGCACCACAGCTCCCTGTAGCTCCACCTGTATCGGCATCTGGATCCGGTCGACCATCACAGTTCTCCTCTGCATCACTGCTAGAGGAAGAACCACTTCCTTTCCTCAAACGGCTCTTAGACTTGCAGGCTCGCCTTGCTGCATGCTTCTCAACACTGCCATGCTGACTTCAAGGAGAACTAAACCCTGAAAATTAATAGGGATAAAAATGCCATATTTTATATACTGAACGTATTGCACCAGCCTAAAGCTTTGGCTTGTAAATAGCAGAACTGATCCAGGACTTCAAACTTGTCACAGGGGGTCACCATCTTGGAAAGTGTCTGCGACACTCATATGCTCAGTTGACTCTGAGCAGCTGTTCAGAAGCTAAGCTTAGGGGTGGTCACTAATTATCAAGCAGAAAATGAGGCTGGCATGTAAAATAAGTTGATGCTTCAGGGCTGATTTATTTGCTCTGGTTTCTGTGCTGCCATGTAGTAATTGTCCATATTAATTACTAATCAATAATTATATGTCACATTTGGTTGCCTGGGGCTGGTACAGAAGCCCAAAACATAATGTACAACATTTCTAGCTACTTCCTTAGTTTAACTTTCCTTGTCCTTTCATCTACCCTTCTCCCATAACCCAGCTGGGTTCTCTGCCCACTTGCAGGGGTCACAGCTCCCTCGTTCTCATCACAAGAAAAGCAGGGAAAAATAAAGTGGAAAAATAAAGCAAAAAAAGGAGTAAAAAATCAATGAGGGGGATGTAGTAAAAAAATAAAAGGGGAAATCCAGAGAAAGTGACCCCAGACCCAAATGGGCCTGGGGATAAACACACTCCACAGATTTCACACAACCTGCATCCTCACAATATGAGGGAGGGGGTGAAATCACTCCAACTTGCAGTACAGCAGTAAAGAATGACTGAGGTTTATTAGAGCACAAGTTGCATGACTGTGTGTAAGGGGGTGTAAAGTGTGATGTGAGTGGAATGTTATCTTTTTGAGTGAAGAAAGTGTGCAAGTATGTAAAATGTATGTTGAAAATTGTTGAGTGTACTTTGTGTAAATTTCTAGATAGCAGTAGAGTTTTAGTTTAGTTTAAGTGTATGTTCTATCCCAGTCACCAGAGGCCACTGTAAGACACAGAAGAACTATAAAAGGAGGTGCTCCACCCAAGGTGAGTTGTCTTGATGGGAAGTGTGGCAGGAAAAACATCACCTGGCTGATGAGTGGAGACTTAGCAGATAGGGAAAGTTAGAATATGAAAGATTCCAAGTGCGTGGGCACTTAGCTAGACAGGATATTTAGTAAGGACAGTTTTTGCCCCAACAAGGAGAGAAGTGGAGTTAGACTCCTACTGGTACTCTGTAAGTAAGGGAATCAGTGATGGCCTAGGGCTGGGTAGGAAGGACACCATGGCTTCAGGCCAGGATTTGGATGGAAAAGGTCCTAACTTGGAAATGTGTAGAGGGGTATCACCCAAAGGTATCAGGCCACTATTGGAGAGTGGGGAGAGTGGGGGGGATATGGGTGGAGCATATACCGGACCACTAGCAGTTAGGTGGGATCCAAGGTCTTAAAGAGAAGGTATGCCTACTAAAGAAAGACTGATTTGTTGAAATATGTCACTGAATATATGTGAAGAAAAAGGTTCTGGATTTTGTAAAGTACATTTGGCCTCTGGTGGATCACAAAAATAAAAAAAATTTTGTTCAACTTGACATTGTGTTAAGTGTGGTGATAAAGAGTTGGGTAAATTTCCCCTTTAAATCTGGAAGACCCTCCCACATGTGAGCAGCTGGGAAACTGACAATATGTCTATCTCCATGTCAGATTTCAAAATTAAATATTGAAAAATCTTATTTCTGCTGGAGCAGCACTATAACTGTGACATGACATTACCTGTATACAGTTTTATTATAAAAAGATAACTTGAGTATTATGTTCTATTCTACAGAGTATTCTAAGTAAAACTTTAAAAAATGTTGTCCTTCATTGGTTGCTGTTCTCCCCAAATAATATTCTGCTATGGTTCTAATTAAAAGAAAAAATGTCAATTGGCATGTCTGCATTTGCAGTTTTATGATATGCCCAAAACAGTTTATATCAGGCTAAAATATCTCTCATATCTTTTGCTTTAAATAAAATTCTTTTATATTACCAATCTGTCAGTCACATCTGTATTTGATGAAAATTCTTGCAAATTCACATTGCCAAATGCTATATGATGAATATACAAAGTCTGAGGTTATAATACACCTTTATTTCACCTTTATTGATAGGCAGGTCTACAACGCTGGTGGGAACGGGAAATTTCTGTCAATGGAATAATTAAGAAAGGCGAGTTAATGACAAATAATCTTACTGAGCTGGTGAGACCAGAGCCCTATGAAGTTCGTCTTACACCTATAAATAGATTTGGAGAAGGTGACTCAGCTATACGGATAATTAAATATAGTGGTAAGTAGAGTTAATTTTCAGCACTACTCTGATGGCATAAAGAAGACTTTTCATTTTATTAAAATATCTGGGCCATACTATGTCAGTATATCTCCATTTAATCTAATTTTGATGCACTATAGCAACCATGGAAAAAAATTAATTCTAGCATTTAATTTTGTTCCTCTTTTACTCATAGTATTATAAAAAACATTTATATTCATTTATATTGTATTTTTTTAACAAAGTAAAGATGCCTAGTCAATAATATTATCTTAAAAATATTATTCTGTATGATATCATCATAGTAAAAAAAAAATTTACAAAAAAAATTAAGGCAAATATTTTAAAAAAGGCATGATTAAATGATGGCATCAATGAAAAAAATAAAAAATTTTAGGGAAAACCTGGAATTTAAGCAGTGATCTCACTGTTGGAAAGCCTTCATTTATAGTATAAGAGACAGCTAAATGGATACCCAGCCAGATTCCATTTCTCAGAAAGCCTTGTTTCTGTTACATATACCCTTGAAACTATTAAATTATTCTATCGTCCTTCACATCTTAAAATGTATAAGCTGTACTTGCACTGGTCATTCACCTATTTTGGACTGGCAAACCTGTATATATTGACAATATTTGTGCCTCCAAGTAGTAATGACTATATCATTAGGGTACAGATACAAATATTACATGTCAAGACAAACTAAATTGCAGGTAATTTGCAAGGGGAGATATAATAATCAAATTTTCACTTGAATTCCTTTTATTGAAACAAGTCATGCAAATCACCATAACTCTGTCTCAACATTAAAGGGCCTATTAAGTATTCTGTAAAACAGTTTGTCACACATTTCCAGGCATTGCCACGTAAAAAAACACCAACAAGTTTTGTACTGAATGTGCTTAACCATGTCTTAACTAAGATCCCAATATTCTCAGGCTGACTGGCTCCAACCTTCGTATTCATTTTTTATTGCAGTCTTATAACTGTATAATCCTCTTACAGCAAGCTAGCCAGGGATATGGATTAATATCCTAGTGGTATGAACATGACATTCTTGTGAATTTGTAAAGAAAGTTACCAGTAATTAAATATCCCACTAATAGTATTAATGAGAACAACATTTTAAGCTTTTTCAAAATCTGCCCAGAGTGATATTATACAACTCATATTTATATCATATTTATCATAGTCATCATTTTTATTCATGTATTCTAAGCACAATGCTGCTGAAAAACATTTGGTTATGGGGAATGTTCCATATATATTATGCTATAACAAACATTTCTCCTACTCTACTGATTCCTGTCTCATTGCAGTAGGACTGACTTACAGTAGAGTTAGTTGTATAAATGTGCTTGACTTATATATATATATGCATTTTGAAATTTGAAATTTATATTTGAAAAAATACTGACAAACTCAGAATTGTCAAATTCTAAATTGGATTGTATAGTGTAAACTTGCCTCTGATTTCATTATATGGATGTAGCCTGGGATGTGTTCTACATGGTCCACTAGATATTGTTTATCCATTTGGTAATATAATCTTGGGGTAACACAGATAGTATTAATGTCTAATGTTTCTCTCTCTCTCTGTCTCTCTTAATTTATGCAGCTCCAATAAATCCACATTTACGTAAGTAGTTACAAACATTATCTTCATATGAGAATTGTGTTTGTGTGTGTTCATGCTAAGCTTCTAGATTGAATTGAAATGTATAGGCAAAATACAGAGCCCTCCCCACAAAAAAATCCTCAGGGGGGCCCAGCATCCATGATCAGATGAGTGCACCTCTTCCATGTCCCCTCCAGCCCTAGTTGGCTGCCCACCACTTGCATGTTTGTGGCAGGCCCTATCAAGGGGGAATACAATACAATATCACCCCCAACCATGGGGTCTGCTGAGTTACACTTTTATTCATAACCTTAATTTTGATTTCTATTTTTTACTTTATTTTATATTATTAGATATCTATGAAAAAATAGCAGTCAAAGCTCAAAAAACAGATTTGCAACTGGCAACCAACCTGCTATGCTAAATTATAATATGCATTTGATGCCTGCGCTTCTATTTGTCATCAGTCCTTGAGCATTATGAGAGATATTTCTCTAGAAACAATTTCTTCACATACCATTTTAAGGATATAAATTAGTAACACTTGTATGATTTTTTTACACTAAGTGGTTAAGGTGTAGAAAGCCAGTCTGCCATGCTGATTTCAGAGAACCCTATAACTATAATTTTCCAGAAACAATCAGTAAGTATAGAGCATGACACAGGCCAAAGGGGAAAATCATTTCGGCCAGCAAGTACTGTAACTTTAAGAACACCAATGGGGAAAACTCCATAAACTGTGATAATACAATGATCCAGAAGATATTAAAAAGCACTCTTTTATTTTACAAATGACCCCCCCCATTTTGACATCCAGTTACTCCTCCTTGCAAAGGTAAAATTTAAGCCCCACATTGCCTTCCTCTCAGTGGTGGAACTTAAACCACCATTTACAGTACCCCACACAGCCTTCCACACAAAAAATGGTGACTTGTGCTCTGTCTTGCACTTCGTAGAGACCTTTAATAAATTTGTTGTTAAAGGGGATTTCAAAGAAAAAAAATCAAATGTCATTATTTCTTTCAATATACTTTATTTAAAAAAATATGCACCATTTTTATAAGAAACTTGACTGTATGCAGTAAAATTCTCCCTTCATTTTACTTTTTCTTACTGCTGGATAGGAAACTTCAGATGATCCCTTCACTGCTCTGCAGATAATTGATATTATTTATAAACAGCATGGGGCAACCCCCACCGTCCCAGTTGTACAGAAATCAAGCAGCTTTGTTTGTTTCCCTATACAGCAACTGTGTATAGATCCGTATTGGATTTTATTTTTGCCTTTACATTCCCTTTAATATTTCCAACTCTAGTGGCAGGGACAAAGATCATGGAGTCAAATTTAAACTGATAAACTGAGATAAACTATTTTGCTGCAGCCACTGGTTCTACAGAGTTTGTATTAAACAATGCAAAAGCTATAAAATTCACATTAGGTTACATGCCAACACAGGACCCAATGCAGTCTGTATATTCTGATTATTAATCAGTCTTGCTGTATTGGCTTCTGGCAGATATTATTTGATTTCTGTGGTCTTGATAATTTATGACGATCCATAAGCAGCAGCCCAGGCTACACTGAGCATGTGCATGGTTTTGGTCTTGCAAAGATGTTTAACAAAGTTACAAGTTCATGTTTAGTATACAAAATACAGCATATCATATCATTATTCTATTTTAGACTTTACTTTCCCTTTAAATAATACTTAATTTTTTTTAATTCTTATTATTTTTATATATTCATTGGGTGTATGTATGGATTTATGGATCCACATTCAGTTCAGCATTTATTTATCTTTTTACCTTTTTAGATGATTAACATACATTAAAGACAATGGTTAGCTTTTCAAAAAGCTGTTACAGGTTTTAAATTTAAATTATGCTACAGATCAATGATAATTATTCAAATAACAGCATAATAAGCTACTAGTATCACTGCACTAGTTGGTTAACAGTGTGACATATTTTAATATTCATTGTTTCATAGACTACCAATAACCCATTACATATCTTCATGACATATTGCTTCGTTTAGGAGTTATTTCTTGAGAAGAAGTGGATATGAGCCTGCAGGGAAATGTATGAAATTTTCTGACCAGATCTTTTTGTCTGAGAACAAAAGTTCATACCTTGCCCTTTCTAGCTATTTTATGTATTTCCTTACTTTTGAAAATTAGCACAATTTCTCTTGCAGAAAAAGTTCACTTTAATATGAACACTTGTCTGGAACTTTTCAGCACCCTATATACATAAATTTACTTTAACATTTTCAGACTAAAGGTTCCTTGTTAATAAGTAAGCTGAGCATTCAACATACTATTTACAATCACTAACAAATTAAGAACAACAAAAAATAAATATGGAATTCTATAAAAATAAAAAGCTTACTATAAATCAGTCATTAATGTTATTAAAACTGACAAAGAATTTTTGGTAAATACACTTATATTTTAAAATATTATAAATATTATAATTATATGCTTCTATATGATTTGGATGTAGGACTTTGAGATAAGAGAACAAAGAGACATCAAAGAACTGACATTTTATCACTGTACCAAAAACTATGCCACTGGATTGCCTATAATTTTAATGCACCCATACTCCCTGGGAACAATTTTAAGTATGGGAAAAGTCCACAACAAATACACCAGAGAAACATGAGACACATCTCATTCCATTTAATAGCCTGTAGTCTAGACCTCTGGAATCTCTGATCTAAAAATAGGACAAATTCACCAGGATCCAATTGTAGTAATTTCCTCTGAATATAACAAGTAGTTATGAGAGACATTTTTTGCCAAGTTTCACAATGAAAATGACACCCATAGACTTCAATTGGTGAAAAAATGTGTCTTGTGTCAAGACAGATTTCAATGCATTTCTGCAAATGTTTGCCATTTCACAATTTTTTGTCAAAGCAAAAGGGTCAGATTTGCCAATCACTAGTGACAAGGTCCAAGGTTTAATGTGGCTGCATAATATGCATAATGCTAACACACACACCTTATCCGTTTACAATCAGAAAAATAAATTTAACTGGCATGCAAAAGTCTTGCTTTTGCTCCAAACTGTTAAGTGCTTGCCATTCTTACAAAATGACTAAAAAAATATTTTTTCCATAGGCTACAATGTAACCAGTTAATGTAAACCCTACATGATGCAGAAAAAGGTTTATCACATGAAAACTCGTGGAAGAGATTCAATTTGAGGTGCAATTCAATTCAGAAAAACTTGTCTCGGTTTATTATGTGAAAAATCAATTGAAGTCTAGGGGAAAAAAACTGAAATTGAATTAGGGGAAAAGTTTTTTATTCATCTTGTCCGTGAGTTTTCAAATGATAAGCATGAGATAACATTTTCTCACTGAATTGAATCTGACCTATAGTTGGTAGACTACTACTTTCTGTCAACACTAAACATTCTACATTCAGTGGTGCGCGAATGATTAAAGCCTTGAATCACCAACTTTTCCAACAAATTTTGCAAGGATTCACGGAATAAGCAGTGCCCACCACCTGTTTTTTATGAATGGTATTTTATGCCTATGTATTTTAATTTTTTTTTGGGGGGGGTTAGGAATTGGACCATACAATGTTCATAGCAGATATGATCTGTATGCCATGTAGTTCTCTGAATATGGCGTGTTTATACAAGTAGAACATTTTGCATTTTATTTTGTGTGGAGCCTTGGACTGGTTTTGTGTATTACAATAGCTGACAAAATACTGGGAAAATTTCCATTATGAATAAGCAGATCCAATCGACTCTAATCAGATGATGAATGTACAGAATGATTGCTTTAGTTCTTTCTTATGACTGGAGCTAGCCAGCTTGCTTGCCACCTGGCTAATATTTCATTGTCCTAGCTGATAACATATCACCCATGGTTGGGGGCAGTATTACACATTTAGAGACTATGTACTTGCTGGTAAATTTGTAAACCTTATTTGTACTGCCTCTGGCCACCCCTGATCCACCCAATCCTCCTCCAAACTCCCACCTTATTCTGCCCATTAACCCTTTTAACACTTTTATCCCTGATGCAGCCTCCCCTTTGGCCACTAGTGTTCCAACTCAAGCCCATTTGCACCATTGTCCTGGCCTCTTGTTTCATATTCCCACCACCTTGTTTTATATTGCCACCCCTTCTCTGTCTCACACCCATGCCTTTGGCTGCTAATGGGCCAAACTAAAGGTGACAAAACTATATGAAGCATCTAGTTTTAAAGTAAATCTTAAACTGTTTGTATGCTGAATACTATACAGTAGTGTTCTAAAAAAGGAAAACATTGGCAGAAATAGTTACAACCACATAAAATGCTAAATGAAGACCATTTAAAAGGTACTTTTTATAAACTGTTATTTTACTTATTGCTGTTTATTAATGATTTTTAGAAGAGAAGGGAGAGATTTTCTTTGCTATTGGTCCTATAATGACCTATTAAGTATAATACCTTGGGGCACTGACACTTTGAATTTCCTTGCAAAGGTTACAGACTTAAGATTCAATTTTGTTCTGGTTTTTTTGGGCTCAAGGAACTAACATGAACTTCTATGCTGACTCTAGGGTTTCATGCATGAATACTAAACTTTAATGAGAGAATGTATTTCAAGTCATTCAGAAATATGCGCAATGCGAACAATTCTTCAATTTTGCAGTTTTATTCTTTGCACATATTTAATATAAGATTTTGCAACTAATCTGCCATAGGAAAAACACCTGTGCTTTTTGTATTATGCACCAGTGCTCAGTATGTATAAAAATTAAAGTTATGTGGTTTTACAGTTTGCAGAGTAATCACTGTATAATGAACAATATTGCAATGAGAAATAATTTTTTTTAATTATTTTTTGTGAATTTGTAATCCATTTATGCATTTACTTAAATCTACTGTACATCTCTTCCTTTTAATATCTATATGTTGCATGAGGCTGTTTTACTAGGAAAGTGTGTAAGTAATTCAATTTATGTAGGTATCTGGCAATTGCTTGGTAAAAATTGGATATAAAACTAGTGATTATTTGCATGGATCATAGAGACATTTTCACAATTGTTACCACAATGTTTACAAGAATTTCAGAAGTGTCTGAATATATTATATAAGCACAGAAAAAAAGTAATATTTAAAAAATGCCATGGTGCTGTGATTGTATATATATATATATATATATATATATATATATATTTATTTCCACAGGCAGCCGCACTCTGATCCGGATTTGTGCCTTATTTGTGGGTGCAGGTTCAAAGCAGGTTACTTATTCTTCATACAGAACCGCACACCAGACTTCTTTGTAGTGTGAATCAAGTCACTTTTATTTGCAAGTGTTTTCCAACGTTTTGACCCCCCTTGGGGCCTTTTTCAAGGATAAGTGCACACAATAGTGATCATACATTTATAC
>CM044445.1:77080447-77124884 GCA_024363595.1 Xenopus borealis
TCCTAATATCTTAAATAAATGATCCTATAAAAATGAAAGATGGCCTATTATATACAGTATATAAAGATGGTCTTGCAATACAAATAACTATACATATGTGCAATAAATTACATTGCATTTAAGTTATTCCTTTAATATTTAGGAGTGTGTTTGGTGAGAACATTTGGCCAATTAGGATAAATTATTTCACTAAATTGTTATTAACAGTTCTACCTGTCATGGTAGTCACTGGTCATAAGGTGGGGAAAGGATTGTGAAGAAGATAATTCTTCCAGCCAAAAACATTATTCTGGAGTCCCAAATTATAATGACCTCTAGTGGCAAGGAAAAAGTCATCTTGAATCTTGAGTTGAAGCTTTTCAGTTCTCATTTCATGTAGAGCCAAGAAAAGTGTGTTATTTCCAAAGCTTATGAAGCCTAAATTATTTAGGTGACCATTTTCCATTAATGACATGTACCCACCTCAGGGCTTAATTGCTCAAAAAATAATCTCAGTGGTTCTTTAAATGCACATTTTACTCTCGTACTGTATGCATTTTCTGTCTTTAAAGAAGGGTGACTGTGTAGCTGCATATTAATGATGCTTGAAACAATGAAATGTAATTGAATTTGAAAGTAATTGGCTAATGGGGATGAAATACATGCTGGTAATTGAAATCTCAGCCTAAATTGCACATGCTTGTGCACACCAAGACTTTCTAGACTTACAATAGGCCTTGATATGGCACAAGGCAGTTTTTAATGTTTTTTTCAATAATTTACGAAAGAAGAACTGAATAGTATTTTTAAAAGGTACAGGTACTTTAACTATTGACTTAAGAAGGCTACAGGATGACCAGTCTTCCTAATCCTGTATATGGATGTATGATTAATTATTGTAAACCCTCTATTGGTAAATTGTATACATTTAAGAATAATTAAGGATAGAGGAGAATTTACCTGAAGACCAGGAAAATGATACTACTGTATATTAAAGGTCTTCAAATTACATTTTACATCCATAACCTATTTATTTTAGGCATTTAATGTCGTTTAACTTCAATAGCCAATAAAAAACAATAGTTGTATAGAAGGGAGCTGCTCCTGGGAGATCCACTACAAATTCATGCTTTCTTTAAAATATCTTACGGCTAGCAAACCTAAATGATCCAGAGACCAAACAGGAATCCTTAACCCAAGTGGGTTAATAATTAAAATAACTTTATGAATATAATTGTTAACCAGCTGATGTAATTCAACACTTATTTAAAAGTATTGTAAGAATAGTTCAAAACCCACTCACCAAGACATTGAAAATTAATTAAAAACTTAAGATGAGTTTAGTACGCTGTATAACAGCCATTATTGTATAAATTCAAGTTTTTATTGGAATTAAACATCAAGGAACTAACAACACATCTAAAAATATGTTGTTGTTTGTGAAATGTTTTAAAGTTTACGGGAGTGTATCCCAGTGAGAAAGCTTTCAAAGTCTCTTAAGCATCTTGTTACCCAATGAGACTGTTTCACATCTTATGGTCAGAAAGAGTTGTCTGATAAGGTAAATATTAATGAACTTGGAGGTGGCTTCAACAAGTGCTTCTTTTAAACAGCAGCACTACATTGCTAACGTTAATATACCACTGGTACCTCTCAATTGTGTTGCCGAAAAAAAGTTTGTATTTCAGTAAATGAGTGTTTCCTTTATTATCTGTCCTTCAAGATATAATATCACAAACTGAAAATCAAACATTTCTTTTTTTGCTCTTGCAAAAAGAAGTACATTATGAACCATTTTCAGATCTGATAGCAGCTGTTTGGGTCATACAAGAATACAAATTCATGCTCATAATTGTTGTGCTTGTACTGACTAACTAAACATGGCAAACTTAAAGCCAAAGTTCTTTCCATTCACTGGAATATTCCTTGGCAATTTAGGTGTTATTTTTTTATGGACAGTCTAGTCATTTCTTTGCTTTAGCTAATATAGATTTGTTTAGCCAGTAAGTTAACAAACTCTATGCAGACAGTCCCTCACAAATAACATCATTGCTGTAGACTGTGGATCATGCTGGCACTTCATAAGATAAACATGCTTTATGGATTAGCATACACAGTAGCATCTGAAAAGTGTTTAATAAATAACGATTCTAATCCAATTATCAGCAGATGAAGCAATTACAAAGACTACTATTAGCTCATTGTTCTAGATATTATTTATTTTCATTGGCAGTGCAATAGCTATCAAGCTAACTGAAACATTTTATATGGTAGCCAAGTATTTGAAATCACTCACTATTTAATGTGAATGCTGTAAATGGAACCTGCTATGATTGTAATGGATACAAATAGATGCCCTCTTGCCTACAGTCTTCCTGTTTACTTAAGATTGTTTCTGGTATTGCCGACACACTTTCTCTGGTTTTCTTATATGTCTGATTTATTCTTTTTTCCTTCTCCCTTTGCTGCTTTTTTTGTTCATGGGGTATACAGAGTTGAAAGTTAAAATTCCATATTCTGTAGATGCAAGATAGGAATTACTGCATTATTTCTTGCCAATGACAAGAACAATTTTAGTGACATACTGTAATAAAACACAAGAAACTTTGCATACAGTTGTATATTTTTAGTTTTTTGGTTTAACTTTAGTCTTGCATTCTTGCATTTCTTCTGTCTTGCACACATCATTTTAACAATCTGTATGTAGCATTTACTGGTCAACCCATTACTTATTGACTAGTTGTAAGTTCAGAAAGTATGGTCCTTAGTGCACTTGGTCCAAGCTCTTGTTCAGTGCATACTTCCCTTTCACCCTCCCTCTGAATCAAATGCACTTAAATCTATCTTATAGCCCGGTACCGATCACCTGCAATAATCTCGAATTAATTTAATTTTTCATCTCAATGACACACTGTCAGGGCTGGAAGGCTCAGAAAAGGATTTGTGGACCAAGGAGGACAAAAGGGTCAATCCAGGCAGAATAGGTTCACAAGTCTGTAAGGCAGGCAAGAAGTCAAAAACTGGAATCACAAGGCAATAAAGTCACACCCAGGAACGCACAAAGTAATAGTAATAACTAATAAGTATAATAAGTATAATTGGGCAAAATATGGAGTATTCTAGCACCTTAAATAGCCCTCAGTTTGGCGCCAAAGGTGACGTCATCATATTTTCACACTGCGTCCAATAAAGCGCTGGTGCCTCTTTGTGACGCTGGTGTTCTTGCGCTAGTGCATTTGCACCTGTGTGTTATCTGGCACTGTGCCCAGATGAGACCTCGAGGGAGCCGCCATCTTGGGAGAAACACAGCATCTTCCTTACACACACAAGCTAGGGGAATGACAGAAGATGTCCCATTGCATCTGTGTGCCAAGCACAGTGACCACTTGCTCCTTGAGACTGGGAAGTCTATGGTATGAGTTAAGTAAAGGGTACTTAATATTATTATTATATGAATGAAAACACTGTAGTATCATATACAGTATAATAACTTAAATCGTGAAATGTTGAATTCTCACCCATATAAACTGTATCTGCCCTAAAATATAGCTTCCACATATAAAGAATTTTAGTATTTAACAGTATTAAAAACTGGAGCATAAATTCACATGTACTGTACTTTCTACCTAAATGTCCTTAAGCATGAAAATCCATTATTAATCTTTCTTTAATTCGTGCTGAGCACCGGATTATTTGCAGTTTATAGGTTAACAAACAAGCTGAGAGCCTGACCTTTTGTTATCCTGGTAAAGAAAAAGATATCATTAATACATCATGGCAACAAAGGGTGCCCAAGATATATGCAATCAAAGCAAATGCACTCATTAAAGGCTCAGTGTAACTTTAGCTTTAATCTTTTTTTAGCTCAGAAATAGAGCTGTCAGATGTTCTGCTGAAATGTGAACATTATTCCTCTCTCTCTCAAAAAGAAAGAAAGTTGTATCACCCTAAAGTTAATGTTATTAAGTTAAATAAATGTAATTTAGTCACACCACAACATTGTCAAAAGAACTGTTCCACATTCATCAATAACACAGTAAACAGGTGTTTCTGAAACATTTATATCTTAAAGTTTTGGCTGGTTAGAGAGCCTGCCAATACATAAATGTCTTGAGACAGAAGTTATTCCACATATAACAAAAAATAGGTATCATATTGTAAACCAAATTAATATATGTTATTGTCCATCCTAAATTACATTAGCAAAAATGTTTTCTTTTTATATGTGCTTTCAATATCCAGAATGTCCTTCTGGGGTCACTGGGAACTGAGGTGTTTTATAGTGTACAATATGTGTACAGTTCCCCAGGCAAATATTTTAAATAACTATTTATGGGTGCTGTGGTGAAGTAGAAAATGTATGTATTGGATGTGCTGTATGTTCAGTTTTAGTCTGATTGCTCTGCATTGATAGTTTAATAGACTCTGTTAGTTAAATACCACTCACAGCATTAGCGGGGCAAGTCTTGCTTATTGTGCAAGAATTATGTAGGAACTGAGTAATGTGTCATAGCAAAGTTTCGCTAGCATTCCTTTATGCCTAGTGAAAAATCACTAGTGATCTCTTGCTTAGGACAATTAAAGTTAAAGTTGAATGGACGTCTATATTAGAGATGTTGCAAATGCTTGAAGTGACCACTTTTTATTACAAATGAACCTTAATAAAGATAAAAGAGATCCTATAATGCCCTACCCATTTACCCACTGTACAATTAATGTTCCACGTTCCTCAAATGCCTGGGGAAAAATGTTAACCCAAGAAATTGTAAGTTAGGACTTTTGCAGGCAATCCCGCTTAAAAAAAAAGGACAAGTCGCCAGCGTTTTTACAACTTTAATGCATTTCCGGCAGACAGGATATGATGTAACTAACATAAGATTGAGGAAGATCTAGCTTAATTTTAGCAGTTTGCCTGAGTAACGACCATTCTCCAGAGTAACCAGTCCCCTGGCAATATAGTTTGAATGAATTCTAGTGATGGTCCCATTCACTAGAGTATTGTCTCCTACACCTGTTAGTAAATTGGCAATGTCTCTGTGGATGGGATATCTGGTGAAAAGTCACTAGCATTGGCTACTTCGCCCTTTAGTAAATCTGTCTTAAAGTAGGGACATTTCAGTAACAATCCGGCACTACAGGGTGTACTGTCAAAATCGGGACTGTCCCGTAAAAATCATGACAGTTGGTAGGTATGACAATACCAGTAACAGTGTTGCTTCAATTTTGAAAAGAAGATAATTCTGCTAGAAATAACATGCCTTTCATAGTCTTAAGTAACTTAGGTATTGCTGCTGTTTGTTGCCCATCTAGTCACTAAATGAATACCAAGTCATGCTATCGAATGACTTTCTGTGTTTTCACTAAAGGTAGAAATGGGACAAAGCAAAGCATAGGTTTCCGTTTCAGAAAAAAAAGTCTACATTTGATGCTGTTAGACAAAATGCCAATTTTATTCAAATTAAACTTTCTGTACTTTAAATAAATCTCAGCTCCTTTGCTGTTTTATTGGCAGGAGAATTTCACTGTGGCTTTGAAGAAAGTAACATCTGCTTGTTTACACAAGATGACACTGATATCTTTGACTGGACAAAACAAAGTGCTAGCACAAGAGACACCAGATATACTCCAAATACAGGGCCAACAACAGATGCTGGAGGCTCAAAACATGGTATATTTGTCAGTTATAATTTCCTTTTTAATTCTTTGTTTTACAGTAGTCAAATGTAATATTTAAAGAATTGATTTAATGCACTGCAGTGGAAATTAGTGCATATTTATTAATATTTCAGTTTCACATTAAAAAGTTGCACACATTCAAAACTAAACATGATTGTGATTTTTTCATATTTATGACAAATCTTGAATGGGTTACTTGCAAAATATAACAAAATTGTAGTAAAAAAAACCCTGCAATTTTGTTTTTTCCCCACAAAATCTAAAACGTTGCTTGAATGCTTAAAGTGTACTTCCCATTCATTTTATGGCAACTTGGCATGTTTTAGGTAATGATATTTACACATTTGCCATTTCACAGTGGTCGCAGTAGTAATTTTTCTCCTCGACTTTTCTTTCTCTTATTTAATTTTGTAATTCCATTTTGAATAATTTAAAAATTTTTCTTTTAGGTTTCTACATGTACATAGAGACATCTAGACCTCGGATGGATGGAGAAAAAGCCAGACTTCTTAGCCCAGTTTTTAATATAGCCCAAAAGAATCCATATGGATCCAGCAACACTGTATATTGTTTTAGTTTTTTCTACCATATGTATGGCAAACATATAGGTAGGTTATTATTTATTAAGTCATTGATAATACATGCTGGTTGTAGGGCACACACATATATATATAAAAAAATTATATGTATTTTTTTCTGATGGTGTTTGTCCTTTACAAACTTGGTGTCAAGTTTGGCAAACCCAAACTCCAGCGGTGTGACTGGACTCTAACAATCACCTCTGGCTTTGTGCTTAGCCCTCAGCTACTCTGGTACTGCCAGGACTTACCACAAAGGAATCCAGCAACTCACAAAGGGGCAAGCAAGGGCACCAAAGGTATAATCAGGGAAGGAGTCAGACAGGTTGTTTCAGAACCAGACTAATGGCTAATAGTGAGCACCTACTGTATGATCATATTAGTAACAATTGAGCCCACCATGCCTACCAGGGAATACAAGGATACAGTACCTATAAAAGTGAACCAAGAACTTTGTTGTCTGCTCATATAGAGGTATACAGAGGTAATGTAGACAGCATGAAACTCCAGGTCACTGGTTCAACACCAGACATGATGTTACACCTGGATTCACAACCTAAGGTTCCTATTTATATTGTAAGCTGCTGTACACCATTTGACTGGAATATAAAAAAGAAGCACATGCTATATTCATTACTCAGGTGGCACTGAGAATCTGTTACAGGTAATCTGAGGGAATTATTTTTTAGATCATGTGCACTTTATTCATAACGTGGACATAAGTTTCTGCTACCTGCATAAGGACTTTTGATTATCTTATGCCATAGGACAAGAGGTAGTAACAGTAACCAATACATACTGTGCAACCTGCTGCAATAGCATGATACAGCCTAAACTTTTGGTTTTAGGTTAATTAATGAGGGCTCTCAGGGCAAAGCACAATTTCCCTCTTAATATGTCATCCTAATGTTTGCATCTTAATCTTTGAATAATAAGACTTTTCATATATTAAAACTTACAGTCAAGTTAATGGTGTTTTGAACATTAGTCAACATAAGGCAAAGAGTAATAAAAACCTGTATTCTTAATGACAAAAAAAAATCATGACTAGATTTGATTTTCTTTGTTCTATTAGACAAGGCCTTGTTGTGTTACCCTAGTAAAATATTATGGCTATGGAATTCCAAAGCTGGAGGACTACACAAACATCAGCATAGTCTGTTAATGAATGTACCATGTATCAATGCCAGTATATAATATTTTTACAATAGATAGCCATACCTAAGGGGCGTATTTACTAATCCGAATTTATCTCATCGTCCCAATAAAAAAAGCTTGACCAAACTCTCATGTCCAATTTGCCTTATTCATTAATAAGTTAACTCAATTTAATCAGATCGGTAAAAAACTTTAAAAAAATAAAATGAAAACACATTTTTCTGGCTTTTTTTTTAAGTTTTTGACCAAACACCCTGGAAAAGTTGGATTTTTGGGATAAACCCACTGAAGACGTTGACATCGCCCATAAAAATTCAAGTTTTTTCCCTTGGAAAAGTCGAGTTTTGCCTGAAAAATCCAGACTAGAATAAATTTAATCAATACTGTAAATAACCCCCTATTAGTCATTAACATTGAATCCTAAGTCAGAATGTTTAATGATGCTTGGTACTATTCAGTTTGTCCTGAAACAAACTATTGATGACTGAAGAAAACCTTGGGCACTGTAGACTTGTTGTTTTTATGTTGTTCACAAGCAGCAAATACCTTTGAAAAACTAGAATAGGCTAGTTTTTCATTCCTAATTAGATGTAGCTTCAGTTGGCCATCCCCTGTGTAACAAACACATTTTGGAGGAAAGAAACCTTTAGTTACTTTTGTCAATATAGAGTAATCTAGACAAGCAGTGTCATTTTAGTGATCAGATTAACCTCTTGACATGTACTGTAGCCTGATTGTTGTAATTTTCTCCTTTACAATGCCACTTGATCCTAGCTGAATAAGAGCTGTCATTCTAATCTTTCCTGGACCTCACATATAACCTTGTAAGATGCTGCAAGTCTTTTGAGAAATACTGTGGTGCTCTGTTTAAAGCCTTGATATTTTGCAAAAGTGGTATATTATATATACACACAGAACTAGACCATTTGATTGGGAAAATAATTGTTACAACAGGTCTAAAAGAATTTTATTGAGCACTATAGTTTTTTTGTGTAATTTACTCGGCACAATTCTGTTTTATAGAATTTGAAATAATCTATTTTTAAACAGTTATCAGTTGATCAGTAGCACCAAAAATGTACAACCCCTCACCTTGTGTTTTTATATATATATATATATATATATATATATAATATACAGTAATATACAATATCTTTATATCCCCAAAAGTATTAAAAATACTGTTGTTTTCACTTTGTTCCTCTCATTGTCCCTTGTCATTATGTACATAATATGTATTATTTAAAGTTCTGGATGCAGGAACCTATATTTTATAGGGAAGAATGACAGGTGATATAGATGTAATTTTTTTTAGGAACTTTGAATATATTCCTGCGCTTGAAAGGACAAACTAGCACAGATATTCCATTATGGTCAGCAAAAGGAAATAAAGGCGAGTTGTGGAAGCAGGCACATCTAAATATACACCCAACATCTTCATTTCAGGTAGGTGCATGACAGAATTTTAATTCCAAGCTTGTTAACATGCACAATGTTTTTCACTGTTCTCGAATGTTAAATGGACTGAAGCAATAAAACGTATGTATGGCATACATTTTATTCATAATGTGCATACATTATCAAAGAGTAAAGGTACAGATGCAGCCACTGGGATTTGTGAGTTAAATGCGTCATGACTCAGGGTTAATTAAAGAAACTGTGTTATCTAAAGTCATCTTAACTCATTTAATGCATTTAACCTTTTCATTAGCATACCAAAGGACCATTGTTTTCAATGGTGAACTCTTTAATCGGATGGGATGCTGTGACACAATATTCTGTGCTAAGTGGGATAAATTGGATAGATGAGTTAAGTTTTTCTGTGTCAAATGCACAATCCAAAGTGGCTTCATCTGTATGAATAGATCATTGTATCTGTTTTGTGGAGGATGTGTTTCTATTCCTTTTTAATCTTTTCTCTTCCTACTCTAACTTAGGATCTTTAGAAGGTTATAGTTTATCTCCTTTATCAAGGAAAAGTTTTGCATGTATAGTCCCAATGGGTGTACCTTTATGTTTAGATGGAAAAATAATAACACAGAAGCACACACACACATTTATAAATGGTTCAAACTGTTTAAAAAGCTACAGGAAAATAGAAGCAAGTGAGCAAGAGATGAAAAGAAGTGCAACACAGCCTAAATATACATTTATATGTATACACCAAAAAAACGACTTTGCAGATAAATATGAAATATAGAATTACATTATAGCATCTGCTATTAAACAGTTTATAGCTTGTCTTATTATAGGTATTCAATCATTCTGTTGACAGCAGATCTTGAGTGACAATTTTATGTTTTGTGAAAAGAAATCCCAGACTGAAGATAATGATTGACACATTCTTCCTACTATGCCTGTAACTCAGAAAGGAATATGAGTTTATAGCAGCATTTAACAATTTGGCGGTAATATAGCCTGCCAACATCATCCAATGTCCTGGGAGCTCTAATCATTGTCTTCTTAATCACGGCCATGTGTAACACATATTTGTTTGTCCAGAATAAATGAAAAAGCAACATTAATACACTTCCGGTAAGTTATGCAGGTATGCTGACTTGCAAAGTTTTTAAATAGTACTTATTAATGTTGCTTTTTCATTCATTCTGGACAAGCAAATAATGTATTCATTGCAATTAGGCATCTTTGTAAAAAGGATTCCCTAAGGTTTAAAGTAATGGCTAATAACACACAAGACAATATACAGATTATCTTGAAAAAAATTTAAATATTTTCAAAGCCTGCCTTTATACTAATGTTAAAGCTCATAAACCAGGATTGGCTAAACAGGATGTAGATTTTAGTAATGTCAAAAGCTGCATTAAAAGATGTATAAACAGAAATTGTGGAGGAAAGCAGTATGCATGCACAAAAAATGCAGATTCTCAGTATTAGATAATACCTTTAGAGCATACTGTATGTATGCAGATAATATAGATGCAATATCTACATATTGAGTATTTTATTATAAATATTATTGAAACATGTACTCATGCACACAACTTCATGAACTTAGTCCTCAAAAGCTTGTATTTGTAACAAAACAGCTCTGAATAAAGCTATCATGCTTGACAATGTTTAAATTGTAGGCCTGGTTTTATTGTCCTATTAACTTATGCATAAGATAAGGAACCTTATACTTTATTTAATTTAATAATAAATTATGTCAGCATTTGCACATATTCTGAAAACATGAAAATAGGGGTAAAAACAGATCAGAAATGATTTGCTGTTAAAATACAATTTTACACTGACATGCCCTCTGTTTCTGAGGTAGAGGGAAGTTACAGTTTGCCATTATTTTTCAGACAAGTTTACTTATGTGTAAGGTTTGTGGCTGAGTATGTATTCATACTCAAGCGCTGATTACTTTATTTGCATTATTGATGAGAATGTCAGAAATTGTAATTGTCATTGTAATAAACTTGTCACACAAAGTATATTATATATGGTTTAGGTTTATAATCTGTGTTAATGAAATGCAAAAGCTGTAAACAGGAGCTATAGCTCTACCACTGCTAATACAGCTGATACATTGCACCAATGCAGTTACCCTGAGTAACCATTCAGCTAACTACAATTTGTAACAAAACAGTCTATAATTTTTTGACCTGGGCACATCCCATTGCAAATATCCCTTGCATATATTTTTTCTGCAAACTAGCCCTATAATATATATTAATTTTCATATATGCAGGGCCAATTAGGAACACTGAGAAAGTTAAGCCTTCGTGAAGTTATGTCTTTTTTATAGATATCCCGTTGGCTTCTGAGCATTTTAGCTTCTTGGGAATAAGGTATTCTAGTTATGCTAAACTCCTACTACTTACAATATGTAATTTGCCCTTAAAATATGCTTTCAGAGTCAATTTCTTGTGCTAGAAGGACTGTGCACTCTCACTTCAAGTGAATGAGAAGTGATTAGGTAGGAGTAATAGTATTTTGATTTAAAGTCAACACTCTATATATATGTGCCTTAGCTGTAATAGTATAATAGTAATAGAGTATGGGCTTAGAAGGATAAAAATGTAGTTGGAGTAAATGTGGTGACTAAATATTAATTTAAAAACAGCATATTGTCTACTTCATCCCATAAACCTATGTTAATATTCTTTATAGGACATGATTTGTATATTTATTTAAAAAATCCATCAATTATCAGGATTGTTACTTTCAAAGTTAGAAAATATGCTTATACAGTATTAACCTAAGTTTTCTGCATTGCTTTGCTTGCCATGCTTAAATAGATTGTAATATACTGTATTGTGATTTCAATGCAGAATGGGACAGTTAATATATTTATAAAGTCCTTAAATATTATGAATATTTTAAAAGATGTCAGAAATTCTGAACTGTCAAAATATTATTATAGTAGATAAATAAAATATTAGCCATTTAAGCTTGCTTTCACGAAATGTTTAATCCGCAAATTGGTGATAAACTTGTCAGACTGAAACGATAGCTATATAAATGATAGGTTATCTCTGAGCAACATTGGCACGCATGAAGCAAACAATTTATATGGGCACATATAATTTAGCTTCTATATATGAAAATCCAAGCATTTTGAATTAAAATGGATTGTAAAAGGAATAATAATATAAAATTACCCAGTAATGGCCCCAAAATACCTAGCAAACTGCAATAAATTTTGTGCACAGTATTAATTTAAAGTTTTTCATAAATATTTTTGTAGGCCTGCATGAAATTGTTTCAGAAATTCTTTCAGAGCTTAACTCTGAAACATTCAGCTACTGGTACTATTAACAGTCCAGCAACAGAAGTTAAACAAATATTGTTAAAATGCCAGTGATAGATATTAGTCCTAATACAAGAACATTTAGAGGAGGCTGATAGACACTCTCTTTGAAAACAAAACAAGGATAATTGACTGAGTTCCTAGGGGTCAAAACTATTTAAATGATGGACCATGATGATTCCCATTGTTAATGCATGTTTTTGTACTCAATGTTACACGTTAGATGCTTAGCCATATATTTATCTGTGTGCCTATAAGATATTGAGATCCAGTGTTTTGTCGTGCAAGAAGAGTACTTTGGAATTCTATGGCCATGTATTATAAATATGGATCTCTTAATGGGCTTTTTTCTTTTTCTGTATTGTACTTGGAGAACTTGACGATATCAATTAAGACTTTACGGATAGTAAAAGATGTAATGATTGCCTAGGTTTTCTTTAAAATAACTGATCAGTAAATGCTAGCTGCTGATTGGTTGATTATGACAATGGGGCAGATTTGCTAAAGGGCAAAGTGGCTAACACTAGCGACTTTTCATCAAAAATCCAATCCGCATGGACATCACCAATTTACCATCAGGTGTAGGTGACAATTCGCTAGCGTTCGTGTGCACTCTATTGCCAGGTGACTTTTTGGTCTAGCAAATGTTCGTTACTCAGCAAATTCAGTAAAGTGCGAATTTTACAGAATGTTACCTCTTTGATTTCACCTCAGACCAGGCTAGATCTTCCTCAGTCTTATGTCAGTTACATCATATCCTGTCTGCCAGAAATGCATTAAAGTTGTAAAAAAGGTGGTGACTTGCCCTTATTTTAAAACTGGTTTGCCTGTAAAAGTCCTAACTATTGAACTTTTTTGGGTTAACATATTTCCCCAGATATTTGAGGGACATGGAACATTCATTGTAGGGTTGGCTCTGTAAGGAATGATAAATGGGAGCCGATGTGCTGAGTAACTTAAGTTCTAATAAGGTACAGCGTGCAAAAACAAGTCCAGGCAAGGGTCAAGAGCAGGAAGCAAATAAGCATAAAAGAGGACAGGCCAAAGATCGGACAGGCTGAGTATATGCAAGGCCAAATAACAAGCCAAGGTCAGAACCGGCAGATCAAGTACAAAGGGAACAGAAGAAGAACTAGGTTACCAGGTCAGATTCAGGAACAAGTAGGATTCAGGAACAGGTTGGATTCAGGAACAGGTACAAGCATAAACAGGAACAGGGAATCATGATTCGCAGCTAGGAGATGAGAGGAAGGTCAATAATCCAGCCCTGAGGTACATAACTGGGATAAAAGCTTAAATAGTCCTCTAATGAGCAATTACCTTCAGCTGGATAGAGGGTGTGTTTCAAAGAGGACTGGCAGAAATAATAGCAAAGGCATCCTGTCAAGCTAGGCTACCACCATGCTGCATCCTGTGGCTCAAGCAGGAGGGTGCACAGATCATCAACCACCCAGGCCATAGGTTGAGTCCCTGATAGTCCTGACAGGCTTATATGTAGAGCAAAATAGGCACTCTTTTGTCTTTATTCAGGCTACTTGAACATTTGTACTAAAAAGTGGCCGCTGTAAGCACTTTAATGTACTTGCCCTATTCAAATTGAACTGAGTCAAGAGGACTAACGAAGTTTCGCTAGACGGAAGCGATCGATAGCGTCAAAGTAACTGCTGAAGTAACGCTGACGAAAAGTCACAAACGTTTGGAATCCAGGACGCAACTTGCATTTTAGTGAATTAGTGTAGTGGTAATGAATTTTCGCCAGCGTAGTGATGCAAAGTGTTTGCTGGCGACAATTCACCCTTTAGTGAATCTGCTCCTATGGATTACTTTGCTCCTTTTATTATATTACTCCCTGATACTGTTGCCTTGGGGTCCTAGCACCCTCTAATCTTGTTCACCCCCCCCTCCCCGAGTGAGAGCACATGCATCATAGCACTTGGGAACTCTGCTTTCTCCATGCATTATATGTTGTAGCTGGGCGGCATGTCACCCCTAAAAATTTCTGCCCTTGGCTTGGGCTTTTGTGCTCACCACAAATCCGGGCCTGCAAAAATTACAAAAGCCATTTTTGATTATATTCCATATTTAATTCTCATTGCAGATAATATTTGAAGGGATTCGAGGTGATGGAATCGAAGGAGACATTGCTATAGATGATATATCTATCATGGAGGGGGAATGTTCAATAATAGATCAGCCTGATACCAGTATGTATATTTTTGCTGTTACCTTATTTTAAATTACCAAAAAATAAAGAATGTTTTTACAGGATCCTTATATTCAAGTAATCACACATAAAATACCATGTGAACAGGAATAGTAAAAGCAAAAGAAATTACTTAAAGTGTGTAAGGTACATGCAATGGAACTTACTATGCCTGTTCACACATGATTCTATGGGGTAGATTTATAAAAGTGTGAAATTAGAGCTCATTGCAGGAAACCTCTTCCACCCTCTATTCATTCCTATTGGATTCCTATGGATTTATTTATCGAATGGTGCATTCTAACTTTCATCCAGCACACTCACCACTGTCCTTAATGAGTTTGCTCCTGTAAAAACTAAACGTGCTAGACCCAAACCATTTCAGTCTTGGCACACTGCTCATTCTAAAGCGCTCCAAAGACACTCATGTGCACTTGAGCATCCCTGGCACAAATCCCGCTCAGAATCAGACTTTACTTCACTCATCAACTCCCTTTCCAAAAAACCGGCACAGCTTTTCTCCACCTTTAACACTCTCCTTTCCCCTTCTCCATCCCCTCCATGCAAATCTGTCTCTGTTCAAGACATTGCTGAGCACTTCAAAAACAAAATTGGCACTATCAGAAGGAACATTACACTACTCAACCCCCCTAGGTTTCCACCACCCTCCCTCCACACCAGTCTCCAGACTCTCCTGTGCTCCTTCACCCCTGTTACTGGTGAGGAAGTCTCAAAACTCTTGGCCTCTTCTCACCTTACCACATTACCGCTTGATCCTATTTCTTCAAAACTTCTAGTCAATACCAATTCCTGTCTAATCAAAGCCTTTACTCGTCTCTTTCTCTCGCTTTCAAATGGCCTATTTCCATCTCAACTAAAACATGCCCATTCTGAAAAAAACCTCTCTTGATCCCACCAATCTTGACAACCTCCGACCTATCTCTCTGCTACCTTTCATCTCTAAACTACTTGAGCCCCTAGCCTACAACCGACTAACCTCATTCCTCTCTGACAATAACTTGCTGGACCCCCTACAATCTGGTTTCAAACCTCAACACTCCACTGAAACTGCCCTGACCCAGATAACAAATGACCAGCTAAAGGCAACAAAAATGTTTCACTACTAATACTGCTTGATCTCTCAGCTGCATTTGACACTGTAAATCACCTTCTCCTCCTCCAGTCCCTCCATTCACTTGACCTTCGTGACACAGCCCTGTCCTGGTTCTCTTCTTACCCCACCAATTGTTCTTTCAGTGTCTCTTACAATGAGGTAGCATCTTCCCCCTACCTGAAGTTCCTCAATGCCCTGACCTGGAACCCTTATTATTTTCCCTATATACTTCCTCCCTCAGAAAATTAATCAGCTCATATGGCTTCCACTACCACCTCTACGCTGACAATACTCAGATCTATCTCTCCTCTCCTGATCTCAACCCAGAACTCCTAACTCGTGTCTCCTCCTGCCTGTCTGCTATCTCTACTTGGATGTCACAATGCTACCTTAAATTAAAGCTCTCCAAAATGGAAATGGTTCATTTTCTTCCAACTAACACCAGTAACATCCCGGAAGTATCCATCATAGTTAATAATTCCACTATCACCCCGTCTCCCCAGGCCCGGTACCTTGGGGTTATCCTAGATTCTGTCCTGTCATTCACTCCTCACATCCAGTCACTTGTTAAATCATGCCACTTCCACCTAAGGAACATATCACACAAGATGCTGCCAAAATTCTTATTCACTGTCTCGTCATATCCCATCTAGACTATTGCAACTCTCTTTTAATTGGCCTTCCCCTGTCACTTCTCCAGTCCATAATGAACACTGCTGCTAGGCTTATACACCTCAGAAACTGCTCCTCCTCTGTCATGCCATTCTGCCAATCCCTGCTCTGGCTTCCACTGCCCTTCAGAATTAAATTCAAATTAATGACCCTGACATTCAAAGCACTTCATAACTCTGCTCCTCCCTACATCTCTGAACTAATCTCTATATACTCACCCAACCACTTACTACGCTCCTCTACTGAAATGATACTCAACTCTTCTCTCATGACCTCCTCACATGCTTTCATTCAAGACTTTACAAGTCCTCTGGAAATCTGTCCTATGGTCTGTTTGACTTTCTCCCAACCTTTAAGCTTTCAAGAAATCTCTTTAAATGCCCTTATTTAATGAAGCCTACCCTCACTCTTAACCACCCAATGCAATACCACTTACAGTACCACATATCTCCCCCACTTAACTCTGATCTTGCCCACTCCCACACCTTGTGTATCATTCCCTTTAGATTGTAAGCACTTTCTGCACAAAGCCTTCCTCACCTTCTGCAGTGAGCTCTAATTTCACTTTGATAAATCTTCCTCAATGATTTCCTTCTCAAATACAGATATGGGATCCATTATTCGGAAACCTGTTATCCAGAAAGCTCCAAATTACAGAATGGTTGTCTACCATTCATTCATTATAATCAAATAATACAATAATGAAACACTACCATGATATTCATATTCATGGTACAATTCATCCTAATTGGAGGCAAAACAATCCTGTTGGGTTTTATAAATGTTTCAGTTAAGTAGACTTAAGTTATGTAGATCCAAATTACAGAAATATTTCTTATCCAGAAAATCCCAGATCCCAAGCATTCTGGATAAAAGGTCCCATACCTGTATTATGATATGAGATCATCAACCGCTGAAGTGCTGGTGCATGTGCACTTAGACCCCATGTTACACTTGGTGAGCATTTCTACACACTGACCAGCACAATGCTTCTACTTCTGTGTTTTTGCATTTAACTACATGTCAAAATTTCGGTTATTTGTAAATTATATTCTTTGTTGTGCTTTGATATTAGTATGTGCTGAACTAGTATGAGTATGAGAGCTTAACTATATTTTCTAAAAATGTTTTGTAGGAGATAATGCAAACACCCTAAGGCTAATGTAACACATGACATACCATTGTCTGCAACCATCCACCCAATGTCTTTAACCACTGAAAGGCATGGCACATCTGCATTCAGTGCTTACGTGGAGCCCAAAAGCATATTAAATAGCAAATTTACTAACATGCTGATACCATGGTTCTCAGATACTATGGCTACTAATAATGAGAAAAAAAGGCAGTGAACAGGCCAAAAGTGACATTAGAAATTCAATATAAGTGGCTGGAAAAAACCTAAATATGATTATTAATTTCCATCTTCAATAATTTTAATGTCTTGTAATATAATTGAAACTACACTAACTTTCTCTCTCTCTCTCTCTGCTATTTTCTGCAATATTAGGGCTAGTTACTGGTACCATCAAAGCAGAGGTTTAATTGTTTCATTTCCTTGAGACAAGACTCCAGTTCTTACAATGCCTTGCCTGTTTTGTGATCAGCAATGATATTTAGGAATAACTTAAAACTCATTGAAAATGAATGTACTGTATATTGAAATGTTGCTTACAATTAGAATAACATTTTTATTATGCAAAGTTATATTTCAGCTTACATCTCATTTAGTCTGCAGAATGAAATCACTTTAACTTCAGTTGATAATAATGAGGTGTCACAAATGAATGTAGCTATGTAAGCTACATACAAAGCATTAATTGATTTGGTCTAGAATCATAAATCATAATCATAAAATCTAGGACCCTTGTAAATCACTCTCACTGATTCTCTCACTCTCAGATACCACTCCATTCATTCATTGCAGAGAAGTTTATTAGATTCCAATTTTGGTTGAGAATTGCTCAATCCTGCTGACTTCAAGAGAAAATGAGGTAGCTGCAGTGCTGTCTTTGGAGGTGACCTACAATTTAGCTATTTGGCTATTTAAATGCATCTAATTTAATCTTTCTTGCTAAATTAATTACTTTAATACACTACCAGTAATTAGTGTGTTTTATTTTTTATTCTAGCTCCATCATCTGGTGGTAATGGGACATTCATACATATATGGCTGTATCCAGTTTTTATTTTCCTCTCTGTTTTAAGTCATCAAAGGTGACCATATCCTGGCAGAGGCTACAAAAGATTCTGTAGGCACCAGTATGAAGATGAGTCTTTGTAAATGGACATCTGAAAAACAAACTACCAAAGAGTCCTTCACTAAAGCACTGGGAATTAACCGAACATGGAATATAAATTATTACAAACTACACATGACCTGCAAATAGAGGAGATCTTGAGTTGAAGTGCTTCTGTGGCTGTTGTGAATTCAGTATTATCTGATTATTCTCTTTAAAAAGGGAGTAATTAAATTTCTTGTCAAAGCACAAAGTCATGGCTGGTTTTGTTTCAAATGAATAGTTTGCTAGTTACCATGGACACCTAATGGCCTGCCAACTAAACCTCACAGTAAACAGGGTACGTGAAGATCTGGCATTTATTTTCAATCCAACAAGGTTTTTAATACAGAATAAAAAAGTAAGCCCTTTTGCCTTGGCTGCCTCCATTCTACACTCAAAGCTCCAATGAACAATTGTTTCATATATCATAGCTTTGCTAAATGAAAGGTATTCTATATCTTTTTGCATGCAAAATGACTCCAAGAAGAGCAGCCCTGTCCTAAAATCTTCATCAACCTGCAGGATTTTGCTTGTAGTCACTGGCACCAAGACCAATTCATCAAGTGTAATAAATAAACCAAACCACCACCTTTTATAAATTGCCAGGAAACCAAGTGCCTTCAATTAAACAAGCCTGAAAAGTTAGCTAAATAAGCTTGCACTGCTGTGAGTGGTTTGTGGAATATAAACTATTTTATAAGCAAAGTACATCCTATGGGTACTAATCCACAGGCCAGATTAAAAATAGGCTGTCAGAAGAACGTTAATTCATAAATTCTTGGAATCCGATTTATTTTGTCTCACCTTTTTAAACAGCCATGGCCTTCTCACATGTTATTTGTTTGTCAGTATCTAATATCTTTAAGTCAAAATTGGACAAAGTAATTTTTCAGATTACCAAAAAATATTGAAGGTGGTTTGAAAAGTTATTCAAATGCTCTCCACTTTTTTATGAAAAAAATTATTTCCTACACTTATCTACATTTGAAATGAAATCAGTCTGATCTCAAGAGGAGAAACAGAAGAAGCTCTGAGTATCCAAGACTGCAATGTGAGTGACCTCTACTGAAACACTGGGTCTGAACAATAGTCTTCATTTAAAAATTTGAGGGTTTATGCCTCTGCCCTTTAATCAGACTCTGTGCAGACTGTGATATATTATTTTATTATGTTGGCAAGTTTGGAGAAAAATATACAATTTTACATAAAACTGTAAAAATGACTGAGCTACCTGATCATCATACCTTAACCAGCCACTTTTTCAATGCATTGTTCATGTCCCTTATACTGTTGGCTATGAACATGTTGAATTTTATTTTTCCTTTAAATTATCTAAACATTTAATTTCATTTAAAATATTTTATCTACAGAAATTATGTTATGTTCTTTTAAAAATGGTGGTTGCAAAATGTTATGCAAGTAATTGGGCTACAAATAAATAATAAAAATCCATAACACTGCAGAAATTGGTTCAAAATAAAAAAAAGCACAAAGAAACTGTAGTAAATCCATGACAATGTTGTCTTTTCTTTTTTTTTCTTTTAAATTCTGTAGAAATATTTGTGCAGATTCAGTAATTCAACTGAGAAATACTTTTACAGCTATGTTCAATAAAGCCTCTTTCCAGGTAAGGTAAAATAAGTGGTCTTTTGGTCATTTTTATCTATGCAACTACTTGATCTTTATTCTCTTTGATTTTTATCAAATCGCTAAAATATATTTGCATTGATAGCAATCCTGGGAATTAAACCATTTAAATCCTCCTCTTCCTTTTGCTCTATAAACAGACATGTATTACTACATGAATCATTGGTAGAGAGTGAAAATAATTAGTATTAATCTATGTTTTCTCAACCCAGAATGGTACTAGTCTTACATTGACTTTAGTCAAGTTAAACATGTTCAATAATGTCTTTTACATGACCTGTCCTGGGTTCAAACTACATGAGAACCCTAGCCTAACTCAGACTTAGGGGCCCATGTATTAAACCTCGTTTTTTTCTGGTTGAGGGAAAACTTTTTTGTAAGGTTGGCTAATGTTAAGAACAGAAGGGTATGGAGATACCACACAACCCCAAAAGTTCTGGTGCACAGCAAATAGGAATCGGCAACCTCAACATGCAGAATTTTTTTTTTTGCTGGCACACAGGAATTGCGTTTAGCAGGGCAAGCCCTTGCAATTTTATTATGCAGTGGCTAATGTTAATAATACAAAGGGAAATTTAGCTAACCAATATGTTTAGCACTGTTGAATTTCATTATACACAGATGTGCAGAGAAAGAGTGCAAACTAGACTACTGATGTCTAGAGGCGATTATAGAAAATTTTCATTGGTGTATGCTATAAACCACCTGGTATAAGTGACGATTATGAAGCCCAGCTACTTTTACAAATAGAAGCAGCTTCACAACTAGGTCAAGTTATTATTATAGGCGACTTCAATTATCCGGACATTGACTGGGTTAATGGGGTTTCCAAGACAGATAAAGCTAGTAGGTTTGTAAATATGCTAAATGACAACTTTTTATCCCAGCTCGTTCAAGAACCTGCTAGGAATAACTCTCTTTTGGATCTTGTAATAACTTATAATACTGAACTAATCTCTAGCATTTGTGTGCGTGAGCATTTTGGAAATGGTGATCATAACATGGTCTCCTTTGAGATTCTGTTTCAGAGGCAACTCTATAAGGGAGTAACTAAAACACTGAATTTCAGGCAGGCAAACTTTGACAGTATAAGAGCATCTCTGCAACATATTAAGTGGGAAATGCTTTTCACAGGGTTAAACACTGAACAAAAATGGTAAGTCTCTAAAATGCTGCTTAATAAATATACATGTCAATATATTCCACTTGTAAGCAAGGAAAGTTGTTGCAAAACAAAACCTTTTTGGTTCAATAGAAGTGTTGGTGTTGAGGTGGGTAAGAAAAGACGTGCTTTTAAGGCTTTCAAGTTAGCTGGGACAGCCAAATAATTTATAAGGTACAAGGAGGCCAATAAATCATGCAAAAATCAGGCAAGCTAAAATAGATATAGCAGTAAGCAGTAAAAAGAATCCAAAATTATTTTTTAAATATATTAATAGTAAAAAATTGAAATAGAAAGGGGTAGGACCTTTATTATCAGAGGGGGGTCAGCTGGTTGATGTGAACAAGCAAAAAGCTCAGATTCTGAATGCATACTTTTCGTCTGTTTACACAAATGAGGAGCCAGCTAATGAAGGTTTCCTTATTAACAGCCCCAATTCTAATAATACAGTGCATCTAATGATGCATGGTTCACACATGCTGAAATTCAAAAGAGACTAGAACATGTTACGATTAACAAAGATCCAGGTCCAGATGGGATTCATCCCAGGGTAATTAACGAGCTTAGCTCTGTGATTGCCAAACCTCTCTACTTAATTTGCAGAGAGACTGGCGAATTGCTAATGTGG
Source organism: Xenopus borealis (assembly GCA_024363595.1). NCBI lineage: Eukaryota > Metazoa > Chordata > Amphibia > Anura > Pipidae > Xenopus > Xenopus borealis. Next base: position 77,102,303 of record CM044445.1, read on the forward strand.
TGCCGCTATTCAAAAAGGGATCCCATTCTCTGCCTCAAAACTATAGGCCAGTCAGTCTGATGTTGGTGGTAGGAAAGCTTTTCGAAGGATACTTCATAGCAAATAACAATACTATGAGTCTGTGCCAGCATGGTTTTATGCATAACAGATCTTGCCAGACTAACTTAATTTCATTTTATGAGAAGGTAAGTGTAATAAAATTACCTTTGGTGCGGCGGGGACGCCCGCCACACCGCTCCTCCACGCCCGCATTCATTAGTGCGCGCGACGCATGACGTCTGCGCGCAATGGCGCCAAATTTAACAATATTTAAAGGGGCATCTGGGTTTTTAATATTGCCCATGATAGGTTTTATTCCTGGTGCCTGTACCTGTGCTTTAAGCTTCTGTTTGTTCCTGTTACCTGTTTTTGACCCTGCCTGGCTTTGACTATTCTGAATCTTTGTATCCTGACCCGTGCTTGTTATTTGACTACTGTTTCTGCCTCATCCTTCTGATTGATGACCAGGTTTGACCCTTGCCTGCCTGACGATCCTAGCTATCTGCCTGCCTCGACCCAGCCTGCCTGACTATGCTGTTGCCTCATCCTTTTGTACCATGACCTTCGGCCTAACTGCCTTGTTCCTCTCGATAAGTCCATCTGAGTAGCTGAGGGCTCCTCCCGAAGCCAAAGGCGTTCACACTACTGGTGAAGCCAAGCAGAGACCAGGGAACTTGGCATCTGTTCTGGTTTTGGGTGCTGACCTTGACAGTAAGCAGGGACCTCGATTCTGGGATGGCTGTGGATGTGATTTACTTAGACTTCGCTAAAGCATTTGATACAGTGCCACACAGAAGGCTACTGGGTAAATGAAGGAATGTTGGCCCGGAACATAGTATTTGAAACTGGATAGAGAACTGGCTAAAAGATGGACTACAAAGAGTGGTGGTAAATGGAACATTTTCTAATTGGACCAGTGTTGTTAGTGGTGTACCGCAGGGCTCTGTACTGGGTCCCTTGCTTTTCAACTTGTTTATTAATGACCTGGATGTGGGAATCGAAAGTACGGTTTCTATTTTTGCAGATGATACTAAATTGTGCAGAAATATAGGTTCCATGCAGGATGCTGTCACTTTGCAGAGTGATTTGTCTAAGTTGGGAAACTGGGCAGGAAACTGTAAAATGAAGTTCAATGTTGATAAATGCAAGGTTGTGCACTTTGTCAAAAATAATATAAATGCAAGTTATACACTAAATGGCAGTGTGTTGGGAGTTTCCTTAAGTGAGAAGGATCTTGGGGTTTTTATAGATAACAAGTTGTGTCATTCTGTAGCTACTAAAGCACATAGGGTTCTGTCCTGCATAAAAAAGGGCATAAACTCAAGGGATGAAAACATAATTATGCCTCTTTATAGATCCCTAGTAAGACATCATCTGAATATGCAGTGCAGTTTTAGACACCAGTCCTTAGGAGGGATGTAAATGAGCTTTAGAGAGTGCAGAGATGTGCAACTAAACTGGTTAGAGGCATGGAAGACTTAAATTATGAGGGTAGACTGTCGAGGTTGGGGTTGTTTTCTCTGGAAAAAAGGCGCTTGCGAGGGGACATGATTACACTTTACAAATACATTAGAGGACATTATAGACAAATATCAGGGGACCTTTTTACCCATAAAGAGGATCACTGCACCAGAGGCCACCCCTTCAGACTAGAAGAAAAGGACTTTCATTTGAAGCAGCATAGGTGGTTCTTCACAGTGATGACAGTAAGGTTGTGAAAAGCACTGCTGGGTGATGTTGTGATGGATGATTCTGTTGATGCTTTCAAAAGGGCCTTGGATGATTTTTTGGACAGACATAATATCAAAGGCTATTTTGATACTAAACTCTAGAGTTAGTATAGCTATCGGCATATATGATTTGTATGAAAGAGTGTAGGGGTGTGTGTGTGTGTGTGTATGCTGGGTTTTAAATTGGAGGGGTTGAACTTGATGGACTTTATCTTTTTTAAACCCAATTTAACTATGTAATATATTTTAAAGCATTTGGCCAAAACCAATAATATTTAACATAAGAGACAGGGAGAGGTATACAGTTTAATTACTGGTTTATCTTATAAATGAATATCTGAACTGCATATGGCCTTTGCAACTAAAGAGTACATAAAACTTAATAATTGCAAGCTCCAGTATAAAAAAAAACTCAGTATGGTTTATATAACAACATTACAATGTTCATATGTGAATGGTACCAGAAGATGGAAAAAAAAATAATCTGAAAAAAGTACTCTGAATTCTAAAAGATGCAGTTAATGTTCACAATGGGCTGTCCATTGATCATCTTCCTTGTCTGTAAGCAGTCTTTAGCCTGTCAGCAATAACTCATTATTCAATGCACACGGAGTGTTAGCCACAGGCGATCTTTACATCAGGACTTACAATGCCACAGGTGAATTCAGTAGCTCTATAAAATAAAAACAGCCACAAGAAATATCCCTGGAGCCATATATCATGCCAAGAATGATAAGCTTACCAACTATTTGTTGATGGGTTTTTTTAATAAATTATAATAGGCAGTTCCTGAATCATTTAAAAACACTAGATCTAGCTAGAATAAAAAAAATACATTTGCAGTTGCTGTCCATATTATGTAAATACTTGACAATATCACATGAAGGATTCGATCAAATTTTCAAAAAGATTTGAATTCGAATTTTCGAATGTTTTTGAAGACCACTTCAACCAGTGAATTTTGAAAATTTGATCGAATGGAATGATTCGAATAATTTGAATAAAAATCTATTGGAATATTTGACTATTTGACAGTCGAATTACTTCCCCTTTAGATTTTTATTTGACTGCCTAGTTCGCCAGATCAAAGATATTGAATGTGTTTCATTTTTTTCTGATCGAATAAAAAAATTGAATGGTTAAACTCGATCGAATAATTTACATTCGATCGGTCGACCAATCAAATTGCGGTAAAATCTTTTGAATTCGATATTCGAATTCAAATGATTTTACTTCCCACACTATTCCCAGCTATTCCCATGGTTGAATTCAAATTTTTTTTTGCCCCTTGCAAGTGTTCTATTATATATATATATATATATATTTTTTTTTTTTATGTCATGGTACTGTATGTGCTATTAAACATTAAGTTCCTATTATTTAGATAATATATAACAAAATATTTTTTGAATATAGAACACATTTTTCACTAAATAGGTGTTTTAGTAATATATTTCTGGATGTATATATGAAGTGGTATTCTTGGAACATTGTTTTTAGTTGGCATCATTTATATTTATATATATATAGACTAATAGATGCCAATAGGGTAAAATGGCATTAAAATACATTTTCCTTTTGTCAAGTAATTACTATATTGCCTGGGTTTTCTATTGTACTATATAATTAAATTAAAAACAATGCCAGGTGACAAAATATGTTAACATTACAATAAATGCGGGTTAGAACATTAGATTGCAAGGACCCAGGTGGGCAAGTGACCAATTGGTTTGTTGTTAGCCAAAGCAACTAATGGCCTTGTGTTTTGTTTAATTGTCCCCATATTAAGTTTTGGCCAAGATTTATCAGATTTATCCAGGATCTGAATACTTTTGCAAGGCAACTCAACTAGGAGGGTATTTTTTAGTGAGGAGGATTGTATGTATTTTATCAATAAAAATATGAACAGCATGGTTGGGGCAAAGTTACACCAGTCAGGGGAATTAATTATACTTTCCTTGCAGCCAGATTATCAGTTTCAGTAAAAAAATTCAAACTAATGTAAAACTAAGTGGAAAAGACTCACTTGTACATCAGTAAGCAATGTAAATACAATTTAGTTTTTGCATGGGTGGAATGCCTTTGCTGTAATATGGCCACACAACATACACAACCATTATATGTAGCAGATGCTATAGGTATGGGCAAGCATCCTTTTAACAACATATAACCATAATGGACCCTCTTTGTTCATGTGGTTTCTTTTCCTCAACTACATAAGTATATTGTATAACAGTAATTGTATTTAAAAATAAAGAAAGCCTCAGTTAACAACAAATTGCAATTCAGCATGATTATTTTAGTTGACTGAAACCACATAAAATAAGAATGAAAGTATAAAGCAAATATATTGTATGGATATCTAACTAAATAATTCATAAAGGGTGACCTATTTCCTGTTTCTTACTTCAAATACCCAGTTTCTCAAACTGGTGATATAAATTCTACTTTGATACTTTCATCCTTCATGAAAAGGCATAAAAAAGGGCCTCTTTACTAATTTGCGAGGTCAATAACACAAAGATGCTGAAAAAAGGCAAGTTCAATTTTTTATATATTGACCCATATATAATTTGAGGATATTCCTAATATTTTTAAATATAATAATAATAATATATGGGTAACCAATGTCTTCATCATAAAATAGATGAGCTTTGCATGATTGTTTTTTGGTAAACATGAATAAATTCTGAGCAAAACCAGAGAGTGCTAAAAGTTGTATTTGGTAACAAATTTTTAAATAAATAGACACCAAAGGCCTGGGTTCAATTTCAGAATATACAGTAAGGGGCAGATTTACTTAGGGTCGAATTGTCTATTAGCCCTCGATTTCGACTGGTGAATATTTGGCGAACAAATATTCGCCAAAATCGAATGGAATATTCCCCAGTTTTGAGCGTATATTCGACTATTCACCAGAATTGTATGATCGAATAGTCGCAGGAAAAAACGCTTCTATTGTAATTCGGTAGGTTCAATCTGGCGAAGTAGGCAGTCGAATAAAAATTTAAAGGGCAGCTACTTCGAATGGCGAATAGTTGAGCGCTCGGATATATATTTATTCGATCTATTTGATGCGTCCGAATATTCTATATTCGATGGTCGAAAATACTTAATTTACATATTCGAATAGTAGCACGATCGAATTGAGACTATTCGCGGGCTATTCGCGAATATTGGCGCGAATATTCGAATCCTTCACACGAATTTAGTAAATCCGCCCCTAAGTCTTACTTCTGTAAGCTCTTGATTGTGCCTAAATAGCTTTTTCAGACTGATGCCTGGCTCCTAACCCTCTGATTACTCTGATCACTGCCTGCCCTGACTTCTTCCTGGATTTCTACTTTGAGCTTCTTAACCTTTAAGACCTACTTATTAACATTCAAAGTTATAGTTCAATTTAAAATTTTTGTTTTTTATATTCTGCTAAAACTCAAAAATTCAAGATTTATAAAGTGTAAAAACCATTAAAAACCTGAACATCATGAAGGCTATTAACATCTTTAAATGGTTCAAGGGACCTCTGCCATTAACTCCTAAATGACCTAGACAGGTTTTAGATATGTGTATTTTCAGTTTCATGTTATTTTTGTCAAGGATAGAGTAGGGGGGTGGAGACAGCCCATGGTACACAAAGGGAAAATGCAGGAACTGGGTGAAGAGGGAGTGAACAGGTGATGAGCAGGAGGAAGAGGGTGCAGATCAGGACTGGACTGGACAGGAAGAAGAAGGCAAAGGTCAGGAGCAGACTGGGTATGGCTGGTCGGTGCAGGCAAAGAGGACTGGATAGCAGGAGCAGAGAAAAGGACTGGAGAGTGAGACAAGGGAAGCTATAAGACAAGGTTCCATTCAGAACAGGACAGGATGCAGGAACAGGCAAGGCAGTACAAGGTGAAGTCAGGGAGAGGCAGGCCCAGACTGGCCATTTGTGGGTTAGGGCAAATGCCAGAGGGGCTGCTATAAGGTCCCATAGAAAGTCAGTTTTTAGTGGGCTGGTGGGGGCTGTTTGGGCCTCTATGTGGGCTGATGGGCCTCTTGTGTACCTGAAATGCCAGGACCTATTTTAATTCTCAGTCCCGTCCTGGGGAGAGGTACAAGGTAAAATAGGAAATGAGAACAGGCAAGGCAGGGGTCAGATCAAGGTCAAGACTGGGAAGGTACAAGGTAGGATAAAGCAAGGCAGGGAAGGAGAAGGCAAGGCAGAGCAAGACATGGAAGGACAAGGAAAGGCAGAATAAGACGAGGCAGGGAAGGGTTCAAGGTAAGGCAGAAACAAGGGAAAACAAGCTAGAGCAGGAACACCTTAGTCAGGGGCACTGCCGCAGTACTAAGAAGGCCAAAATAATGTGCTCTGGCAAGGAGTGCTCGGAGGGCTGGCATTAAATTGGGCAGAGTAAGCCCTTATTGGCTGACCACAACCAATCAGGCTGCTGCTGGGCTGGGGCTGAGGCCTATAGATGCCTAATGGATAAGGCATTGAACAAGAAACCCAAAGGTCCCTGTCTTGAATCCCAGCAGAGCCTGACAATTTCCAGGGTCCGTATATATATAATAAATAAATATGCATTTGTTTACCTGAAAATGTTAGTTTTAACCTAAAAAAAACTTCAAAACTCAAATTTTCATGAAAAACACAACTCAAGCCTTAATACAACTGCCCCTTATAGAAACTATAAAACCACTAAAATGATAATGTTGATAAATTGACTTTTTTTTAGGCATTCAGACTTTTTGGATTCATTCTGTTATAAGGCATTCAGAGTCTAACCTCTAAAACCACTTTGAATGTTGATAAAAACTGTTCTTGGAGGCCCACTTATCAAAGGTAACTGTAATAAATTGGAATCTACTTGAAAATTCTATTGGGAGGTTAATTAATATAACAATCGAATATACAAAACTCAAACGAAAATTAATGACCAGAAGACTCAAATCAAATTTGAACCAAATTCAACTAAACTCAAATCAAGTTTTTTTCTCCGAAAAAAAAATTGAATGTCAGGAAGGCAATTAACATCTTCACTGGACCTTTTCCATTGACTTATATTTGAACTTGTCAGGTTTTAGGTGGCAAAAAGTTGAATTTGAATTATTCCTAGGGTATAGGTTTGATAAATCTCAAAATTAGAATTCAAATAAAAATTCGAGTTTGGATAATTCACAATTTGAATTTGAGCATTTTGACCAACATAAAATAATATTTGACAATTTGAATTTACTATTAGATCTTTAATAAATCTGCTTGCTTATGCTACAGCTTCCTCCTTGGTTCTCATTTCCACTTCAGGAAGGTCTGTTGGCCCTGACAGACTATCAAACTATAGAAAGATGCACTGTCCCAGAACTCTGTTTGCAGAGCTGCCTAAAATCTTGTTACAACCCAGCAAGCTACTTCAAAATGAAGAAAATGGAAAGAGATTCCTCTACTAAAGCTAAACAAAGCATCTTAGGTGGTAGCAGTTTAACCAGGATGGCAGGAAAACCCAAAATGCTGCCCTGTCAAGATGTTGTTTCAGATCTCGCAGCATCCTCAGCAGAAGGTGCTATGCCTTCTTTGCCTGATCTTCTTGCTGAAATAATGACAACTAAAAAAACAGTCATTACATTGATCAGCTTGAGGATGGAAGATGAAATCATATCTTTATCTATAATACAACATGGTATGCAAAAGATAAGCAGATGAGCAGCAGCTGCTAAAAATTAATCAATAATACTAGAAGAGTTTTTTCTCTATCCCTGACAGAAACTAATAGCTGATGCAATGCCTAATCCTTGAGCAACAAAAAGCTGCCCTAAATTTAGCAACATCTATACTAAGTCTAATACTCCTTTTTCCCACTATCCTGAGATTAACCCTTTGATGTAAAAACATAATTGGAAAATTAGTCGGTACCTATGTGTATTGTAATGCCAACCTCACAGTTCATAAAGAGCTTACTGTATTAGAAACTCTCTCAACTTCTTTATATGCTAATAAGATATATATTCAAATGGTGATTTTATTATTACTACACAAATAAAAATTGTTGTTGTATTATTCAGGTGCAGATGTATACAAATAGTAAAGTATTATATACAAGCACAGGTAAACATCCATGGAAAAAACTTACTGTTATTTGATTCTTTTCATTATTAGAGTCTGGTAGAGTTATCATTTGGAATGTAAGGGTCTTAAATAGCTCAATTAAACACAGATAAGTATTAGATTATTCTAATCGATTAAATTCCTACAGAAGATGTGTTTAATCTCAAGTAGCCCTAGATAGACTGGCATTACCATCCTACTAACAATGCATTGCATCTTACCTGGGGGCAAATTCACTAAGTGGCGAAAATGCGCTAAAGTTGCCTTTGCTAACATTCGCTGCACTTCGACAGGCGAATTTTCACCAGCGCAATGCAAATTCACTAAAGTGCGAAGTTACGCTCAGGTGAGCGAACCATAGCATAGTTGTGCTAGTGTTACTTCGCCAGGCAAAGCGCAATTGTGCTAGCGATGCCTAATTTGTATAATAGAAGTATATGTTACAGCCACTACATTGCACTACACAAGCCCAGGAAACCTTTAATAAAAAAAATAAAGTTGTCCTATTGCCCTAAACATGTGCCCCCTGTATAGTTGAGTTGCCATATGTTAGGAAATGTAGGGGGGAAGGAGGGTAACCGCCCCAAAAAATGTTGCTATTTTTCAGACTATCACCCTAAAAAGGTAAAACACGCCAGCGTTTTTTTGGACTTTCCAATTTATTGCAATCTATTGCATTGAACTTCGCCAAGTCTGACCTGGCGAAGTAACATCTAGAGTAAGTGGTAACGTTCAGTAAAATGGTCATCTTAGTGAATTTGCGTAATTATGATCCTTCGTCAGTGCGCAACTTCGCCTGGCGTAAGGGTGTGAAGCTGTGCTAGTCTATCTACTTCACTAGTCGGTGTTAGTGAATTTGCTAAGTTACGAATTGACATCACGATGGCGAATTAGCGCTAGCGTTATACCCTTCGCGCTTTAGGTAATTTGCCCCCTGGAGTCTCCATTTTGATCTCAGAATATATCTAATTTAAACTATAGGTATGGAAATTTGTGGTTTAGTAAATAACCCTCCAAAAAGACTAAAAGAGACCTGTTACTATGGGGGTTTGAACAGTCTTTTTTTTTTCAACTTATATGCAAAATTGTGTTTATAGAGGCATGGAGCCATCTGCACTCCACAGGCAAAATACTCTTGCTTTTCCTTGTCACACTTTGTACTATGAATAATAGACCTGATTTTTAAAAAAAATACAAAATACAAAGGTCCAGAATACCTCTTGCTGGTCACTGAACTCTATATTAGGCAACAGCAGGCATGACACCATATATGATTAATATGTATTTCCAGTAAAACAAACACACCAATGTCCTTTAAATTATTATTAATAATAATTATTAATTATTAAATTATTCAACCAAAAATTAATAAATATTTAAAAACATTTCAGTCAAGTTAGAAGAAAAACTAGTCCATTCAAGGAGACAGGTCATTGCCCACCCAACCCCAGTGCATATTGATTATTATATTAGTCTAAAACATGAACATTAGAACAGATGTAAAGGGCAGAAAAGTTGCTGGCTTTGTAACCAAGAAAGCAAGCAACTTATCATACTAGTTGTAAGCTAAGAATTTGCCATCACTTCTGGAACTTCTAAACGTCCAAATTTGATGCAAAAATCAACAAGAGACAAAAGGTCATTTACTATGACCCCAGACACAAATACTGGTACTAGATGCAGTGCTGGTGTGGGGAAAGTTAGCCAAGTCTTTGTTACCCATTAGTACATGGTTCTGTAACCTATGCACCCTAACTTGCATGTCTGAATGACGTGCAAATAAGGGGTAGGCAGGGAAGCCTAAGTGCCTCCCCATCATAAATACAGTGCGTTGTACAATTTTTCATACTTTGCTATCTATCCTACACTTTTTAAATTACCCCTATAATGTTTAGTAAATAGCCTGTTTTTCTTGGATGCCAGGTGAACTGAATCATTATCATGAACAAAACAATCCTTGTTACTTTTGAATAAATGTAATTGTTTCCCTCCAATGAGGTAAATGTATTACATACTGTGACACATTGTCTGGGAAACATTACAAGGAAAGCACATTCCTAACAGGATGCTCAATGATAAAGGACTGTGAAAGCTAATTAATCCCATTTGTGGTTACTTGATTGATAGTGTTCACACCATTAAGACAGCTATACCACAAGACCTAGGAATATCCATATTATGTATATTCCCCTAAGTGATTATGATTGCTACAATGTGTGTGTGTGTGTGCTTGCAAGGAGTGTGTCTTAGTCATTGACCTGCACCTGCATATGCCTGCTCCTCCACATAGTACTCAAAAAGATCAGCCCATGAGTGACTTACTTCAGACCTGTGCCATAAGCTCTTTTAAAGCAAGTGGTTTGGTCATGTTACCAGATCATGTGAAAAAACAGGGACTTCTAAGGGCAGATTTACTAAGGTTTGAATTGATTCAGGTGAAAATTCTAATCGAATTCAAATAAAAAATTTTTAATTTCGAATGTAATTTTGGGCTTATTCGACTTATATCGACTTATATCGAATAGCCCAAAATTCAAATTCTAATTCGATTGTCGAAATACTGGCCCTTTGAAAAAAAAATCAGATATAACAATTCAGCAGATAAATCCTACGGAATTGCTATACTGTATATCCCTAATTCCATAGGATTTTTGCAAGTTTTTTTGATCGAATATAAAAAATTCGATCGAATGGTTGAAAGCGTTTGAATCGTTCGAACTAAATGATTTAATTGATCGATCAAATTTTTTATATTCGATCGTTCGATAATTTGAATTGCGTTAAAACCCCTTGAATTCAAAATTTTAATTTGAGGGGTTTAAATTTGAATTTAATTTGAGGGTTGAATTCGAGGGTTAATTAACATTCGAAATATGACCCTTGATAAATCTGCCCCCTAGTGTCAGTGATATCCTCTCATAATATTTTTGCATAAAAATGCTAAACCTAGAAGTTAATCCCATGGTTCAAATGCAATATTTTGTTGTCAGATGCAGCCTGTTTGCATTGATAGCATGCACAATATGCAGACATTTGTTACTGTCTCTAAAGTGAAAGAAGAATCAATTTTACATTTCTATTTTAAATTAAAATATGGTACACAAGGTAATAGCAAGTGATTCCACACACACATCTTTATTAGTTTGGGAAGCATTCAAAAATCTCCCTTCCCTATTGCTCACTGATTAGTGATAGCATTGCTTTATTAGTAAATTTGAAAGTTATAAGTGCATCTTTATTTCCTATTTACATTTTTAATTTATATAAAGCATTCTCTTATGACTCCATAATTATTATCCAGTCGAGCACTTCAATAATGAAGCAACAATGACTGCATTATATTTCTAGAAATCATTAAATTAGAAGAGCTGAATAATCAGAAAAGCTTAATGGGTATCCTGGGGGCATATTTATATAAAAGGTCAAAGGTGGTAAATTAAGCTGCCACTGTTCATTATTAATTAAACTGACGGTGGGCTTTCATGTTGTAGAGATTAAAGGTTAATATACTGTATGCAAAAAAGCCATTTTAAATCAATGACTGGTTTACCTAAATGTTAATATAGTTCTAAATTACAGTGTTATTGTTATGAGTTCCTAACAGCATTATTGTATAGTGGAATATTTATTAAAGTTACTGGACATGAATCAGTCAATATGATATTTCTAGGTCAGTCATTTTCACAATTTACCCAGATAATATTTATCACAGCCCCAGTATCACTTTTTTGTCATATGTGGTTTCACACCGGAAATGGATAATGCAATGCAATGGATGTGCAAGTTAAGTACAGTAAAGCCTGTGTTCTATTTTTGTTTTTTAATCTCTAATTAGTCATTGGTTGTTTTAAAGGGGCAAAATATGTTTTATATTTTCAAAGGATAATTCAAAAAGAAGTCATTAGTTGGTTGCATTAGCATTAAGAGCCGGAGTTAATATTTGCCTGTAATTACAGCCACAAGTCTTCTGAGTAAGCACATATGGACTGCATAAGGTATGATAATTATTGTGGCCCATACTTTTAGGCAGTATTTCTGTTCAGGTTAGTCAGATGACATTTGTCAATTTTCAAAGTGTAGCAGCTTATACAATTAGGGCCAGATTATTGTTCTTGGCTGGCTACAGTGTTACCTTAACCTTGTTTTTGGAATAACTATCCTGCTGAATTATTGCCCAAATGTTTTCTGATACTGAGACATGTTCTTTTGTAGTATTTTACCTTGAAAACCATTCCACCTCATGATGCTGAAAATTCAGTAAGTACTGCCTTAACACAGGAGATGGAGCCTTACCAAAGTTGTAGTTAACAACACCTGTACACAGTAGTAAGAGGCAGGCTTCAGTCTGAAGATAGATACTGAGCAGACTGTCAGTATGCATTAAATGGACAGTCTACACCATCTCAACATAAGTTTAATAATTAGGGCTTGTGCCAAACAAACTTTTTGCCTATTAGTTGAATTGACAAATATGTTTGGGTTTTGTTATTTCTTCAGAAAAATCTGAAACTGAAAGAGTCAATTACAAGCTTAATCAGAACAAAACAACAGTGTACTGCCTCACCCTCTTTATAATGAGATGCTCCTTATGTCACAGCTTAGCAAGGAACAGTTGGGGAAGGGAGGCATTTCTTTATACAGGGGATTTCTTAATGGACTGCTAATTTCTTCTGACAGGAGCAAATTTGGTCAGTTCAGTCATATTATACAGGTTTGTGGTCTATTATCCATTACTTGGAAACTGTTGAGCTTTTCCATAATTTGGATCACCATAACTTACAGTAGGTCAAAAAGATTTAAACATTCAATAAACCCACTAGGATTATTTTTCCACCAATATAGAATTCAATGACCGAATAAGGAAAATTATAGAAGGGTGGAGAAGTCCCGTAAGAACTATCTATTGATTTGCTATCTTGAGACCACAGTCCCGGCGCAGCAGTCTTTCTTGCCTTGTGGGGTCCCGAAGATAGCAAATCAATAGATAGTTCTTACAGGACTTCTCTTCTATAATTTTCCTTATTCGGGTATGCTGTAATCCACGTTTTGTATGAATTGATGGTGGGAAATTAATAGCAATAATCACGGTCACAAGTCACAAATGTTTTAAAAGATAACACTGAAGTTTATTTCACTTATTAAATTTTAAACAAGACCGCACATCGAAATTAATTTAAGTATTATATAGTGATTGGTCTACAATTAAATGATACATAATCATGAATTAATATTGAATAGTTCTTAGCACCTGGCACTTTTCTTGTAACTTATAATAAGCAAATCCTTATTTAATTTGTAAGGTTGTCAATTTATCCAGTATAAGCACTTTATAGTAACCATCGCTTTAACGAAGAAGTGATTTCAAGATACTAGTCAATTGCTTTATTATATTAACATTATAGGTTTAAGGGGAGATTTCTTTTCTATCTAATCAATTATGTTCTGATATACATCTGTTGCTTAAGAATTCATTTTGGGGGTAAAGTTTTCCTGTTTTCCATCCCATCACATTAAAGGTGACTGTTACATGTGATCTCCATGGATAATCCTAAAAAATAAGGTTTTTTGTCCGATAACATGAAAAAGTCAAGTTTGTGCAGCAAATACTAAAACACAGTTTTCAGAGCATTGATCGTATTATACAAATTGTATTACATGATCATTTTTGACAAATCAAATTGTGTTAGGATTACACATTATTATATTCAAATACATTCTTGTTAACTTATACTAAAAAGGACATCAACATTACAGCCTTTTTCTAAAAATACATTTGCTAAATAGTATCACTTGGTAGTGAGCAAGATCGTGGACAAAAGAGTGTGGCTGAGATAGAATATTTTCTTATGTATTACTCCAGAGCAGTTATTAATGAGCTACCATAGTGAATTTAACATTTATTTTATTTTTCAGCTGTCTAGAAATCTTTGAGTTACAGGAAGGCCATAAAGCCCATTTTAAGCAAATGATTCTAATTTTTAAAAATTATTTCCTTTGTCTCTGCAATAATGAAACAGTACAATGAAGTACCCTAAAATGAAAACTGGGAAAATAGCCTGTTCAAAATAGAAAATGTTTTCAATATAGTTAGCCAAAATGCAGTATAAAGGGTGGAGTGACCAGATGTCTAACATAATTGTTAGAACACTACTTCCTGCTTTGCAGCTCTCTTATTAATAATTGGTCAGTAACCAATCAATGAATTTAGGGAGGGCCATATGGATCATAGATGTTTACTTCTGAATCAGACTTGAATGTTTAGGATCCAAAGCAAAAATCACTGAACATTTATGTTCCATTTCACCCTCCCCTTCAAGTTGCTGACTAACTCAAAGTTAGAGAGCTGCAAAGCAGGAAGTAATTTTCTGGCTATTATGTTAAACATCCAGTCACTATAACCTTTATTGATTAAATTTATGGCTAACTAACTACATGTATATTAGAAACATTTTTTATTTTGCACAGCCTATTTACCCGAGTTTTTTTTTTTTACACAAAACTGTTCCATTAAAGGACATCTTGCAGTATGCATAGTTCAAGTGAGCTGTACCATTTTTATGCAATAAACATAAAATAAACATAAAAATTTGCACTGTCTTTGTAACAAAATCTCACCCTGGTGGTTTAGTGGTGGTGCGGCGGGGACGCCCGCCGCACTGCTCCTCTTCCTAGTGCCGGCTTCTTTAGTGTGTGCGCAGCGCCCACTTCCGCTATTTAAAGGCACATGACTCCAGCGCGCAATGGCGCCAAATTCAAATATTTAAAAGGGCACTTGTGTAATTTTCATTGCCTGGGATAGGATTTGCTCCTGGTGCCTTTAACTTGTGCTGTTAAGCTTCTGATCTGATCTGCTACATGTGGTTGACCCTGCCTGGCTTTTTGACTACCCAGTTCTCTGTATCCTGACTGTTATTTGACTAACGATTCTGCCTCATCCTATCTGATTGATAACCCGGTTTGACCCTTTGCCTGCCTGACGACTCCGTGCTATCTGCCTGCCTCGACCCGGCCTGTCTGACCACGAACCTTCCTACTCCTGCCTGTACCGAGACCATCGGCCTTAAAGACTTTATATACAGTCGTACCCCATTGCTGGCCAGAACTCCTGCCTTGCACCTCTCGTTTAAGTCCAGGTGGCATCTGAGTAGCTGAGGGCTCCTCCCGAAGCCAAAGGAGGTCACACTACTGGTGAAGCACGAGCCTAGACCAGGGTGCTTGGCGTTTGTTCTGGTATTGGGTGCCGACCGTGACAGTCTTAGGCAGCATTTCCCCTATTTATAGTGCATTTCCCTTCCTATTAGATGATATAATGGGTGTGTATCCTGTTTAATAAAAGGGTTTGAGGAAAGCATAATTTTGGGCACAATTCACCATGTGTTTTATTACAGTTCAGCATGTTTCCAGTAGTTTGATGTAAATTGGACACAATTGCATGAACATCATAATTGGGATTTCATCATTTTTAAAATATCTGTGATTATTTAGGTGAATGTGCTGTATCAATTGGCACAGGCTGCTGTGGCTTCATCTAATTCAATAGGCACACTGCAAAAATATCCAAACATGTCAAGGGGACAGCTTAGCATTTTCTGGCAAAAAACACAAAATAAAGAGTGACATTAGGCATAATTACAATTCCCTTATGGAACAACACAGCAGATAACATTTACCATTTATTTTGCAGCTTTTATCAATGGGCTTTTTGAGTGAATAAGGCAAAATTTGAAATGCATTATTTGTTGAACTATTTTTACAATGAAACGTGCATTTGAATAGAAATGCAGTGAAATACTGCAGCATTAGTCTAATTAATCTTCAGAGGTACTTCTGAGGTATAATTCAGTACCCTTAATTTATATGCGGTTATGAATTATTTTAATTCCTTTTAAAGATTTATAATGACATCAGAGGTTTTAAGAATAAAAAAACATAAAATTCAAGTAATAGATTGTATATAATGACAGCGGGATCAATAAAACACTTGAACACTTTTTTGTAATGTTTGAACTTACTAATTATTAATAATGAAAATGGATAGGACTTTTTGTCTTTATAGCATAATGTCATTTGAACATTTGTAATGATATATACAATACTATTTGAATGTTCAGAAAAGACGGCCAAGGCTGCACAAGGCATAAAAAACAAACAAAAAAAAAACGACAGTATCTATTGGATACTGAAGCAGGTTAACTGTTCTGTTTTATATTTATTAGCTGGTGCCACTTGTGAAAACGTTGGTCTGTTTCAGTAATAGGTTTCTGCATTACTGCTATTTTGTTGTAAGTTTTTGGTTTGCTAATAACTGGGTTAAGCACCTGCACCTATAAACTGCTTTATCTCCTATATTGTATAAATCTGCTTCTCGTGCTTCTCTTTTATTTGCTACTATGTTTTGTAGAGGGGGGGTTTCAAGGCATAATTTTGGAAGTGAACACAGTGGCAATTGCTTTGACAACTAAAAATCCAATTTCTATCTTAATAGAAGAAGGTTTCACTAATCTATAATTTATATTATAAATATGTCATGGACACTTATGTGACTAATGGTAAAGCAAGTGCATGCAATGCTATATATTAAACATTTTATATTCACCAGCTAAATAAATAATATTTAGATACCAAAGGAGCATAGTTTTCACCAAGGTAACCAAATTTTGGATCTGCTATTTACTAGAGAACAAATAAATGCTACAGAGTTTTTGCCTAACCTTGAAAATAATTTATGCATTGAATGTGGATATGATAAATGCTTTTAGATTTCATGAGTAGTAATGGAATATACCATTTGACTTTCTACTTCTTTTGCTCTTAGTTTCTTTTACTCTAAATTAAAAGAACTCAAATCTTTAAGATTAGAATAAACCTTAATTACATGGAAACTTGATTACAGTTTTTACATTTGATCCTAAGATTACAGCAGAGAACACAAAATCACTGACACACATGATTTCTCTTGATACACAGGCCATTACAGTAATTTTGATTTACTTTAATTAATTTGCAGCAATCTCAAAAAAATCCAAAAACTAATTTCTCAAAGGGCAAATAGATAGCACATTTTTTTTTTCAATCCAGGTTTCTTTGACCAACCTGACATAACACGACCCTGTATACGTATAAAAACCTCTCACAAAAATTCTACAAGTACTACAATTAGTATAATATACATCTGTATGAAAATGGGCCGAATTGCTGTAAATATTAAGACTCTTTTAGGTTTGTAAGCTTTCAAAGGGCAATTTAATTATGTTTTATGCATCTGTGCATCACACATTCATTTCTGATTTACATTTAAACACAGTTTTAAAAATACTGCCTAGCTATCATCTGTTACCTTAGATTGAAAGGTGGAGTCAATGATGTAAATGATATATCATCTGTGCCCTATATAAATAAAGATAAATGATGTTGATCAAAATAACAGCTTACTTGTCTTTAGCAATTCATTCTAACCAAAGAATCAACATTATTTTATAATCAAGCCATTACACCTTCACACATCATTATAAAGAATAACAGACAGCCTAATGTCTATCCTGAAACTGCAAATGTATAGTTTAGTGCCAGATTATATTTAAAAATAATTTTTGCTCCATCCACAAGAATATAAAAGGGGTAGCTATACAGATGGGTTCACAGTTAATTATAATTCTGGATTAATTAAAAGTATGATAAGCAATAAGTGCAGGGCGTGGGTAGCTTTTTCCATTATAATTTTTCAGTAGAGATTTACAGAAAGCATGCAATTCCTAATGTATAATTTTTGTATTCCAAAATAAATATTGTAAATACACTTTATGGGCACATTTACTAAGGGACAAAGTGAAATTTTGAATTAAAATAATTAGCATTTTGAAGTATTGTCTCTTTATAAAAATTGAAATTCGAAAATTTGCCACCTTAAAACTGCCAAATTGCTATTATAGCCATATGGGGGACCTCCTAGAAACTTTAAGGAGTGTTTTTGAAATTTTTTGAAATTCGAAGGATTTTTCCCAAAATTTTTCAAATCGAACGACGCATTGGAATGATTCAAGTGATTTTTATTTGATTGAAAATTGACCTATTCGATCCATTTTAGACCGAAAATGCCCTTAAATTCGATGGATGACTTTTGAATTTTTTTTATTCGAAATTTGACACTTAGTAAATTTGCCCCTATGTATACATTTTCTTTTTTTGCATAACAGGATGAAAAAATTAGCTGCTATAGCATATTGTCTACCACATATTTAGTGAGTGAGAATATACATGTTTGGTTGCAATATAATCCAATGATCTATTATCAGCGGTGCATTTTTGAAGGCAAGCAGTCCCTTCCCTCTGACTGTCATGCTGGATAGGCACTAAATAAATCCCCAAGCTGCCAGCATAACAGCTCTGAAGAAGATGGATAGGAAGAAGATGAACAGTACTCTGGATAAAATTTTTATGCAGTTTAGCAAGAACACCAGTGCTTTGAGGTATTCAAGTTTTTTTACACAATTATATTTGCGTTTTTATATTCAGAATTTTTAATAAATACAGTGACATTTGAAGTATAAAAAACTCTAAAATAACACAAATTCCAGTTTTGTTAGATAAGTCTCCCTGTCTTACCTAAGATTATGTTACATTAAGTATGCCATATGTTATATGGCATATGGCGCATGTGGCATGTCTAAAAATTCCTTCCCTCCTATTGGTAGAATCTCTCAGAAAACCTGTTCTATAAGCAAGTCATTACTGACAACCTGATTATCATTGCTCTTGTGTTGTTCTTTAGGGCTCTTACACACAAGCGTTTTTACCTGCGTTCCGTTTTGCTGCGTTCAATGCTTTTCAATGGGGCTGTACTCACACGAACGCATGTAGGCAACGAACGCAGATTCAGATGCAACATGCTGCATTTTTCCTGCGTTCGGTGCCTACATGCATTCGTGTGAGTACAGCCCCATTGAAAAGCATTTAGTGCGTCTACACCTGCGCAGGTAAAAACGCTAGTGTGTAAGAGCCCTTACTGGGAATAACTGCATAACCTATAGTCTAGTCAAATATACTTACACAACGGGGCAGATTTACTAGGGGTGAAATTTCAAATATAGAAAAATTTGAAATTTGACCATCAAATTTTTTTAAGGGTGTTTTCGAAAAAAAAAAATTCAGAATTTGACCATCAAATATTTTTTTAAAGGTATTTTCGGAAATGGACCTTTTTTGATCAAATAGGTAAATTTTTGATCAAATAAAAATCGTTCGAATGCATCGTTTGATTCGCACGATTCAAAGGATTTTTTGGGAAAAAAATTTGACTTTCCAAAAAATTTCAAAAACACTCCTTAAAGGTTCCAGGAGGTCCCCCATAGGCTAATGTCAAATTCAAATTTTTTAAAGAGACAGTAGTTCAATTTTCAAATGGTCGTATTTTCAAATTCGATTAAAATTTTTACAATTTGAATAGAAATTTGGCCTATTCGATAGTTGCAGTAGCCAAAAAATACTTTGAAATTCAATTTGAATTTTCATTTTGACCCTTAGTAAATGTGTCCCTACATGTCCAAAACAATGTCTGGTTATTTAAGACCATTCTAAACACCTCCAGACCTTTTTAAAAACATTAGTCACTGCAAAAAAACTGGCTATAGAAAAATTGTCAAATTTCCTTCGAGCCTCCGAAAAATTTGTACGATTGATCGATGGTATTCGAGCAGGACTTAGTCTATTTGATCATTTGGTATTTGATGATCGAAGATGCCAAATTTGAATATCCGTTTTCACGAAAAATTTGTACGATCGTTATTTGAATTCGATCATTTCACGTGAATATCATATATCAGCCCCCTAGAGTCACCTATAACGGTGAGTAGCCTATCCTTACTAGACCTGACCTGTCTAGGTTCCACTTTAGCCTGAGCAGGAAGGCAGAGCTTGAGCCAGCATAAGATGGACCCTGAGCACATGGCTCACAAGAGTTTTATACTTTAGCACAGTGCCATCTACTGGTCAATGTGAGAACACCAAGGGGCATAGCTTAAAGCAGGCTAAGGAAACTGTATTTTAGGAGCCAGTTAGGTGTTCATAACACTGCCAGCTAAATATTTCTGGGGAACTAATTTACCAGTCCCCTACAATAGTTTACTCTAAATTGTTATAAAATATTATTATAAATTTGTTACTATTAACTAAAAAAGCATTTTAAAGATCACAAATATTAACATTTTTAGTATTTGAAAACTTTAAGCAAATAAGTGGAATTGTTTCAGATATACCATTTTTCAGTTATAAGTCATTCATTATTGTGCCACTCAAACCTAACTTTATTCTTATAGCAAACACCATAAACATGTTGTTTGTCAGTAGTGTAAATCAACTTAATTAAGTTCCAAGATCAATCTACATTTTGTCTCACCCATTTATGTTAATAACACCAAACAAATGTTGAAACTGTAAATCAAATAGATGAGGCGTGGAACTTAATCCAAAAAAGAAAACGGATTTGTTGTGGTGTGTCTCCACTGTTGGAACATAGTCCAAAAATAATAATAAATGTTAATTACAAAAAGTTTTCTACTTTTTATATCATCTGGGCTTCTTTCTCAGCTAACAGTAAGCCTTTGCTTTTGTTTTTGCTTGGAACTTTCACTTCAAAATAATATAGTTACATATACAGTACTTAGGGGGTCAAGATGTATTCTCTCAAAAAATGTTTTTGATGGTAGTTTCACTAAAAAACTATTTTTCAGAAAAGAAACTTTCTGCTGCTAAAAGCCCGAATATGAAAATACCCCAGCTAAACTTGTCAAGGTCATGTAGATGTCAATGGCAGAGGTCCCTTTAACCATTTGATGATTTTTTTGCCTTCTTGATTTTCAGGTTTTTTACTCAGACTGACCTCCCCCTCTGAATGTTTATCATGAGCCATGACTCTTTGTGCAAGAGCTGTATTTATGACCATAACTGTTTAGTTTTATTATTAGGTGTTTTGCTTTTTGAGCATCTGGGATAAACATATGTGAGAGGATTTGCTTACAAGTATCAGCACTCAGAAAATTGACCTCTTGTAATATTTTACATAGCTCAACTAGTCATGCGATTTATGAGCTCTCACATTTAGGAAGACTTTATTATGCAATCAGTATTATTTGTCAGGCACCATATGTGCATAAGAAATACCTGCTTCTGTATTCAGTTCATGTTTTATTCTTAACCTTTTACCAAATTGTTCCTCTACTGATTAATTATTAATCCTGAAGTAAAGAATATTTGCAACCTTGCAATATACTAATTTTAAGGCTAAATGTAATTGGCAATGTTTAAAACGTTATTTCGTCATTGCATTACTTCAAAACAGTAAGCCGCTTCTCCACCTGATTTTGCCTATTTCTATGAGATATAAGAGAGGTTCAAAATAAAGTGCACTGCTCTTGTGTACACAAGATCATCTAAATGATGTAAGAGAATGCCAATAAAATGTTGCAGATATGATGCACACCTTATGTAGAGCAGGTAAAAGCACCTTGTGGAGACATGTATGATATCATATTCATATATTGTGTTGAAATACTGGGGAGGGGGAATATAATATAACAATTTTTGGAAAGCAGAAATTACATTGCAGTTAAGGCATTTTAGCTCTGCAATAGCATTTACATACTTTGCTGGAGGCCAGAATTGCAATGGATTTCAGAAAAAAATGACATATGACAACAGTTTTTTTTTTTTTTTTGTATATTGCACAGGGTAAGTAAAAAGGCCCCATAGACCGAACCATTTCTTTTCATGAATATATGGCACATTAATTTTGTTAAGTTAATGGACTTTCCAGTTAGTTAAGGCTAGCTGTTAACGTTTGACTAATTCAAAATGTATTTTTTATGATAAGACTCATGTCAAGTGAAGAACCATTTAGATGTAAGTGACGCTGTATAATTAAAAGAGAAAATATTCTTAAATCTGTTTTTGGAGCTGAAGACTTAAGTAATTATGTGTACTGGCACCAGCTGTTAATTCACTTATGTTTATTTTGTAAGTAAATAATGATGGACGAATAAATTTGCCAGACACGAATCTGTGGAAAATTTCTGCATTTCTCCCCAAGCTAACTAACTGGCCAGTTAAAAATCCAGCATGTCAAAATTGTTGCTCATGTTAAAATTATCACTCGTCAAAATTATTGAGATGCCCATTGACTTTACTGCATATGAACCAGATTGTCACGCGTATAAAAAGTGTTGCTCACATAAAAATTATTTTGACGCCCATTGACTACAATGTGTTTTGCAACTTTTTCACCCTTATGCATATTTCGCCATAAATTTGCAAAATTTTTTGCTGAAACTGCACAGATTCGCCCATCACTACCAGAAAATCAAATTTAGAATGATTGCTGTCTATCATAAACTATTGCACTTCATCTAACACAATTGCAGTGTGTTCAGTACAACTGCATCCAATTCATTAAAATGTATGCAATTGCATGTGTACATGCAAATTGGATGCAGTTGTGCCAAATACTTTAGAAGCCTACCTGGTGTCATTACCTTTGTTCGACATGCAGTAGTTACAGTATGTCTGCACCCAATTCTTGAAACACAACTGCACTCTGCTTGACATAGAACTCTAACAGGAACCCTGGAGCTATCACTTGGTCAGGAAGAGCAGTTGCTCCAGATTTCCCCTGCATTCCCCAGTATTAAATGTATGTTTACAAATGCAAGGAGTCTGACTGCTAAAATGGGAGAACTGG
>CM044445.1:77129617-77156598 GCA_024363595.1 Xenopus borealis
ATTTCCTAAGCCTGACTCTCTGACACTCTGACTTTGCCAACCTAACAGTCCCATCTCAGTTACAATTTCTAATGATAACAGATGCCTACTGCACAAATATGGCAGCCCCCTCATACAGGAACATGGGGGATCATACAGGTAATGTAAAAGCATCATACAAATACTGTATGGCAAATTTAGAAGTAGCTTTCAAAGCCAGTTATTAAGCTTATGAGGAAGTGGTGTGAACCACGAAACGCGTCAAGCGTGTACGCTCCATGTTTTTAAGGATTCTACAATAAAATTAGATTTTTAACCCCAGCGACAGTGCTCCGTGCTTTACTTACTCATCTTGGATTTTCTTGCCACTGAGAGCTGGCTCAAACACGTCGCAGCACAGCGCATCGAGGGCTTTGGAACAAGTGAGTGCTCCCATCTTTTTCACATCACTTAAGCTATGTTGTGTTTATAAATACTACACAATGGTGGTGCACAAAATTTTTGTATGTTATTAATATTATTAAAAGCCTCTATGTTGATAACAATAGCTCTACTTTGTGTACATTTTGACTTGAATATTGCTTTCCAGAACATTCTGAAGCAGGAGCAACATTGCCTTTTCCATACATGGTATTAACTGATGACTTGGTGAAATTTGAGGGTTGATTACTATTTAGTGGTAAAATACATGCAGTATTTATAGAGGTGGCTTCATTTATAACAAAATTTCAATACTTTATTTTTTTATTGGCCTTATTTATCAATACTGAGCAATGTTGCACTAGTGCAGTAATTAGGTTTGACATCTACATCTACAACAGGTGGAACACTAAAAGCAAATCTCTAATTGGTCACAGTTAGCTACTGCAGTAGGACAATGTTGCCTATTGTTAGTAGATGAGTCCTACTGTGTTTAATGGTTTATTTCACATTTAGTTTCAGCCACTCACTCTCTCCATTTCAGTTTCAATCGCTTTATTTTTTCTAATTCCCCATCCCTCTCTATATATTGCACTAACATTTTTTGCTTTTTGAAAGAATCCAACACTGCATTTATATAAGCAATGAGTTGCTATCTCTACTGGTGCCTTTGTTGGCTCCATAGGTGTTATGTAATAACAAGGTTCACTCTTTGTAATCCATACAACCTATCACCAGACAGTGCTTACTGATCACCAATTTGAAAGAAGTAGCATATGGGTCACTTTGTACAATTAATGCACCTTTTATCTTTTACAACCTTTTTCACTCATTCAGTAGCATATTTTGCTGTATGCTAAATGTATTATATAGTATGGGAGCCTTCTAAAAGAAATCCCTCTTTCTAGAATAATAGTTTGATTGGGTGCCTTAGGTTCTTGGTTTTCGAAAACTACTGTATTTTCTTTACTTCCTTCAGCTGTGATGGGGTAAAAAACATATTTCCTGTAATTCTCAATATATACAGTGTTCACATTTGGCAGATAAGAAAATATGTATGTAACACCACAGCAATCTGTTCATGCCATACACATATTTTAGAATTCTGCTTTTCCTGCAATAATAAATTTAAAATTAACATATATGTTGGTTTAGAATACATACTGTATATATTTTCTCAGCAAGAATAAAGTTTGTAATAAAGAGGGTTACATTTCCACTGGGAGGCAATGAATGTAAGTCATGAAACACCCACTGTCTTAAATTTTTAATGCATTTTGCTTATGCCAATGTAATCGTGTTTCCATAGAATAATTATTTAAGATTAAGACCATAATATTAAATAGAAAGCAGCAGGTGGTAAATGTATACAGTTCATACAGAACAAAATAATAGCACACCATATTGATATAAAGTAGTAATTAACTGCTTAGTAAACTTCTTACCACATTATCATCTTGCATAGCAGAAAAGTACAAACCATAACATTGGAGTAATAAGAGAAAAAAAATTCTGCTATGTAAGAAACATTAATCTGTATTATCAACAAATTACTACATATTAAATACTACTATATACTACATGTTAGAAAGAATTTATTAAAATGATGTCAGGCAAATAAGTAAATGGAACTTAACTGTTCAAGTATTTGAAAAGCCAATATAATGTAAGTCTGAAAAACTCAGCTACAGTACTATCCCCACCCCTTGCCAGAAGGAAACAAGCCATCCTGGCAGAGAGAAGATTTGTCCCCCTGAAATGTTGAATTTACTGCACAAGTCAGTTTATGACTTGCAAAGTGACAGCAAAGTTCCAGTTCTTTTGAGAACTGTTCCTGTTTTTTAAGAGGGATCAAGAGTGTCCAACAGGAGCTTGGGAAGGAGATATGAAATAAAACATCTTGCTGTAATGACCAAATACCACCCAAGCAAATGGTTTACATTTAGAGGAAGGCAGGTGAGTCCAGGGGCAAGAAATAGGTGAACTGCCACTTTAAGACCCAAGTAATAGAAGGAGGCATGCTTAGAATTAGTGATGGGCGAATCTCCCGAGATTCGCTTTGACGAAAAATTTGCGAATTTCCAGAGAAATTCGCGAATTGGCGAAAAATTCGCGAAACGAGTTGCGGGCCGCTTTTGACGCGCGTTGCGTCAACTTTGGCGCGTCGTTTTTGGCGCGTTGCGTCAAAAATGACGCGCGACTAGTTTTTCCGGCGAATTTTCACCAAGCGAAATTTCGCTGCCGATTAGCGAATTTATTCACCAGTGGCGAATCGCAGGAATTCGCCCCTGGCGAATAAATTCGCCTATCACTACTTAGAATAAGTTAAGTTGCCATGTATTGTTAAATTGTATAGATAACAGTCTACAAGCTTTAAATCTATGCATTCTAACTTGGTTTAGGATTGAGGAAGCCCCAAGGTTGACAAATTTAGAATTTGTAAATGACTGCTTATGGATAATTTTACTGCTTTTCCAGTCCCTCTGCCTTGCTAGTGAATAGACAGATAGATGAGGTTGAGATGGTGCTGTAGCATACCTCCCAACATTTTTTAAATAGAAAGAGGAACAAAAAGATTTGCTTTAAACATTCCCATTTTTGTGGCCACCCCCTAATTACCATGTTCATTTTTAAAAAATGTGCCACAATATAAAAGTTTGAAAGCATTTCTGTGGTTTATGTGCTATTACAATTTTGCTATAAAAAAAAGGTGAATTGCCCTTTAAGCTGCAAGTCAGTTCCTCAAGAGACCTGCTTATCTTAAATTGTTACAAAAGCATCCCAATACACTTGGTGGCTGTTCGGGGCTCTCTTCAAAAAGCCAGAAACATTGTATCTTTTTTTGGCTATTCATTACAGGAGATCAAAGTGAAACTCGGGACATTCCAGTAAGAATCCACGACTTTGGGTTAATTTGTCAAAATCGGGAATGTCCAGCTCAAAACAGGACAGTTGGGAGGTATGATATAGTAATGCAATTGATCTATGCACAACTTATACTGTTATCAAAACTTTGCAGTGTTTGTCTTTTTTTCATTTGTGATATCTTAAAAAATAACTTTGAACATTTGAGTTAATGTGGCAGCTACACTGTACTTAAACTATGTTCTCTAATTACAAATTATAGTTTTAATATCCGGTGGATGAATAAACCGTATGTAAACAGGTCATACTGTGAATACATCTCAATGTCTTCTAAACAGATAAACAGGAAACACAGCTCAGTGCTAATGAATGCTATAATTTAATGCTGCAAAGGGCTTGGCCTTGGAAAACTTTTGTAATTAAACTACAAGAACACAGCAAAAACAGATGACTGGTGCTGATGTTAATTATTTGTCTATTTATGTTCATAAAATAAATTAAAAAAGCATTTATATTATATAATTTGCAATAGAAACAGTTAAAATACATACATTATATGTGGTTGAGTACAGCATAAATACTATTTAATTTGAAGATTTTCTTTTTTTTTTAGCAGACATACCTTTGTTTTAACATGAAAGTGACCCACAAATTATAATGTAGATTAGCTATGCTTTGTGTATGTTATGGACTGATTATCCAATAAGGAAGCAACTGGCAGATTGAATATCATATGGACGCTGCTTTTGCCAAAGAGAATGGTGTTCCTCGCTTTCTTCTGCCCTCTCCTCTATGGGCATTTGCAACTGATGACAGACCATTATCTTCTGCATTGATCTCCCAAACTACGGGGGAATTACATTTAAAAGTTGGGACTTTACACACTGAGAGACTGTACTTCTTGATTATTTCCTGTCCCTCCTCTCAGATTGTATTGGGGGTTACCCTAGTTACTACTCCACAATCCATCTATGGGTCCTCCAGTCAAATCTCCTGTTGGAGATGCCAAGACCACTGTATAATCTCAGAATCCTCAGTACTCGGAAGGGGTATTATGAATACCTTGTGATGCTCTTTGGACTTTGCAATTAACCTGCCGTCTTCCAGGAATTTGTGAACAACATCTTCTGAGACCTTCTGGGAAAATTGGTAGTCGTGTACCTGGACGACATTTTAGTATTTTGGAAAGCCATCACTCTCAAGTGAGGGAAGTTCTCTCTCGCTTAAAGGAAAAATCCCTCTTCACCAAGCTAGAGAAGTGTGTCTTTGAGGTACCTAAGATTCCATTCCTCGGTTATATTATTTCCCCTGAGGGCTTTGAGATGGATCCGGTCAAGGTTTCCGCTATCCAGAAGTGGCAACTTACTTTAAGCACCAACGCAATTCAAAGATTCATTGGCTTTGCCAATTTCTACCAGCAATTCATTAAAGGGTTCTCCTCCCACATTGCTCCCATCCTTTCCCTCATTCGTACAGGAGGAAAACACAGTTCCTAGTCCACTGCGGCTCTAAGATTAGGTTGTTATTTGTTCACATTCCTGGGTGCTCTAACTCTTAATCATTGATTCCTGGACCTTGAATGATTGTCTAAACTTTGACCTTGATCCCATTCTGCCTGCCTTTTGAACCCTAAACCTGGACCTAAGCCTGAACTCAATATTGCCTGAACCCTGTCTACCTCCTTTCTGGACCTAAACCCTACAGCTTCCTCCTTGGTCCTGACTTCTCCCCGTGGAGCCTATAGGCCTCCTGACAATTAGAAACTTGACCCTATGCCTATGACAGAGAGGGATCATAAATAGGATTGTAGGCATGACATAATTTTACTACTGTTTACAACCACTGCGTAAAGGGGTACATGTTATCAGTCTGTGACTCTTTTTTATTAAAACCTGCCAAGATTATTTATTAACCCCACTCTTCCAACCCTCTGTAAGTGGAGATGTATTTGATAAATTTTAATGGCTTTTTCTTTGTCTAAATTTTGTCTTTGTGGCTTTACATGAGAAATACTGCAGCCATTGAAAAAAAACCCTATATGGAATGAATCTAAAAACCAGTTCACTAAAGGAGCACACGTAGGAAGTGAGAAAATAATTATAATATATCTTCTTTTTGTTCTTCATATATCAGCCTTATATTCCTTTAATGTTAATAATATTGCATACTGATGTCATAAATTGAAAACTAATCATTGCTACAGACAAACTAAAAAAAATGTGCACAAATACATTTTAGTATGCAAGGATACCAAAGTAATTAGAGACATTTCAACTATCCTTTGAGTTACTGCATACCAGTAGAGAACATCATTTTAATATTGGATATTATAGCTTCTTAACAATTTATACATGCAAAAGAATTCTGCATTTATAATGTTAATTTAGATAATGCCCTTTCAATACTAGTTTGCTCAAACCTCATAACAGACAACAAAATGTTTCTTAAAAAGTAAAAAATAAAACCTGCCAGTTAGTTACTGTATACTCACATTTATATGTACCACAAAAGGAATTAAAAAGATGCAATGTAGCATGTATAGCAGAACATTATGTGGTACCTGTACTATAAAACATTGCTTCTAACAACTACTTGATTAAAAATTAGGGGTAGAGGATTTCCAGATCTTCTTACTTGTTTGGACTTTTAAGGAATCAAATCAACAAGCTGATACATTTGACAGGCCACTTTGATCAACACAATAAATATGAATATTTATCACTGCCGCTCCTTGAGAATTTGTAATCTCAGGCAAGCCACTCCAATAACTGGTTATAACTGTCAATTACCTATGAACAATAATAAAAATTTTGAGTATTTTTCCTAATGGATCACCTTTGAAATTTTTTTATGGTATTTATATTGTTTGCCTCCTATTTGTACATCTTTTTATCTTTGAAATTGGGGTCACAACAATGGCAGCCAAAAAAACTATTGCTCTGTGATGCTACAATTTTATTATTACAGGCATGGGATGCATTATCCAGAAAGACCCAGGTCCCAAGCATTCTGGATAACAGGTCCCATAAACATACTTTTTATTGGTTATCTTTCTGTTCCGTCCCTCACCTATTCATATTCCAGTCTCTTATTCAAATAACTGCCTGCAACCAGATAGCAGATTCCAAACTAGAAAGCTAATGCATAAAAAGTTAAATAACTGAAAACCCACAGAAAAATGAATAGCAATGAAAAATATGAATTCCTATGTCATACAAAAAGTTAGCTTAAAGGTGAACAACCGCTTTAAAATTAAAGCAATTCAAAACTAACTCTGACTTTTTCTGCATTGGTAGTACCATTAATGCATTTTAGGGATTATTATAGCTCAACTGAAATCCATTGATAACTAGTTGACACTAAAGGGCTCATTTAGGAACAGGACATCAGTGCTCCACATGCAAATGAGGTCAGAATCCACCATTTTTTTACACTTTGCTTACTGTGCATGCTGGCCTTGCCACATGATTTTTTTATCCAATGCAATGTGCATAGAAAATTACCCCCTTTCTAAACTATTCCATTTGTTTTAATAAAATGACCTTTTCCCACAGTACATATGTTTTTATTAGAGCAGCAATTACAACTACAATTTTACATTCTATAATTTTGTAGCATAATAGTCTGTTTGTGGTTTGCAGTTTTTCAAGTGGGCTATCATTATTTTACATCTGTTTTGCATTGAATTTGCTTTTACCCATATTTATATTTCAGTGCAGTATTGGACCATTTAATCAACTTTTTAGTGCCGGTCAGTAGTTATGTTATTATGAAAACAGAAGCCTATCTGCATAATGTATACATAGAGGCACATTTATCAAGGGTTCAATTGGGAATTCATGCGAGTATTTTAAAACTCCCATGAACTCAAAATATGACCAATCAAAATTTATAAAAAAAAAATACAAATTTATTTCTCTGAAAAAACTTGAATGTCAAGAAGTCTGCAAACAACTCAAAATTGATCCCTGGATCCCTCTCCCATTGACTTAAACAGCAATTCAGCAGCTTTTAGGTAGCGATTAGTCGGATGATAAATCAAATTACATTTTTTTTAAAATCTCCAATCGAATTTGAATAACTCCCTCGTCAAATTTGACAGTTTTGACCATAAAAAGTCAAAGTAAACTTTGTCAACTCAGCCGTATTTGAATACACAGACAACATGGCTCCAGTTAGTACAGATCGCATTGATCTGCCTCTTAAATTCATGTCAAGGTACTGCCAGTGGTGTAACTACTCGATGGTGGGCCTTGTTGCAGGATTTGCACCCGGGCCCCCCTATGAATTGCCCATTGGATTTCTCCTAGATTCTCTGGAGGGCCCCCGAGTGAGTGAGCCCTGGTGCAATTGCACCCCCTGCTCCCCTAGTAGTTACGCCACTGGGTACTGCCTTCATGTATGTGGGTAAAAAATCCAACAAGCCCAATAAAGCTCAGCCTCAGCCTCTGCATTTTAGCAATTAATTATTGGTCCAGGTATATAAGGTTAGAAAAGGCTGCATAGACAGGTAGAGTAAAACACCATGGAAAACTGATGTGTTTAACATAAAAGACACTTCCTAATTTGCCTTTGGGATTCTGCTTTCTCTCACATTTTGACATTTTCTTTATTCTGCTCTTTTCTTTCTTTTTTCTGCATTCTGCTCCCTTTTTCTATTTTGCCATTTGTAATCTTTTTTATTTTTAATAGTTATCTTGTATTGCCATGTTTTTGTCTCTCGCTTACTTCTATTTTCTTTTCTGTACATTGCCCCATATTCAATGTTCTGCCTTTTCTCACCTTCTGTTGTTTCTCTGTCTTTCCTTATTTTCTGCTCATTTTGTATATTTTATCTCAGTAATTTTCCTTTGCCATCTGCTGTTATTATGTCTTATTATGTCTTATAGCTTTGTCTTCTTTACCATGAATTTTCTCTTCTTTATCAAGAAAAAATTCTTATGCTTTTCTACTCTTCCTTCTTTTACCCTGTTTCACTCCCCCTTTTCCACTCTCACTAGTGGCATAGAAATCTTATCTTCCTCTCACAATGATAGGATGGGAGTTGTAACATGATGGGCTCTCCCAAAAGAGGATATCAGATGCAATGTGATCATGATATGTACTACGAGTGTTGGGCAGTGTCTGTCATTGCAGGGCATGTTATTCATGGGTTGGCCTGGGATGCACTGCTTAGTCACAGAAATACATTGGTTCTGCAAATATAACACATCTCACTTAAGCATAGCTTATAGCTCTTAATACATTACTAAATGTTCACTTTGTGAGACAATTCAGATTTAAAATAACCCATTCTCATGGTTTGGGACCATCAGCACTAGAGAGTCATAGATCTCAACATCTATTTTAGGTATACTAGTATATTAGTATACAGACGTATAAAAACTATTGCTTACCTTAAACACCTATAAAAAGGTACACTAGTAAAACGGTCTTTGATACAAATAAGTATAAAAGGTAAACATCTGTGTTACCTCCAATAATATTCTTTTATCTCTCCTCCAACAGTCACTGAACTGAAACTTGCAAAATGGCAGTAAAGTTTTCTTGGTTTTGACCCCTGACATTGTCACTTTGAATGCCCAGAAATAACTTGTGTGTGTCATATGGGATAATGTCACAAATGTAACCGTGGAAGAGCAATGTGACAGCTCACAGAAAGGATATAAAAAATGGCTTTTAGTATAACAAAATGAATGAATTTCATCCATATTTCTCAAAAACGGTGTCAAATCAGAATGTTAATTGGATAGCTTCTGTTTAATCACTTCTCCTGGTGATGTATTGTACCACTCACTCTTCAACTACCTCAGCAAACGAGAGCTTAGTGCAGATACAACACAAAAAAAGGACATTTTCAAAAAGGGTTTAAGGTTAATGATGCAGTCATTAATTAATTTTCATAGAAGAACAATTTAAAATATTTTCTAATAAATGACAGACAAAGGTTTATTGCATTCAACTACATTGGATCTTTTCTTTGATTTTGTAACTGATAGAAGACTGATTCATTTTCTGATTGCTTGTACATTTACAATTTAGCAACTATGTAAACAAAAGAGCCCTAAACTGTCAATGCCCACCAATAATGAAGCCATCCCAGTAGAGTTAAAATGGAAAAGAACATATTTACAAAACTGTCAACTGAAATGATGAGTAGGGAGGGACAACAGTTGGAGTACTTCGCAAAGAAATAGGAAGGATCATGCATATGCAGGCACTCAGAAAACTCTAGTTCAACTGCAGTCTAGGTCTTTGTGTGCAGAGATTAAATATGAAGCTGGTATTCTTCACTACCATGAGTCCTTTTCCAGGTCTAATGATGGAATCAAGCCTGACAGGTTTCACCAATGAGACTTTATAAGAGGTGTGCCTACACTTGCATGGAGCCTTGTAAGTGCAATACAATGGCATTACCTATTACACTATTAGGTGCTTCCTCATTTCTATATGTTCCAGGTTGAGAATATATCAAGGTATCTGCAGAATTTCCTATTTGAGAGCGGATTACTTTATGCTGAAACCTTATAGGGGTTCTAATAGAGAACATCTTCATGCTCTATGAAATTCTGAAAATCACCTCAAACCTTTCATTTTGAAAGTGCATATCTCCAAAATAGCATTAAATACTAAGAAAAAAAATTCCTAAATATGAATGCCAGGGGTCCACTGAACAATTTGATGCCCATTGCGCATAGGATTAGCAAATTATTTGGTGCCTAGAGATCCCAAAATGAAGTTAGTGCATACAAATTGTTCAGTGTTGTACTTCAGCTACTGAAAAATCTACACATTAACTGCTTTTTGTTGTTGGATAAAAACACAAAACAATATTTTGACTCCCCAAAACTGTATATTTTTGGAAAGTACACATTCAGCCAAATCCAAAATGACTAACCATGTGTTTTCCCAAAATTGTCAGTTTTGATGAAATATCTAAAATGCTTCAAATTTTTAGCATTTTATCTCCCACATAGCATTAGGTACCACGAAAAATATCCTAAATATGAAAAACAGAGGTCTAATGAAAACAGCACATATAAAGTTTCACGTCTGACACTCTGGCTACTGCAATATAAACACCAGGTATGTGTATTATGAGCCGTAAGAACACCTAGCAGTAGAGAGACCATAGAAAACTATAGAGAACTATATATAACTATATATATTCTGAAAGTACACACATGCTGACATATCCAAAATCTCTAAAAATTGGCACAAAGCTTGAATTTTGCCACATTATGCACTTCACATTTCGCTACATACAGCAGAAAACATCCTAAATATGAAAGTCATGGGTCTATTGAACATACCAAATTATGTGGTGTAAAGAGACTGCCAAATGGGTATACAGCAGGCAAAATGTATTTGGGCAAAAAACAATGCAGAATGCAATAAAATCACTAAAATTCAATAAAACGACTAAAATCAGTGCTTTTTTTCACCTAGTGTAATAAGAAGTCAGAATCCCAGTTTGAGTAGTTTAGCCAAATAGTTTTTTCTGACAAAAACAAGCATACAACACCTATGCATGAAATAAAAATGCAATAAAATGACTAAAATGCTATAAATAGCTAAAATGCACTAAAATCTCCAAAATGGAATATAATCACCAAAATAATATACCAAAGGTATGATGCAGTGCTGTGAGTGAATACACTATTCGCAATGGTAATAAAAAAAATTTCAGCCAAAAAATTTTGGGATTGTGTATCTTGTGTGCGTGTATTAAACTAACCTGAGGTGTGCAGGCAGTAGATCCCTTTTCAAACCTGTAGAAGGAGTGGAAGAGGTGGAGGAAGGCATCGTCCTTGGGATCTGGGCTGGAGGTAATTCCTGGGGGGGAGCAGAAAGTAGAGACAGCACAAGGCAGCAGCAGACACAAGTGCTACCAGTGGCATAACTATTGGGGGAGCAGGGGTGCGAGTGTACCAGGGCCCGCACCCCCGCAGGGCCCCCCGGCAGATTTTGCCTCGCCGCAGCCATCATAAGATGGTTGTAGCCACAAAAAGAATCGGAATGGAGGGGGTGGGGAGGGGGGCGGCTGCGTGGCCCGCACCCGGGCCCGCCCCCACCTAGTTAGGTTACTGAGTGCTACTCCTATCCCTGGGCAATCACACTCTGTGGAACTTAAGTACTTTTATCCACAGAACGTAGATTCTTCATTCTGTGTCACTTAAAGGATTAAAATATATTCTTATATTTGCCACTATCTGATGCCAGACAGTATCCCTCCAAAAAGACAGTCCTGACATGTACCCATTGGAAATTCTTGATTTCCGCATAAGAGATTTCACAAATCAGTGTGATTATTTTAAAAAAACTTGATATTCATAGGTATATGTGACATCAGTTCTAGTTTCCAAACACCTTCAAAAAAATGTATCCAAACACCAAACACCTGACTTTTAATAAGAGATTATAAACCACCTTTTCCAGAATATATTAGAAGTCATGTAAGAATTTTCTGACCTACTTGTGAACACATCACTTACATACCTACAGTATATGAGAAGAATGACTCAGTAGACAAAACTGGTATACCTGGAGCTAAACCTGTTATTTAAAATGTACAATTCATTTACTGTATACTGTAGGCACCAGTACACAAGTAAGATTACATCATATCAAATCAAACTGTGCTATTATGCATGCTTGAATAGAAAAATGTCCATGGGGAAGAGAAACCATTTCAGATAACTTGTAATGTTTTTTTCTTTATAGTACTTCTCCCCTAAGGCATTAATTTGACAGCTTTTAGAATTGCTCTGTGAAGATGACACATAGACAAACTGCTTTTGGTTTAAACGTTCTCTTAAGCAGAGAATTTATAGGATCCTATATCCAGTTAAAGAACACCCTGCACATAACTAATTACCAAATACAGATGTCATCCCCATATACAAAACTAATGTTCAAACCCATTGTCCAATTTATTTTGTCCCCCTCAAATTTAAAAAAAAAAAACTGTCAGTGCATAAATGATTATTCCAAAGTACAGTAAAACTGTTATTATCATAAGTAAAATAGTATTGCAAAAAATGGTTTTGTATGTGTTAAAAATTACATAATAAGATACACAGTAAACATGATTTGTGCTGTTCCAGCATTAAGGGAAGGCCTGCACATTTCCTATAAATAAATTAATAATCTACTTAAAATACCATGTTGTGCTAAAATGAAATCATGTGTCATATCATATGAATTAACTTTATAAGTTTGATTACTTGGTGGTTGGCAGTACAGTACAGGCAGGCACAATAAGTGAACTTGTAACAAGTTAGTTTTGTTAGTGACTGGTATTTTAGAAGCTGAGTATTTCTTGATTGTATAATGTTCCAGTGTGTACAATATGAAGCCAAATGTTTTGTTTTGTTTGTCTTCATATAGTACACATTTGAACTTGTTACTTGTAAGTTTAGCTGTGTTGCTGGCAGTATTAAAAATAGTAGATTTTTAACAAAAAACCCTGATTTGTTTTTTTTCTGAATTTCAAAGCATTATACTATAAAATCACCTCTAAAGAATCCAACAAATGAGCTGAACCTTAACAGTATTAGTGCATAGAACTTTCTATTCCTTAGGGTTCTGCTTGCAGTCTTTGGGACGAAAAAATGGTCAAATTTGTTACGTTATATATAGAATCACATAAATGCATTGTAACTGCATACACAATAAAATAAATCATAATTCTACTTAATTTTAAGGATCCTACTATTTTTCACAAAACCTCCACCTTTGAACGCTATCAGTGGATAAACACATGAAGCAATGCCACTTTCTGGACTTAGAATTTACCAGAAATCAGATTTTTCAGCTGATTTTTAATAGTGACCATCTTGAAACTTTATGATCATCACCTTTCTTTCCTTACTGGTGCAATTCAGAATACCTGTGCTGTTGTTCTGCTCTCCTTAGTCTATGTTACTCCTTAGGTAACTCTGTTATCCTGAAACTCTTATTAGTAACTATAACTACATGTTTTCTACCCCATTGACATCCACACTTACATACACATGACTACAACAGCTGTACTAACTGAGCTTACAATCAAGGTTCTTGTGTTCCTGTTCACAATCTGCATTTTGTATGTGGAGATAATTCCATGTAGAGTTTGTTAATTAATCATTACTCAAATGCCAAGCTAGATTGTTTGTCAAAGGTATGCCAAGGCAAGATTGCTACAGTCACCAATATATATATATATACAGCACCCTTCTGCACATCTAAAAAAAACATTTACTCAAGTTGCTACACTCACCTCAGTAAATTAGCAAATTGATTCTACAGACAAAAGTTTGTGACTTTCAGGAATGCACTGTAGTTCCACACCGGCAAATCCCTTGTACTGCGCATTTGCCAGAAAACGCCAGTAAGTCTAGGAAGAAGATGGATTGGGAGATGATGGCGCATGTGAACTCCACTACACAGGACCTGGAAGGAGGGATAAGTAACAAGTTAGGGGCATTTGCTCGGGGCGTAGGTAGATCGGGGGAGGGGCCTACACAGGGGAGGGAGGAGGGTTTTTTTTCACGTAGAGGCTGAATTCTCCTTTAAATATCCTAAATTCAATCCTTGCTTGAATCTTCCTTATTTCACCTAGGAGAGAACAGTCTGTGGCTACCCATAAGCAAAGAATACCTCAAAACCTTCTCATTACTTTGAAAGCCCTTCAATGCTCTGCACCTTCCTACATCTCTTCTCTTGCATCTCCTTACATTTTCAGTTGACTCTTTCATTCCTCTCAGTCACTGTGTACTGACCACTGCTGCTTCCCTCCTCAGCCAGAATTCCATATCTGAATTTCATAGCTGTCTTTACCGTTCCACTGCCTGCTGACATCACCCCCTTCTACTGCTGTATTCTGCCTCTCTCTTGCTGCTCCTTAACTCTGGAATTCAGTACGAGAGCCGTCATTTAATCTCTTCAAAACTAATCTCATGTTTGTGCTGCAAGAGCTTGTCGTTAACATCTGACTCATCTTGACACTTATAAGGCAATGCCAGCCATTGTAAATTGCAGCACTTATTGTACTCTTGCTTCAATCTGTAAGTTATCTACCCACGGAGAGTACAGGTCAGCAACCTCCTTTTAATACTTAGCACTTCATCACTAATGTAATTGTAGTATTGTATTTATTTATACTGTATGATTGTATTGATCCTCATCTATTCTACTGATGTATTGTTTTAACGTACAATGTTGCATAGACAACCAGTGCTATGTATACATACATACAGTACAGTAACC
Organism: Xenopus borealis; assembly: GCA_024363595.1. Taxonomy (NCBI): domain Eukaryota; kingdom Metazoa; phylum Chordata; class Amphibia; order Anura; family Pipidae; genus Xenopus; species Xenopus borealis. The sequence goes on from CM044445.1 coordinate 77,144,132, forward strand.
TAGTTAAACATCTCTGAATGAACCCCAGTGTGCATATATACACATATTTTTACAGACCTATCTATACACTCTTTATATAGATAGCAATATCTATACTAATAAACTGTAGATCTAAAGTTCCCAAGAGCCTTATATACTATGCATGTTCAAGAAATCATCCAAGCCCCTTGCCTCATCACATCATCACCCAGCAGAGCATTCTACAACCCCGCAATAAGGAACCACATTAGTTGCTATAAATTAAAGTTCTAATTGGAACAGGTGGCCTCTGGTTTGATGATTTTTTAATATTAATGTCCTCTAATGTATTTGTAAAAATAAATAATGTCCCCTAGCAAGTACCTTTTCTCCAGAGAAAAGAAACCCATCCTTGACAGTTTGCACTCAGTTTATTTCATCCATATCTTTTACCAGTCTAGCAGCACATATCTGCACTCTCTCGCCAGCTCATGAATACCCTTCTTAAGGACTATACTTTCATCCATCTAGTTAATGTCCTTTTTTATACAAGACAGAACTGTATTTGCTTTAGTAGCCACTGACTGACACTTCCTAGCATTACACAGTTTATTTTGCACAACAATCTCAAAATCAAAATTTAGGAGGCCCCCAACATAATACCATTGAGTACAGTATATAACTTGCATTTATGTTATTTCTACCAAAGTGCATACCCTTGCATTTATTATTGAACCTCATTTGCCAATTTGATGTCCAGTTCTCAAATGTAGTTACCTGTACATCTCTGAGCAAAGTTGCAGTATTCTGCGTGAGACTTACAGTCTTGCATTTAGTATCACCAGCAAAAATACAAACTGAACTTACAATGCCAACCTCAAGATTATTTAAAAACAAGTTTAAAAGCAAAGGGCCAAGGACAGACCAATAAATTATTTCACTAACAACCCTGGCCCAATTAGAAAATGTTCCATTTACCACAACTCTTGATATGGTGTTGGCAGGGGCATTCCACGGGTTGCTGCCGCCCCCCTCCCGCTCTACGCTTCTAATTTTTATCGTCTAAGCAGGTGAAGCAGGGGCTGCATCACTAGTGCAAAGAACGCTATTGCACTTGCTGCACTAGAAGAGCCGAATTTCCGTTTTAAAAAATTGAAATTTGGCTCTTAAAGTTACCAGAGGCGACTTTTTGCCGCCCCTGGTAACTGGCTGCTCCGTGCCACCAGATGGAAAGATGCTCACTTTGCCTCATGGCCAGAGCGGCCCTGGGTGTTGGTATGGTTTAATTTTGCACACAGTTAAGAAAATAACAGGATACAAAACAATCCTAACAGAAAATTAATTCCTATAGTAAGGGGCAGATTTACTAAGGGTTGAATTTGGAATAAAAAAAAATTAGAAATTCGACCAGGGGATTGTGGGGAATTAAAAAAATTCAAACTCGAATATCGAATAATAATTTTTTTAGAGCAAATCGATCGATCGGAGAGGGGAAATTCAATTGATCGATCAAATATTCGAATAGAATATTCAACGATTTTTAGCGATCGATCGAATTTTTCAAATGCGATCTTAGGGAATGATCCCCATTTCGGTAGGTTTAATCTGGCAAAGTAGGTGATCGAATTTAAATGGGAAGTATTCAACCATCGAATTTTCGAATATTCGAATAATTCAAAATTCAAATTTGAATCTTTTTGAAAATTCGAACGAATATTCGAATCTCTCATGTGAATATATGTGAATTTAGTAAATCTGCCCCTAAGTCTGTATGTAAAAAATATCCAAACAGAAATCTGACTCTCTCCCAATGGCTCACAATCAATAAACATGGTGAACAACAATATCCAATTATAGAAGCTAATTTATCTTTGTAGCGGCAGTGTTAAGAAATTCAAAAAAAGAAGTGCACTAGCTAGCTAACCACATGCCCATTCTAGATGGTAACTAATGGGTTCCCGACTTTGTACTGATAAACTCCTGATAAAGGGTCCAAAGATAAAACTACTTACTATCATACTTTATATCAATTTATTAAAAGGATGGGAAAATATTGACACTGCTCCATTCAGTAGCATACTGTATAGATTAGTGTGACCTTTTTCAACTGTAAATAACAGAATCTCTTAAATGACTCCAGAGCTAAATGTAAAACCTTCTTTTGATACATTACTCAGTATAGTGAATATAAATCCACATCTTCCATCATAACAGCCTTTGAACAATAGTTAGTTTTGTTGTTCCAGTTTGAAACAAAGAAATAATGTTGCAGCAGTTTTTCTTAGATTTATGAATGTACACATTACAAAACACATCCCATGCTTTGGCAAATTCATCTCAGGTGTAAATTGGTGAGAATTACGTCTTAAAATGTATTTACTTAAAGCATAATTAAATCCTACATAGCCTGCTTGCACATGCTTATAAAATATACTGCCACAAACAGGCTTCTTTCTGCTTGTTTTATATATTAATGTAGAATGTCAATGTATTGGGTTATACAGTATATGCATTAGACTTGAAATATCTGACCTTTTATTTTATGACTGTCATGAATCTATGCAAACAATGCTTTTAACATATACATAGATAATTTGATCGATTTTTTTAATCTCCTTTAATGGAAATTGAGTTGAAAGACACAACCTTGTGAACTGTGTAACTATCAGAGTACATAATAACCATTTTATTCTTTGCTGTCATTAATTAGGTCTACTTGGAAGTCCAATGTACCAACAAGAAATAATAATTTATAATTTATTCTAATTGTGTTACTATATGGAATATTTAAAACCCATGTGATATCAAGGAAATCAGGGCAACTTGCAGACTGAAAATGTATTTGAAGTACCCATGCATACCCCTAACTACCTGTGTCATTCTTAATTACAATAAATCACTGCTTTGCTGTGATTAGTGCACCAGCTTTTATTTAGGGGCAAATTTATCAAATTCACATGAAGGATTTTGAAAATTCGATCAAATCGAATTATTTGAATAGTCAACAGTCGAATAACCTCCTCTTTAAATTTTTATTCAACTGCCTAGTTTCAACCTACTGAATTGGTTTTCATTATTTTTGATCGAATAAAAAAATTATCGAATGGTTAAAATCGTTCAAATCGCTCGATTCGAATGATTTTATCGTTCAATCGAATATTTCCTATTCGATCATTCGACCAATCGAATTGCGGTAAAATCCTTCGAATTCGAATATCAAATTCGAAGGATTTTTATTCCCATAAATTTCAACGGTCAAATTTGAGGGTTTTTTAACCCTTGAATCCGACCCTTAGTAAATCTGCCCCTCAAAGACAGCTTAAGGACAAGTAAAGTTTTTAAGCAAACTCATGCAATTTCAAATATGCCATATAATTACTTTGCTCAGTCCTACACATTAGGAAACACTGAGAAGTAAAAACAGTAGAACTATAAGATGATAATAGAAAATAAAGAATTTGTAGTACTAACAAAATAAAGATTGACAAATAAATAGCATAGTATGTTGTATAAGCTATGTGCTGTAAACATGGATACACTGTAAAGAGATTTTAAAAAAACAGAGATATGCAAAGTAGATGTACAGGTAGTTAAGTTGATTATTGGTGATTAATGACTGCTTCTTTAAAGAAATGTACTGTTTAAGACATTTTGGAACCATGAACCAGTAATCACAAATTGTTGTTTCCAAAACACTCAGATTCTTCAATCTATTTGGCCTGGGGAGCGTCAAAGCCTGATCTTTTTTATATATATATATATATATATATATATATATCTCATAGGACTTTCTTAAAGGTGAAAAAAATTTAATTTTATTCAACGTTTCAGGCCCTTTCCGCAGGCCTTCTTCAGGAATATAACTAAATCTAAGAAGGCCTGCTGAAAGGGCTGAAACCTGACTTAATTGGCATGGTAGTAGTGCCTTTACTGCTGCCCTATGCTGGAAATCATGTTACTTAACATTACATTTGTTCAGTATACTCAAGCAGTACATTTCATCTTTTAGATACTTACCCCTATATGTGATACAAAGCATTAAGATTGCCCAGTTGCAGTAACCCATAGTAACCAACCTGTTTTCTTTTAAACAGATGGCCAGTAAATTCAAACTGCTGATGGCTGGGAAAAGTTGTTCTGTATCTGAAAGCAATGTGTGTTACTAGATAACACACCTATATACAATACTGATCCTCTTTACATATGCCTTTTAGGCTGAATTTATTGGTACAGTATCTAAAACTTACATATAATAAGGACATTTCCCAACCATTAACAAAAAGCATTACATATAGGGGTAGATTCATCAAACAGTGAAGTTAAGAGTGAAGTTCCTCCACTAGAGGGAAATTCCACAGCTCTGAATTCATTTGTATGGGAATTTGCAAGGCGTATTCATCTATGGGTGAAGTGAAAGTTCACCCGTTGATGAATACGCCTTTAAAAATCCCATAGAAATGAATCGAGAGCTGTGGAGTTTCCCTCTAGTGGCGGAACTTCACTCTTAACTTCACTGTTTGATGAATCTACCCCATAATCCCTCACAATGAGATCTCATGTGGGCTAATTTAAACAGCTTTTCAGCTGGGAAGAAGACTTTGGGGCTCATTTATATACTTCACGCAGGGTACATTGGTTTGCAAAGTGAAGATATTTGCCTGGTTATATTTACAAAGTTGAATAAACTAATCTGCAAATTTGTTTTTTACATTGCAAATGTCTATAAGAGCTTTTTAAATATGGCAAAAATCACAAAACAGTTTCACAAATTGTGAATTTGTTACTTTAAATGCTAGTTTTGCACACAACAACAAACTGCCTGTACTCACGCAAAGACAAGTGATGGGCAAATGTATTCGCCTGGGGCGAATTCACTGCGAATTCTTGTGATTTGCTGCAGACAAAAATAAATTCACGAGATGCCAGAAAAATTTTGCATGGCAAAAATTCCCAGCGTCTCATTTTGGACACGGGCGTCTGTTTTTGGATGCCGGCATCCTTTTTTTACTGTTCAGGAAAAAGCATGGGCAAAATAACCATCTGCGAACAATTATGCACTACACAAACTTTATAAATGACCCCCTAGGTGTTTCCATACTGAAGTGCAATTATCTGAAGTCACCAAGTGACCGGAGGGAGGAACTGGAAAAGATCCTCCTAAGAGACTGCGCCTCGAAAGTTTAACAGAGGAATTTGGGACTCAATACTGCTACTGCTTCAAGTGCTGGGCATTTTTGTTTCTGTATACAGCAACATGGGTGTTTTAGTGGGACTGCTATTCCTATGTTGAAGCAAGTGTGCTTTACTTGTTTATTTTCTTTATAATAAAAGCTAGCCAAGCTGCATAAATCCATAAAAGGTGGCCTTCAACTCACGTTTATGTTTATGTGCTACAACAGTGCTGTGCTATTGATCCCTGCTAACCTGAATCTCACAATTGATATTTGTTGTATCTAAAAATGCAGGGAGACAAAGTGACTTGTTATCTTAATAAGACAGCCGCTTAAGATATACATAACTAAATAGGAAGACAGTGAAATTGTTAATATTTTTTAACTCATAAATCATCAGCTAAAACAGACTAACGCGTTTTTATGTTGCAAGGACATTTTATCATAAGCTGATAAATGCTAGCACCCAAGGTCACAAGCAGAACACAATATAAAAAAAGTTTTAAGTGAACACTTTACTGACAAATAAAGAATTAAATAAAAAATACTTTTTTTTTACTTTATAGTTTATTTTACTGGATAAAACAATAGAAATACATTGTTGTTTTATTTAAATATTATTGTTAGGAATTTTGCCATTTTTACACCAGTCTGGAGGCTTCATAACAAGTTAATATGAGAAAAGGTGTTTATATTAAAAGCAAAGATGGTAGGTCAAGAAAACGTAACTATGTTGGCTAAAAGGATGGTCATTAAGCTAAGCAACTAGTTGGTAGTTGGATACAAACCTAGTTATACTTATCAGACCTGCATAGGAACTGATTTGCATGGTGATTTGTCAGTTTCTATTCCTGGGGAAACCAGAGCATGAAGAGACAGATGTTGATTAAATGTGATCTGTGGTATCCCTCACACCAAGGTTCCACATGTATTGTCATTCCTCCAATTTGACTAGTGTAAGCAGACAGCTAGAGCCCAGCAGTGTGTCAGCTGTTCATATACATACAGTAAGTAGCTGGCAGTTCTTTTAGTTTAACATTCACATACCATGTTTAGAGTTGTCATTATTATATCTGTCCCCATAAGCATTATAGACAAATGCCCAGACAAATGAAATGTCATTAATGTATATAATCATAATTATGCCCTGTACCCATAGCTTTTTCATACTTGATTAATAATTATCATTTGCCATAGAGTAGTCAAATACCTAATTGAGCACCAAACCAATTATATCAGTCATAGCTACAAAAGGGCCTGTACTTGTAAAATGTCTTCACCTTGTTTATCTATATTTGGATGTTTTGTATGTTTTACATTTAATGTAAACTCTACTAAGCAGTACATTACCAACAGTGTAAGTAGGATGCTGTTCATGTGAAATCTCTGCGAGCCCCAAATAGTGGTGACTGGTGCCTACACTATAGTGACTGAGATAATTCAAAATTAGTTTTAGGCATCTATAATAATATATAATACAAAGTAAAAAACATAACCTATAGTTATTAGGCATTCATAGATACTGTATTTGCATTTATTGTGTTGTGTAATTGAAAACGGATTAGGTTAGGTTAGGTCCTGTACCCTAATGCTCATGGAAACCTAGCGACAGAAGAAGCAACTGTAAGCAATGACTCACCCCTCGCCTGGGCAAGGGAAAAGATAACCATGCTGAGTTTTGGTCAGAACAGAAATGACATCACACAGGAAGTGATGTGTATTGGTACCAATTTGATTTCTGCACCATGGCATTCCTTCCACTTGTGTTAAGGTTGTGGTATGTTTGTGTTTCTGGTTTACAAGTGCCTTACTGTACTATCACAGCTGGCGGGGAATACTTGACAGTTAGGGAAAAGGTCTGTGGTTTAATAACAATGAGCTACTGTAGCTAGAATATGTTTTTGATGGGTGGAGGTCCCACATCAGTTCTGACTCCTTCAGTTGGTTCATTAGCATGACAGGTAGCCTGCAGTTAATTGTGGTAAGCATTCTATAGTGGGCAAAGTTGTAATATAGTATATGAGCTAGAGCAGGGGTGTCCAACCTTTTGGCTTTTCTGGGCCACATTGGAAAAAGCAAAATTGTCACTTTTGATTTGTAAAAGTAAAGAAAATGCACAGAAAAAAACTACAATACCAATTGGCTAACCAGGTGGAGCTATACATTGGAATATGGGAAACCTGCATATTAAATAGACTTTGTTATATTTTTATTACTACTAACTGGGCAATGGGCAGAGTCCCCCCTCCTGCCTACTTCTATATCTTTTGCATCATGATGATCCAAGCATTTCAAGCTGGGCCGCATTGAAATCCATCCTGGGCCACATGTGAAAACTTTCATTCTTGGGTATCTTAAAGTAAATAATTGACTTTCTGGCAGTTTCTATCTCATCAATTAATACCGGGTACTTTTTTCTGCACAGACACCCTCTACTGACTATGCCCATCCCTAAATATACTTAAAACCTAAAACCTTTACATACAATAAATGTCACTGATTGGTCTTTAATTTAGACACATTATTCAGAAGAAAAAAAAAGATTTTCCCTAACAACACATTTTGCTACAGGAGCTTTCTGCCACATTATATTGATCTTGAATAGGATTAAATCTACCCCAAAGGAATAAATTATATAATCGACTCCTCTGACATAGCATTCCAGATACAAACTAAAGTTAATTTAATTTACAGATATCGTCACTTAAACAAGATACCATTTTTCTCCTTAGAGTAAGTGGCAATCAATTACTGGTTACCATAAAACAGTCAGACATTGCTGGTCTAAATCAAAAATAAAAATAAAAAGCTATAAGTGAAAGAGCACCAAGCTGGGTGACATAAATGAAACTGATACTGGATTAATAATATCGAGAAATGACCCTCATAGATTGTAATGCGGTTTAATCCATTATTTTGTGTATCTCAAAGAAAAAATATCAGTAGAAAGGGTCATAGGCCAAATGAGTGAATGATTCAGCTATAGCTAAAAAAAGAACATTCTCAGTAACAGGGAAAACTGCCCTGGCTAAAAGCAGAATACAAGCTCAGCCAAAGTACATATTTTTTTTTTAGTTTTATTGTAAATTAAAAAAAAAAAAAAAAAAAAAAAAAAAAAAAAAAAAAAAAAAACAGCAAAGAAATAAATGGTTAACATTTTGCAAACACAGTCTATTTCCCATTTAAGACAGAAATATTACTGTTCCAAAATTATATCAACTGCATTGTATTTTGGGAAACTGTAAAGTAAAATTAACTGGTTGCTGTTGTTTTTTTCCTCTTACAATCCACTAGATGGCACAATGTAACACATCACTGCTATCTAAAAGCATTTCAAGATTTTTTTACATAGTCCATGGATTATTTTGACAGCGATTCAACAGATTGTGCAGAATTCATATGCTCATGTGTATTGTATTTAATAGATGTATGCTGTCTGCTTCTTAACCAAGACAGAAATTGTCAGGCTGTTTACTTTGTCTGACACAGTAAGGTTCATTTTCCAACTCCCAGCTGGCCAATCAACTGCTGGCAGAGCCTTTTTTGGACTGACCAGCCTTGCACCCCAGCCTAAGCAAACTGGTTGAGGCTTGCTAGTAAGCAAATCTGACTTTGATTTGGCTTAAATCTAATTATTCTTTGCACTCTGGGGCACTACATCATACCTCCCAACTGTCCCAATTTTTAGAGGGACAGTCCCTCTTTTGACAGCTCAACTTGCAGTCCCTCATTTGTACATGAAAGTCCAGTTTATCTCTGCACTGAACAGCCAGAAAAAGAAACAAAGTTTCTAACTTAATTGGCTTTTGGCAGAGAGCCCAGAACAGCCACAGCAGAAGATAAGATACTTTTGTAACACCTTCTGGGCAAGCAAATAATAACAAGTAATTGTAACAATATGGGAAAATTTTGACTCTCAGCTTAAAGGAGAACTAAACATACACACATAGGTGCAAAAATCTCTCTCCCCCTCCCCTGCATCGGCCCATACCGGCAAATGCCTCCAACTGCGCATGGGCACCAAACGCAGATGAATACAGGAAGAAGAGCACTAGGGAGAAGATGGCTGCTGTGAACTCCACTGGAGAGGACTAAGAAGAATGGTTACAAGTTTGGGGCATTTGCAGAGGGGGGAGGTAGGCGATTTTTGCACAGATGGGGTTGAATTCTCCTTTAAAGGGCAATTCGCCTTCATTAGCAAAACTAATAACTGAAAAGAAAACACAGAAATATGTTCAAACTTTCATAACCTGCCAAATGTTGTAAATGAACATGGTAATTAGGGGGTATGGTCACAAAAATGGACGTGGGCAAACTATTTTTGCTTGCTGAGCGCGGCAACTTTTTTGTCCCTCTTTTTATTTACAAAATGTTGGGAGGTATGCTACATTAGCATTTCTCAGTAGTATTAACTGACTTAGTATTATACTTTTACCTGCAAACTTCCATTTCCCAGTAACTTTCCCACAGGAAGATCCTAACACAAACGATGCGCGTCAAAAGCGTGCCGCCACTCGTTTCGCGAATTTTTCGCCAATTTCCAGAGAAATTTTTTGGCGAAGCGAAACTGGGGAGATCTGCCCATCACTAGCGATTAGTCGCCAGGCGCCGAATCTTCCTGTCTGGCCTTACCCTTAAGGTAACTTGCATTCAGAAATAAAAAGTATTAGTTAAAAAAGTTTTAGGTACTCAGTTATTATTTCTTATTATTCTTGTTTCTTTTGTTTGCCTAAGAGGGAAAACTTATTATAATTATATATAATACTTCTAATACTTCTGGAGAAATAATTTTCAGTTAGTAGTTTCATTTCTTAATGGTTGATTTAAGAATGCTTGAGCCTTCAGCTACAAAACCATGCATGAGTCAAACTCTTGCGTGGTTTTATCATTTGAATATCATGGCTTCCTGCTGATTTGTTTTTTTTTACCCCTGACATAAAAACCCTTGCAGGTTTTGGGTGCTGAGCATTTTGATTTTTTGGAAAACCCGCTCAGGGAAAAAAACCCGATCGGCAGGAAGCCGAGGTATTCAAATGTCCAAAGGCTTAAGCATTCTTAAATCAGCCCCTTAATATCAGTAAGGGGCCTAAAACATTCTCAATTATTGCCTTCCTTATAAGCTAGCCTTCTAATCAAGCTTTTCCTGTGCTCAAAGGGGTTGTTCACTTTTGAACTAACTTTTAGCATGATGTAGAGTATGCTATTTTGAGACATTTTACAATTGTTTTTCGTTTTTTATTATTTGTTGGTTTTTGAGTTATTTAGCTTTGTATTCAGCAGCTCTCCAGTCTGCAAGTTCGACAATCTGGTCGCTAGGGTCCAAAGTACCCTAGCAACCATGCATTAATTTGAATAAATACTGGAATATGAATAGGAGAGGTCCTGAATAGAAAGATGAGTAGTTAAAAGTAGTTATAACACATTTGTATCCTTAAAAAGTGGCTGTGTTTTAGATACTGTATATATAAATGAAAACTGGAAAGAGTTGAAAGAGGAGAAAATATAATTAAAAAACTATAAAAATAAATAACGAAGACCATTTGAGAAGTTGCTTAGAACGAGCCATTCAATAACATACCTAAAGTTAACTTAAAGGCAAACCACCCTTTTAAATTCCTCTCAAAGCCGTAAACCACTGGGCTCTATATTTAACCCTTCAAGTTCCTAATACATACACATTTTTTTTTTTTTTAAATCAAGGATTCAATATTTTATTACTGCCAGAGGCTTAACTAGAATACAGCTTACCCCATGATCACCAATCGGAGATTGAGGGTGGCGGGGTCTACCGTTTAATCAATCCTTCCTTGCCCCTTACTGTCTGTCTCATTATAGCATGGGGATGTGAGTTGCTGGCAGCAATTGTTTGAGGGGGACTGGTCAATTAACATTACGCAACTGAAAAAGATGTTCGAAAAATAATCACCAGTGCTCAGTCAACCCACACTTAAGCCACTCATTATATGAGTCCTACACTGCCTAATGGCATTTGTTTAAAGTCGTGTCCCTCACCAATAATGCAACTGTTACTGTCTAAACATATCCATTTTTAAACATAATTATTTATAAATATTTATATATTTATTGGCTGATAAAATGTAGCATGTATATGCACTCTTGGTTTGTGTAGACACAGTGCACACTTTATTACTTCAATCTGTTATCTGTTATCTGCAACCCCATTATACAGAAAGCTCCAAATTACTAGATGGACATCTCCCATGGACTCCATTTTATACAAATAATCAATATTTTTCAAATGAATTTCCATTTTCTCTGTAATAATAAAAGAGTACATTGTGATTGATTCTAACTAAGATCTAATTAATCCTAACTGGAAGCAAAACCATCCTATTGGGTTCATTCAATGTTTCTATGATTTTCTAGTAGACAGAAATTACAGAAAGATTCCTTATCCAGAAAGCCTCAGCATTCTGGAAAAAAGGTCCCATACATGAACACAGTATTGTTTTATTATTACAAATTTTCAGATCTTAGTTAGGATCAAGCACAATGTACTATTTTATTATTACAGAGAAAATGGAAATTCATTTGAAAAAAATTTATTAATTTTATAAAATGGAGTCCATGAAAGATGTACATCTAGTAATAAAACTACTACAAAATAATGTAAACATAAAATAAACCCAATAGACTGGTTTTACTTTCAATATGGATTGATTATATATTAGTTGGGATCAAGTACAAGGTACTGTTTTGTTATCACAGAGAAAAAAAAAATAAGGATTATTTGATTAGAATGGAGTGTACAGGAATAGGAGTTAGTGTGCATGCATGAGTGAAACCCTACAGTAGAGAACTTTTAGAAATGCATTACAAGAAAGTAAAATAGTGTACTTTTAATGGCCTGACTGAAAATCACATATGCAGCTATACAATTCTAATTCATTTAGACTACTACCTAAATAGCTGCACTCAATGAGCTTGCCCTAAACCTTTGCAGAACTTCTTATTTCTACATAAGGTACTTATTTGGTTTGCATTAACTAGCAAGTAGCATAATAGTAAACTATGCCATTGTCCTTGTATTTATACATGCTACATTTTATCAGCAAAAAAACAATGCTTACTGCTTTTGAACTGCCATGGAGTATAAGCCTTATGTTATATTTATAGATCATGCTCTTGCCGTGGGTCATTTATTTTTAGATTATGTCTTACTTCATGTCCTATGTCACATTTATAATTTATGATTCTACTGTATAGTATGTATAAACCACATATGGCCCAAGGGCATCATATATTGTATGTTTTGAATGACATAGTTGGGCTATATATATATATATATATATATATATATATATATATATATATATA
>CM044445.1:77167450-77181530 GCA_024363595.1 Xenopus borealis
CTGGGTCACACTAGAAAAAATACAGAAAGAATTCCCCAACTACCACTCAGAATACTGGCTTAGCAACAAAATGTAGTACAAACATAACCTGGGACACTTACAAGGCCTACACAAGGGGGGTATACATATCAATGATCAAAGCACACAGAACGAAAAGTAGACACAACATAACCAAAATGGAAGCAGAACTTAGTCAAGCTGAGCAAACACATGCCCAAAGCCCCACAACAGAATCACAAAAACACCTAGAGACAAAACAACGGGAACTCAAGCTTTTACTTGTGGATACCACCAAAAGATACCTAAACAATAGAGCCCACCAATTATATGAACATGGGGACAAGAACTCAAAACATATATCCTTCCTTACTAAAGAGCTACAGCCCTCTACAGCTATATCCCATCTAACAGCAGCTGATGGTACAAACTGCTCGGACCCAGGGAAAATTACACAGTTACTTGCAGACTACTATTCACAGCTGTACGCATCCAAACTTAGCAAAAGCGAGACTGAAATCAACCAATACTTATGCCCAGTTACTCTTCCCTCCCTGTACGCAGAGCAGCGTACGATACTAGATGCCGAATTAACTCTAGAAGAGATAGAAGGGGTTATTAACACTTTCCCCAACTCAAAAGCCCCAGGGCCAGATGGCCTACCGGCTGAATGGTATAAGTCACATGTAAAACTCCTGGCCCCCAAACTACTTGAGCTATACCAATCGGCATTACAAACCAAAACTCTTCCTCAATCATTTTACCAAGCAACAATAACTTTAATCCTCAAACAGGACAAAGACCCAGCACAATGTAGCTCATACAGATCCATTTCACCAAATTATTAGCCAACAGGCTAAAGTCGGTAATCAGTCAGCTAATCCACCAGGATCAAGCAGGCTTCATTCCCAACCGCTCCACATATAATAATATTAGACGTCTGTATCACAATTTATCCATCACACACAAGAATGCCAATATGAGAGCGATAGCCTCTCTGGATACAGAAAAAACATTAGATACAGTGGAATGGCCGTACCTCCTAGAAGTATTAACCAAATTTGGACTGGGTAACAATTTCATCTCCTGGGTCAGAATCATTTATGAATCCCCCAAGCCTCTGTACTAGCAAATGGCCATCTCTCCCCTCCATTTCGCCTCACTAGAGGTACGAGGCAGGGATGCCCCCTGTCCCCCTTGCTGTTCGCCATGGTGATCGAACCCCTAACTACCATCATCAGAAATGACCCTCAGATTAAAGGGCTGAAAGTGGGCAACAGGGAAGAAAAAATTTCCCTCTATGCAGACGATACATTGATATACCTTGCAGACACTAACAAATCCTTAGATAACGTTCTACAGCTAGTAAAACTATTTTGGGATTACTCAGGACTGCGAGTTAACTGGAACAAATCCAGCATCCTTCAGACAGACCGAATCCCTTGCCCACGTACAGATTTACTCCTGAGGTGGGTAACTGAGCTAAAATACCTGAGGATAACTGTCTCACTAGACACGACAAGCTATACCAGACTGAACCTGCAACCAGCACTAACAAATCTTAAAGCCAAAATTCCCACATGGTCAGCATTACCTTTGTCCTTAGTAGGCCGAGTGAACCTAATCAAAATGTCTTGTTTACTCAAGGTATTATATATACTAGCTAATGCTCCAATATATGTACCTCTTAAGTGGTTTGGTGAAATTGACAAGCTGTTACACAAACTACTGTGGCCCACTTCCAAACCAAGTCTAGCCAGAGCAATAATGCAGGCCCCATGGAACAAAGGAGGTCTGGCCCTACCAAACTTCAGGAACTACTACTTAGCAGCACAACTGGCTACTTTGCAACAATGGTGGCACCCCAATTTGGACAATCGAGCCATGACCCTGGAAATGCACATCATGGGATCAGAAGAGGAATTACAAACCCTACCATTTGCCTTACCCACAACAACCCTAGCCACATATAAATGCTGGCAGATAGTAGCAAAAAAGGCATACCTAAATACAAACCAATGGTCACCAGCAATGCCACTTTGGAATAATAATCTGCTAGGACAATTCTGCCAGATACCAGATCCGAGCCTCTGGAGTAGTAAGAGAATTACAGAACTAAACCATATACTCCAAGGGGAAACCCTCAAAACCTTTGACTAACTGAAGGCTGAATACAACTTTCCAAATCATTATCTCTTCCGGTATCTACAACTAAAACATGCCTTTAATGCACAGTTCCACAGGGTACAAACCAGAGAACCTCAGATAGAGAAACTCCTCAAAACAGAGGGGCTGCAACACCTCACCTCCAATATGTACAGTTGGAATGGAAATGATGGCTGATCCAATGGAGAAAGCCAAATCTCAGTGGGAGCAGGACCTTGGCGAGATTGAACATAATACATGGTCAGATATCCTTAACCAAGTGAAAGATATATCGGTCCCGGCCAAAGACCGGCTCATACAAATAAAGTTCTTGAACAGAATCTATTACACTCAAAGACAGTGTACAAGGTCAGCTCTGGATTGATGACATCTCAGACAGTTATCCAAATTCAAAGTACCCATATGATGTCTTCTAAGTGGGGTGAGATAGGAATTGTGTCATATCCATAAAGTCATTTCTTCATATTTGCTAACAGAAATGGTTTGCATTGCTTTGGTGTGATATTGAAGTATTTGCGAGGCATCAGACTGTGGGATTACCGAGTTCCACTTCAGTAGAAAGTCTGGTGTTTCAATTGATAATGTGGTCCTAATAGCTTGATAGATATGAGATGTGGTTTTGTCAATATTATATCTAGGCCATAATGTATTTAACAAATTATCGTTATCTTCCTGAGCCAGGAGTCATAGCATCTTTGTGATATAATGTCAAAGGGTCCAAAACGATATTGAATAATATAGGTGAAAGAGGGCAACCCTGTCTGGTCGCTTGTTGAATTTCAAATGGTTCAGAATTATATTAATTTATTGTTAGAAAGGACTGAGGGGTATCATACAAGGCTTTAAATAGATTAAGCATATGAAGTCCATATTGTTGGAATTTTAAAACTTTGTATATGTGTATGTGAGTTCCACTGCCTCAGATTTATTTAGATTAATCCTGAAGCCTGCAAAAGTACTGAATACTTGAATAGTTTCTAAAATCGTAGCCATTTCTGTTTGGGATTGATTAACAAAAAACAGAATATCATCTGCAAAGGCTGTTATTTTATGTCTTATGTGTCCGAGCGGTATGCCTGCAAATGGTTTATTTAGGAGCAAATGTTTTGTCAAAGGGTCCAAAATGATATTGAATAATATAGGTGAAAGAGGGCAACCCTGTCTGGTCGCTTGTTGAATTTCAAATGGTTCAGAATTATATTCATTTATTGTTAGAAAGGACTGAGGGGTATCATACAAGGCTTTAAATAGATTAAAGGAAAACTATACCCCCGAACAATGTAGGTCTCTATAAACAGATATTGCCTAAAACAAATCTGTTGCTCAAAAATTCATTTTCGGGGTATAGTTTTCCTTTAAGCATATTAATTCCATATTGTTGGAATTTTAAAACTTTGTATATGTGTATGTGAGATCCTATCAAACCCCTTATCTGCATCTAGATTTATCAATAAACCTTGTCTTCTTCTTTCTTGATTACAATAATAGATTGTGGCTATAGCTTTTCTGATAGCTTGGACTGGGTGTCTATCCCTGAGGAACCCCATCTGATTAGAGGTAAGTATGGATGGGAAAATTTTTTGTAATCTATTAGCCATTATTTTCATCATAATTTTAAAGTCCTGATTTAGTAATGATATCAGTCTATATGACATCGGAGCTGTAGGGTCTTTGACTTCTTTATGTAATAGAATTACTCTAGCATCAGGCACTTTATCCCATAATGGATTGCCTTGTAATATGTCATTATACAATGTTGTAAGCTGGGGAGTCGTTTCTGGCAATAATAGTTTATAAAATTCCACCCCTGGAGATTTACCATTTAAATTTTGTAATAGTCATTTGTACTTCTGTTACAGTTACAGGTGTGTCCCAATGTCTATTGTATCATGAGCCCACCCTGTGGGTGTTTTAAGTTTCTGGATAAATGCGTTCCCTTGTTGTCTCTTGACTATGTTTGCTGACAATTTCCCTGATTTATTTCCCCAGCGATAAAATCTGTTTGACGTATGACTTAATTTATGTTGCATTTGCTCTGTCAATAAAGTATTGAAAAAAGCCTTTGTTTCCGTGTATTTTTTTTTTTAGCTGCTAGCTGTTAGTGAGTTTAAAGCTTCTGTAGGAGTTGGTAAGCTCCTTTTGTAGTATTCTGTATTTTTCGTTAAAAGATTTCTTTCTCTTGACCAAATAGGCAATAATTTGTCCTTGTATTACCGGTTTGGCAGCTGCCTAAAGTAAGTTTTTCATCCCGATGTGCTAAATTATCGTCAATATAATTTTCCTAGTTTTGCTTGATGTAAGTCTTGAAATCTTCATTTTGTTACAAATATGCTTGAAATCTCCAATTAAATGAATAGGGTTGTGTTTTGGATAATTTCACAATCACTCTCATGGGTGCATGAGGTGTCTATGTTGCCTATGCTAGAATCCACTATTGAGGCTAAAAGGTGAGTGGGGAGAAAAATATAATCTATTCTTGAGTGAGAGTTGTGAACTGCAGAATAGAAGGTCTAATCTCTAGTGTCCGGATATAAATATCTATAGACATCTTGTAGTTGAAAATGATTACAAAAAGTGTGTAGTGGTTGGATCCGTCTCAGTGTGTGAATGAGGGATGTACCTGATTTGTCCATGTATGGATCATTCACTGTATTCATATCCCTACCTAGAATTAGGTTTGAGGCCCCCCAGGAGTCCAGCCATTGGAGTAATTCTGAAAAAAAGAATTGATTGTCATTATTAGGAGCATATATATTCACAAGGATATAGTTTGCATCTTGCTATTTAGAGAAGTATTTATAACAATTGCCATGCCTCTCAATTTTGACGTAAAAGATGCAGCTGTTATGGAAATTATCTATCTCGCATGGAGATTGTATCGTGTCTACGCCAATGGGTTTCCTGCAAAAATATGTACTTTCTCTCGTTTAAGTTGATCAAGTACTTTATGTCTTTTGATGGGTGTATTTAAACCTCCATCGTGCCATAAAATAATTGTAATACTTTCAAGACTATTACCAGATGTAGGATCTGTATTATGATTTCCGGCAGACAATTTGATTTATCCTATACCTTTCTGAAAGACTATACATGAGTTGGTTCTAACAATTTGCTCGGGCTGGCTGTCCCAGCAAGCAGACCAGAACCCAGGATAGATTAAAGTCATAGGGAGATAAGTTGTATCTAGAGAGATATCAGATTCCACATTCCCAAATAAAACATATAAAACAGAATAACTGAAAAATATACACAGCTCAGTGATATGTGGCATCTTAATCAGCTGTCACCAATATATCACACCTGTGGTCTCACTATGCACTAGAATAACTAATTTGGATAAGCCATAAAATGTAAAGGTCTTAAATTTGTCTATATGTATTTCACCATGTTAAACAAATCGTAATTTCCCCCAATATCATACTAAATATAACATGTTCAGCCTTTCTATTCGTGAAATGCTTCTCAGTCAAGATGTTATCTTGGCTTTAGGCCTATTATCACCAAATGTTCTTGACTTTCATTCGGATAATGTCTCCAAAGTATTGAGTAAGTCAAAAAATTATTTGATCATTATCTTCCTGAGACAGCCAAACTAGAACTGTATCCTCATGTTCAACTATTTCCAGTCTCGAGGTTTAGCCCTAAAAATAAAGGTCCATCAGGAAATATATATATATATATATATAGATAGATATATATATATATATATATATACAAAATCAAAGAATGCAGCACATCCCCATGTTGCAATTAAAACCAGTTGGGCGCATGGAGGTGTGGCTTATATCACATACTGAACTAAACAAATTACCCCAGCACTCCCATTATATAGATTTAAGAACAAAACAGATAGGAAAGAAAATGTCTGTATATCGTAAAAAGCAGCGCCGGGCCAAGCTGCTGGAGCTCCTAAGGCAGTGCGCACTCATCACCCCACCACCAATGTGTGTGTTTGTCTGCGCATGCACATTTACATGCTCCTGTGTCTAAGCAACAGGAGCTGGCATCAGAGGCAGGAAAACATGATGTCCTCTTCACTTCAGGTGCTAGGAACTAGGGGCAGCCAGGGAGAAGAGGTATGTGCTTGGCACCCCTTCACCTTTGAGCCCTAGGCACCTGCCTCTTCTGCCTACCCCTAGTTCTGGTCCTGGTAAAAAGAGATACTTTTAGTTACATGGTTTGTACAAAGTATGCATAAACTGATACAGCCCACCAAGGCAGTGTCCTACAGTTCCTAAGTCAAAAGAGAGTATTTTCTCTGGGAGAAGAAAGACCATACCTGCCTCTCTCTTTATTTTGCATGACCTCTTCCAAAGAAACCATTGCACCACATTGCAACATGGGAATAAGCTGCATTCTTTGATGTTGTACATTCTATATTGCAAAGTGGCTTTCCCATATAGAATATTTTTTCCCTTGCTCTACCAAACCCCTGCCCATCTACAGTAAATACAGTCCTGCAGTTAAAAAGGTGATTAAAAAGCTTTGGTGGAGAGAGAGAGATACTGTCCATCAAAGTAATAGGTAGTAAACCAAGCACAATACACAAAAAACTGTAGCAGTAGAAGTATTTGTAGGGTTCTTGAGGACAGAGACACAATACTTTAGATACAGATGAAGCCACTTTGGATTGTGCATTTGACACAGAATAATTTAACTCATCTATCCCATTTATCCCACTTAGCACAGATTATTGTGTCACAGCATCCCATCCAATTAAAGAGTTTACCATTGAAAACAATGGTGCTTTGGTATGCTAATGAAAAGGTTAATGCATTAAATGAGTTAAGATAACTTTAGATAACACAGTTTCTTCAATTAACCCTGAGTCATGACGCATTTAACTCACAAATCCAAGTGGCTGCATCTGTAAGTGAGTTGAACTAGGACTGTCAAAAGAATAGAACATACATAAATAATTTTAGGGGAAAATGTGTCCTCTATGGTCATTATCAAAATTCACATGAGAGTGAAGTGCTCAACCTCTGCATTTTGTCCATTTGGATAAGCTAAGCAGTATGTTACCCAACCTGCTGCGGGTCAGGAAAATCGATTTACTACAGCACACTAACAAAATGAATCATCTTTTTTACTGTGTGATTTTTAATGGCTCATATTCAAGTAGACAAAGAAAGGCAACATTTTGGGCCACACGGGGCTTTTATCAAGGTTGTAGTCATACACATCACTCAGTGTTAAATAGTGTTAAGTGGATGTGGGAAAAGGGAAGTGGTTGGCGGGAATAATAGTTTCAATCAATCACATTCCTGTACAATGAAGTATCAAATTGTTAATAAGTCCATTAATTTTGTTCAAATACTGTAAGTGAGATGCATCCAAAATACTGTAAGTGAGATGCATCCAAAAATCCTTGCAGTTTAATAAAATGGCCATATTTGTATTATGTGTCTCTGGGTTTTCTCCCACATTATATAGAGCAATAGTCCATATGAACAGAATTAATCACATAAAAAAAAAAAAAAAAAAAAAAATAGGAACAATTAATCACAAAAGATTAATCACAGAAATTAAAACAAAAATAAACATAGGAAACTGAGACCCTTATGTATTACCTTACTTGCAAACTATATTCTGTGTTAGATCTGTGATCTCCCAGTGTATGCAGAAGGTAAATTTGAAAAATCAAATTCCCAAATGTGTCTTGAAGAGGTGAGTAGTGTTAATTATAATATCCTCCATGATTTATATACAAATTGGCATATGTGGGGGCTGTGTTACTGCCCATTTTTGTATCGTTTTGTTATAAGAAAAATGTATCACCAAATAGGAAATAATTCTGATGTAATATAATCTCTAATAATGAGAGGAAGATTGACTGGAATAATTAGTGGTGTTCAAGTAAAAATTAATGGCTGCAAGTCCAGAGTCACGTGCTATTCATGTAAATAGACTTGTGACATCAACACTGACTAAAGAAACATGTTTGGGTAATGGGATTTGCTTGAGTAATGTAAGTAAATGTATCTTTAACAAAGCTGTTCTGGACCAATGGCTGCAACACCTTTTTCAGGTACATAGATTGTGTAACCCTTTCTTGGCTAATATTAACCAAACCAACTAGCAATGGTAGAGCATTGGTTACACGCGACTCTTTCACTCTCAGGTAGGGCTTTCGCTAAGTGGAAAATCACGTGTGAGGTAGTTGAACTACAACTCGATACTGCATATAGTGTGTAATAACAGGTGTTGGACGCCAGGGGTTCTTTGTGCAAACAAGTAGAACAGTTTATTTACAAATAGATCCACAGGGTAATATATACTCACAGACAGTGGTATTATAGCAGCAATGCTTAGCACAGGCACAGCATAGATTATACCCTCAGGTAGGATACCAGGATGGGAGTTGTAGTTGCACCAGCCAGGTTATCAATGCCCATGTGGTCCGGATCCCACCAGCAGGTTCAGGTGACTCAGGGGTTAAATACTCTACCTGCAGTCCCTATGTCTGAGGTCCCTTCACTTCAGGCAAGGTAGAGCCTGGGGGAGAGCTACTCCCTACTATCCTCCTTGATGGGGCTTTGAGCTGCCCTTTCTCTCTTCCCTCTCTTTCTCACCTCTCCTAGAGAGTGCTATAACAGGAATATCCTAACTCTGACTATTCCTCGTTCACGGGGCCCTGTTCCCCGACTTAATACTTGTAGTACCTCTAAAGGTGTGCTGTCCCTTTAGGGTAGAGCGCCTCTGGGGCCCGGTTGGCACCCAGGCTCAATGGAGCACTGCCCCTCTCCTCTGCTGCAGGCCAAAGAGAAAGTGCCACTCCCTGCAAGCACTTTTATTACAGCACTGCAGGGGGGGTGGTCACTACCTATAACCAATAAGTGGATACAATCTAGCCACCTGGACCTTAGTCCAATAGAAGGCAGCTAAAGAAAGGGCAAGGGAAGAAGCCATAAGGGCCATGGTACTTATGGGTCCCTACAATTGCTAGAGGGGAAAATCAGATTATCAGTAGTGATTCGCCGAAAAATTCGCGAATTGGCGAAATAATTTGTGTGTCGTTTTCGTCGCGTTTTCATTGCGTCTCGTCAAAAAACGACGCGCGACTCGTTTTTTTTTTTCGATAAAAATTCGTCCCTGACGAATAAATTTGCCCATCACTAATTATCAGATTTCAGTGAATTTTCTTTTAGGATGCTTATTAATGTCAAAATATACTTGTTTTATCTGAAATATCTTTTAACTCGGCACTATGTAGAGTAAAGTTTCATATATTTTTCTAAATCAATACAGTTATGCTGCAGATATTTTCACACACGTTTTATTACTTTTTAAATCTGTGTTCTGAAGATCTGAGTGTTTTTGTTCTCAGTCCAAGCACCTAGAGAATCCTTACTTTTAACAGCAAGCAGATGAATGTGAAAGATCCATTTCATCATTCAAAGCATGAAGGCAGCGGATCAATGTTGCATTACAACAAGTCACCTCCAATTATTAGAGTTGGGCCTTACATTTACCAGCCACTAAATGTAACTATGTAATATTAACCACAATGAATTGAAGCAATGCTGTAATTAAGTCACTCTTAAATTTCTATTGTCAAGAATAGTTATTTATAGTTACCCCATCATTAATTGTGTTACTTTCAAATCTTTGGTAAGGAATAATTACCACGGCATTTAAACCTTTCTAAAAGCATTCCCAATAAATCCATATTATATCAAGCCCAGCACTGTTTTCCTGCATACAATTGTTTTTTCTGGAAATGTACAAAGTACCTTGGAGGGAGGAGCATATATTTGGAGGGAGGAGCATATTTAGTAGTTCACTGTAAAAGGATTAAAATATTGTTATATGTCAGTCTTACATTTCCGGTGTGATAAGATACTTATCATTTATCATTTTTAGAAACAGCTACAGTAACATTTTTTATTATATTACATTATTGAATGTAATTATTAAGCTCACTTTATTTAAGCATCACTTTATTGCAAGGTTACAAATATATAAAATTATTAAAGGGATACTGTCATGGGAGAATGTGTTTTTTTCAAAATGAATCAGTTAATAGTGCTGCTCCATCCTGCTCCTGCTGCTCCTTTTTTTTCAAAAGAGATTTTTTAATATTTAATTTTGAAATCTGACATTGGGCTAGACATATTGTCGATTTCCCAGGTGCCCCCAGTCATGTGACGTTGTCAGCGGGGGCCTGCGGCACCCACGGGGGGTATAGTGAGGATCAAGGAGGAAGTCTTTATCCAGCGAGTCTTGGCGAAGTACAATTCAGGGGAAATCCAAAGAGAAGTCAAAGTCCAGGCAAAGGTTCAATAAGGCAGGCAGCAAGGTTTCAGAGTCAAGGACAGGCAAGGATCAGCAACAGGAATCAAAAACAAGAAGTCCAGCAAAGCAGGAGACCCAGGAACACAAAAACTTAGAAGAGCTATACTCGGGCATTGAACCTGGGTCTCCGGCGTCCTTTTAACTTTGAATTTGGCGCCATTGCGCGCCAATGTCCTGCTGAGAAACCTTCAATTACATTGAGTAGGAGAAACAATAGCCTGCCTGAAAGCAGTTCCATCCTGATGGTCTTTATTTAAAGACACAGCTGACTATATTCATCAATACACTGATACAGTTAGCTGCTACATCAATTGGTGAACATTTAACTGTGTTCCCTGAGCAGAAATCACAATTTTAAATCCAAATGACCTTTTATAGAGCATTAAAAGCATCTTAACAGGCAATATATCAGTGTGATATGGCAACATCACACAACAGAGTGGAAAGAACCGCTGAGTGGATCATCACCACTAAACTTCCTTCATAATCATATCTAGACACTGCCAGGCACAAAAAGTCTTAAAGCATAAAAACTAGAAGTACTGTAAAAGACTATTCAAAAGCTTTTTCCCAAGAGTAATTAGACAAATGGAAAACAAGTCCAAATGACCTTGTTAATGGAGTAATGGACTCCACTACATTATTTACTCACTGCACTTTACTTATTATTACAAACTGCACTTTATTGTAAGACATTGTATAAATCTGTATGTCTTACTACCTATGTTGCACAAGAATTCCTATGTACTATATCACAAATGAAATAAATAAATTCCTACTTAACTCGATTGAAAAGGTATTAAGAGAACAGTGTAGTTTCTGGTTGTCTACTTTGGAGATATTTAGAAATATAGATTGTTTTTATTATTTAGTGGTGGGACCCAAGTAGTGGGACACAGTTCATCAGTTTTATTTGCCTTTAAGGATTTGGATTTAAAGTTTGCACATACATCTAGCACAGGAAAACAAACTATATGACTCCAGAATTATTAATGGATGAGTCATATGGCGTGGCTGTTTAATGGTGGACACTTATAATTAGTAATAATTGAAACTTATTCACAAGGTAAGCACAATGTCTAGAATATCAACCTACATTGTACAATCATTGTTAGTTTCATGGATAATCCCAAGATGCAATTAAACTTTGTTGCAACATTTCAGAAAACCTAAATTAATAAATAATTGTTCACTATTTCAGTTCCCATTTGATAACAAATATGTACCTTGAGCTAGAGTATACAAATTAGCAATTATCAGAGAATTCCAATGGAAGGATGTTGGTTACCACAAGGATATCAATATTTGAAAATCTAATTGTATGTCTTGAGATTCCCTAGTTAGTTATCTTAAAAGCACAGGCTCTAAATTCCAGAAGCACTTGTACAGAGAAGTGTAAAATGCTTGTCCCTTGTGTACAATTTATGGTTGCACTGATGTAAGCATTTGATTTGGGATGCAGCTGCATCTGACCATTTTTTGCATATGAACCCTATGTGAGGTGCTTATTGAAACTGTAATTTATCTAATGTTTTTATTCAAACAAAGTTGCCCTAACTACCATCAACAAATGTAACTAATTTACAAATAATCAGCTTGAAAAAATTCAGTGCGGAAAAGTCTCAACAAAAGCAAACAAAAAATCTGATCAAGGGTACAAGTTTTCACTTGAAAACCCCAATTTTTATCATATAAAACCAAGTGCAGGTCACAATATCTTCAAACTGTAACATAGTAAGTTAGGTTGAAAAAAGACTGTACATCAAGTTCAACCTTTTAACTCTATTTAAGGGGTAAAAATTCCTTCCTGTCTTCAAAATTGTAATTGGACTAGTCCCTGGATCAATTTATACTATGAGCTATCTTCCATAACCCTGTATTTCCTCACTTGCTAAAAGTTATCCAACCCCTTCTTAAAGCTATCTAATGTATCAGCCTGTATGACTGATTCAGGAAGAGAATTTCACATCTTCACAGCTCTAACTGTTTAAAACCCCTTCCGAATATTTAGGCAAAGCTTCCTTTCTTCTGAATGGAATGGGTGACCTTGCATCAGCTGGGAAGACTAGTGATGGGCGAATTTATTCGCCAGGGGCGAACTTTCTCTTATCGAAAATTCGCTGTAAAAACGAGTCGCGTGTCGTTCTTGACGCGGCGCAACAAAAACGACGCGACGCGCGACGAAAATGATGAGACACCCCGAAAATGACGCGCCGCGCATCGGAAACGACGCGACGCGCGTCAAAAGAGTCCCGCGACTCGTTTCGCGAATTTTTCGCCAATTTTTATCGGCGAAGCGAATCTCAGGAGATTCGCCCATCACTAGGGAAGACCTACCAGTAAATAAAGCATTAGAGAGATTATAATATGATCCTTTATATAGTTATACAGTACATAGTTATCATATTACCCCTTAAATGCCTCTTCTCCAGCGTGAACATCTACAATTTGGCCAGTCTTTCCTCATAGCTAAGATTTTACATACCATTTAACAACTTAATTGCCCTTCTGTGTACCCTCACTAATTTAATCAATTAATTAATAAATCAATCAATCAATCATTAATCAATCCTCAATCTTGTTTGACCACTGGAGTCCAAATCTTTATGGCATATTCCAGATAGGGCCTTAACAGTGCTCTATACAGTGGAAGAATGACCCCTCCCTGCTGTGAATCAATGCCCTTTTTAATACAACTCAAGACCTTATTTGCCCTTGATTCTTCTGACTGGCATTGTTTCTACACTCAAGTTTATTATTTACAAGGACTCCAAGGTACTTTTACATTATGAATTTGCCTAGTTCAGTCCCATTAAAGGTATAAGTGGCTTGAATATTTTTACATCCCTGGTGCATGACTTTATATTTATCAACATTGAATCTAATTTTGACACTTAGCTGCCCAGATTGACAGTTTGTCAAGATCCTGTTGCAAAGATATTACATCCTGGATGGAATTAATTGGACTGGATAGTTATGTGTCATCTGCAAACACTGAGACATTACTTACAATACCCTCCCCTAAGTCATTAATGAACAGGTTAAATAAAAGTGGAGCCAATCCAGAGCCCTGAGGGACCCCACTAAGGAATGAGAATGTACCATTAGCAACCACCCTCTGTACCCAATCCTGTAGCCAATTTCCTATCCATGTGCGGCATGGGCGGCCGGCATGTTGCTGTTTTCCCTCCTGTGCTGGTCTCCCTATGGTGCACATACCGGCGCACTTCCGGGTTTATGATTCGCATGATGATGTCACATGCAAGGACGCGAAATTCAAATGGTATAAAAGAGGAATTCAGTCTACAGCAAGTTGCCCCTTATTAGGTTCTATTTGTAGAGTTGTTCGGTGCTTAATCTTAGTGATTCCTGATTGATCTTCTGATATTGACTCTTGCTTTGCCTGACTACTCTGATTCTCTCCAATCCTAACCTTTGCCTGTTTGTGACTATTCTGATTATCTCCAATCCTGACCCTTGCCTTCCTGCACGACTATTCTGCTCTCTCCAATCCTGACCTCGGCCTGTTTGACGATTCTACTCTGCTTGTGCTGGCCCAGCCTGCCTGTTCCACTCTGTGTTGTCTGGTGGTGTTTTTCAATCCAGTATCCTTGGTGAG
>CM044445.1:77192957-77326568 GCA_024363595.1 Xenopus borealis
CTACACCAAGACTTGAGCAACGCATTTAGCTCCCTAAGCTCCCGCTGTCTTCCTAAACTTTCACGTGGCACAATCAAAATTTCCGAAAAAATGACATTGGAAGACTTTCCCTTAATCTTAGAGCCTAGATACCTGAACTTACTCGTTAAGGTCTTCCATCTACCATTTATCTTGTCATTAGTGCTGATATGTACTAAGACAGTCAGGTCATGCCCAGCCCCACCCAATAATTTGTCTACCTGATCAACCACATGCCGAACCCTGGCACCAGGTAGACAGCAAACTGTTCGGTTGTAGCGATCCGGATGACAGATCACCCTAATTGCAGACTTGCTTCTCTAAACAATTGCACTGGTGCAATTCAAAACCTTTATAGAAAATTGCACCTGTATTTTTAATTCAAATGATTATTAGCCTTCTATGCATCAACTGTTGAACTGTGTGAACAACATATTCATATAAAATCAGATTAACCACCAAATCTTGTAATAATTTAAATTAATCAAGTTGAATGGATCATAAGGAGAGAACATATGGTTTCATTAATTATCCATTAATCTAATTCCATGCAACCTTGGAAAATAGCACAGCTTTTCTGTATACATTCAGTCAATTAATGTGGATATGCATGAAATAGCCTCATGAATAACTTTGACAATGGAAAGTTCTAAAGTAAAATTAGCTTGAAAGCATTTTACTATCTTTTACCCAAAGACAGTTGTCTGCAGATCATACATTATAGTATTAGCTTTTATGGTTTTAGTACAAAAAGCTAGGGTTATTGCATGAATAGAAAAGATAATGAAAAGGTTTTGGGATCTTTTATGTTTAGCTTATGCTCTCTGCGGAAACAATACAGCATTGAAGTGCAGCGTGCAAAATGCTCATGAACTGCATGTCAGAATGCAAGAGGGGATGGTCAGACTGCTTAATCACTGTCATGTAAATGCTAGGAAATCAAAGTACTATACAAGAAATTTCATTTAGAGCTGGAAATTTAGAATGCCTCCTCCTGCCTCCAGAACAAGAATATGTTGAAAATTTTAGGAAATAAATTCATAATGGCTATGCTATTCAGTTGCACACAGTATGGTATTCTCTAGCAGTATGGTATTCTCTAGCAGAGCTATGAATTTGAATTATGCCTTGCATTCAAATCTAATGCTAGTGATAATCGAAAATATAATCTATGTGCCTTGGATATTAGTAAGCACTGAAAACAAGTACATTTTTCTGTAAAGTATGTATCAAAGCATAAGGGATAATTACCAATACTTTTGAATTTAAAAATGTATGTTTTTTACTGGAACTGTTCTATCTCACATGAACATAATTGTCTGAATCCTTCTTTCCTGTATGTGATTAACATCAGGAAGTAATGATTTGTATGAGTGATGGAGCTAAGGTATCTGGAAAACAAAAAACAGCTAGCAGACATATATGCTGCAATGTGACGACAATCCCCTGTGTTTACTGTGTCAAACAAAAGGTACACAACACTTCAGGGGTGGGGGTCCCATTCTCCTTATAAAGATACAGTTTGATTCTCCTTATGCAGCTACAGCACTAGGAGAAGCCAGATGCCAAACAGATCACTACCACCACAAAATGGTGTTCAAACTGCTTTGTAAGTAATAAAGGTTGTTGGCAGTGAAATAATTGGCTGAGGGCCCCCTTTTGCAGTGATCATGGTTACTGATCCTTGAAAACTGAAAGCTTGTACTTTGTTCATGAGCACATTGGTATCATACGTGTCCCCAGTGTAGAAGGGGATGCCTATTTATTTACTTATCTTTGAGATCAAGAAGAAAATACAAGAGCCAAAAAAGCAAAAAAACAGCCACCAAACACTACCTTATTTACATAAAATGTTTGCATTAAATTGTATTAATTTTTAATGAGGCTATACATACCATGCTTGCTTCACTTGTCCATCCATTAGCAGTTTCATTTATAATAAAAACATTTTTTAATATCTCTTTCTTATTTCCCCAATATATTTAAAAAATATAAAATTTTCCCCATTGATTCTATTCAAACTGGGTAGTTTTTACTTGCCAAGCTTTTTTTTTTTTTTTTACTTTTTAATGAATACATCCTGCCTATTTGTGACTATGAAGATTCTCATTCATCCAGGTCATGGTATATCTAACACACGTAATTCAAACCAACTGGACTTGCTGAGAAATTTTAATGAAGACGTTTGTTTCACTGCTCATCCAAGCAGCTTCTTCAGTTCAACTGACTGGTGTAGGGGAATTCTCGGCATATAGACTCTTCCAACAATCCAATCACAACGGCATATTGTAAGTCTTCGGAGAGGTGACATCTGAAATTCACAGAGGTGTTGATTGTGTGTAGTTACTGTAAGTTTTATACCAACGTTTGTACCCCAGAGAAGCCACACCATGTTTATATGGACTCCCCAAAATACACAAAGAAGGAGCCCCACTATTGTCAGCAGCATAGATTCAGTGACATATAGCACTGCAAAATTCTTGGCTAACATCTTAGCCCCGTTGGTAGGCAATACAGTGAATCATATCCACAATACCAAAGAGTTTATAACCAAGATTCATGGTGTTACACTAGAGGCAGAAGAAACCATAGTATCATATGATGTCACATCTTTGTTTACATGAATACCTACGACATAGGCTATTGAGACTGTAAGAAATCGACTGCAGCAAGATAACACCCTTAGCAGCAGAATGAAGCTCAATCCTAACCAAGAATGTTTGTTGCTAGATTTGTGTCTTAACACCACATACTTCAAGTACAAAGACCTTTTCTGTAGACAGAAACATGACTGTGCAATGGGTTCTCAAGTCTCCCCCATTGTAGCTAACTTGTACATGGAGGAATTGGAAAGGAGGGCTTTACTTACTTTCCAGTGAACTTCACCAAGTCACTGGTTCAGCTATGTTGATGATTCTTGGGTTAAATCAGATCCAATGAAGTGGTGTCCTTTACAGAACACATTAATTTAGTGAACAATAACATGTTCACAATGGAAAATGTCCACCGGAACAAACTTGCTTTTTTGGACTGTTTAATATGCATTCAAGAGGGGGTAACTTAAAAATGGAGGTATACAGGAAACCTTCTCATAAGGATCAATATCTGTTGTTTGATTCCCACCATCCGCTGGAACACAAACTGGGTGTCATTAGAACTCTGCACCACAGGGCAGAATATGTGGCAACTGATACATAGTCCAAGAACAAAGAGCATAAACATCTCAGAGGAGCTTTAAAAGCATGTGGCTACCCAGATTGGGCCTTTGTCAAAACAGCAGCAACGAAGCCCAACAGGAACATCAAAAGAAATAACCGCACGTAGACACATAGTAAGCGAAACATAGTGATCCCATATGTAGCTGAAGTGTCGGAGAAACTCAGGAGGATTTTCAACAAACACCATGTCCCTGTGTTTTTCAAACCTAGCAACACACTGAGAGGATCCAACTCCTAAGGGAAAACAAAGAAATGTGATATAACAAGTCCAGTGTAGAGATGAGTGCACTGATCTATACAAAGACAAAACAACTGCTCAGTAAGCGAATGGATCATCATAGGAGGCTGAACTCTATAGGGTAAGACTCGGCTGTTTTTCTACACCTAAAGGGACTCTCTTTTGAAGATAGCAATGTCCAAATTTTGGCTAAAGAAGACCGCTGGTTTGAAAGAGGTGTGAAAGAGGTGAGTCATGTTAAGAAACCATCCCTGAACAGTGGCAGGGGCCTTCGACATCACCTGTCTGCTACATACAATGCTGTTCTAACATCTGTACTCTAGTGGTTTCAGAACTCATCACACATCCATTCATGCAACTCTCACAAGTAACACCGGTTTTCTAGGAGTTACATGACACATTGTAATCCTATCACAGTAACTACACAGAATCAACACCTCTGTGAATTTCAGATGTCAACTCTCTGAAGAGTTACAATGTGCCGTTGTGATTGGATTGTTGGAAGAGTCTATATGCCGAGAACTCCCCTACACAGTCAGTTGAACTAAAGAAGCTGCTCAGATGAGCAGTGAAATGTCTTCATTAATATTTCTCAGCAAGTCCAGTTGTTTTGAGTTACTTGTGTTAGATCTGCCTATTTGTGGTTTCTCCATGATTTTCTTAATTCAAGAAAACTCTTATTTTGATAAATCATTCCCTTAGACTCATGGATATGGAGTAAAGTAAAATCAGAAAAATATATACAGATACAGCATATACAGTACAGAAGCATTACCAAATCTATAATGCATATAATTCCTTCCTGGGGAGCAGCATACTATAAGTACACAAAAGAGTAGTGAGAAGCAAATCCGTCTCAAAAAAGTCAGAACATTTGCAAAACTGTCTATAACAGGTTTTTGTGTAGTAAATTAGTTTTAAGTGTCGAGAGATCCCACAAGGCATTTCAAAGGGGTAAATTACAATAACTAAATTCCAAGAACAATTATAAAAATTATTTCCAGGTTGAAATTCAAGTTGTAAAAGTGCTGAATATATTTGGCACAGTGTTACATTCTCTATTGGGTTTCCCCTCTTTGCCAGTTCAAGTCAAACCAAAAGGAATCCCAGCAGCATTATTCTGAAAAGTCTATTTCCAATTTGCTTTGCCAAAATTGCACTACAGTGTGTAAATGCGTATACAGTATACTGAGGTCCTAATAATTAATTTTCAATAAGAAGTTAACCATGGTCATGTACATGCAATAGAAGATTTTTATGTGCATGAACAAATAGGTATCATAGAGACATAATCATAACCATCTCCAAGCACTCAAGCTAAAAATGTTGATACAACATCTGAACAACTAATGATTACATATTGTAATTAGGTCTATATTTTTATTCAAATAAACTTGTCAAAGTACAGTAGTACTCACTACTTATGTTATAATATAAAGTGTATATTATCCCATGTAATACATGATACTCAAATGAATAACTCAGCCTGCAGCTTTGTGTCTTTATATGGTCATAAGACTAATATCCTTATAATTTACAGTAAGTGAACCATTATCCCTTATAATACATGAGTGATACACAGAATTTTTTTACCTCTATAACAGTTTGCCACCTTGTGAAACATGGGAAATGAGCAGAAGGTATCAGTAAGACCAAAAGCTTTCTGACTGACACCTGTTATTACTAATGTAACAGTTTGATATGATTCTGTAGATAAAATGTAGCAAGGATGAAAATATAATTATCCCTGAAACTGTTGGAGTTCTTGCTGTTAGAGGTTGTACAGCTGAACCAATTTCACTGTGCAAATGTAATATTGTTTCAGCTTGGCTCCAGATAGCAATGTTTTAGGTCTACATTGACCTTTTATCAAGGTAACCTTACCTGCTCATAATCACACTTATAATTTAGATCTTTGCAAAAATACAAAAAAAATTACGATTACTTTCTCTTGCTAATGGCTGACTTGCGTTCTTTAATCCAGTCATAAACATGAGCATTGTTATTATTATCATTAATAAGAACATGTATTATTAGAGCACCAGCATATTGTGCAGGCCATTTTATCATGTATCAAGTTTTTTAGGGAGAAACCCTAAATAAAAACTTGAATTTTTGAGATTTATTATACCCCAAAGCTGCCAAAAATCCAAATCTGAAATCTATCTCAAATCTATCAAGGTCTTGTAGAAGTCAATGGAAGATGTCCCTTAAGTTACTTCTTGACACAATTGTAGAAGCCATTAAAGTTGATGTTTTCATCCAATAATCTAATAAAGTAGAGATTTCACATCTACAAATAAATAGAATTGATTTTTATCAAATCATTTGAGAAAAATTATTGATAAATGAGTTCAATGAGTTTATAGAAGGGAGGTAGGTCGGCTTTGGATATTGGAGTGTGGATATTGTAACCCTAGAAACCTGGAATAAGGTAGCTTGCTTGCTTTTCTGATATATGACACACATTTAAACAGTACATTTAGGAGATAATAGCATCTGCTTCAATCAGTAGCCAACACAGAACTGAGCATTCCAGTGAATGTTTATCAGATAAGAAAGTTTTCAAAGACGTTTAAAGAGATTGCCCATTAAAAAATGAAAACTAAAGAGAGTTTTCTTTTAATCACCATTTAGTGAAAATCCTCTGTGTATCTCCTCATCCCTATATCTAATTCCATTTCTATATGTTGACCAACAGCCAACAGTTTTGCCTGATTCCAGCCAAAATAAAGCTGCAATCCAATCTACAGCGAAGAGCCCTATTTCCTCTGTTGGAAATGTCCCTAATCATGTCAGGAGCACACAGCAGCTGCCAAGGCTATCCTATGATAGATTGTGTTATATGCTTCAGTGCTTATGTGTGTAAAAGTAATAACAACTGTCTTTTAGTATATAATGCAGTACCTCAAAATAAAATAGTAATTTATTTTAACTTACTGTATGCTATAGATTTTGTAATAAAATGTTGATTTTACCATTTGATTTAAATACTGAGACTTCATGAGGAACCATCTAAGAACATCCACCCAACCTATATTTTTAATAGTTTTTAAGTACTGACATGTTTTCTAAACAATGTGATATAATCTACTTCTTGTTAATATGGATTGATAAGTGAGAGGGGAGAATAAAGACACTTTGGACCTCTCAACCCCTTCTTTGACAGATAATGCAATCTTGTAATGTTTTTTCTCAAACCAGATAAAAAGCTCATTATCCAAATCCAAAAGTAATGGATTTGGTCCATCACTTATTAGAAGCATTAATGCAAAAATCATATAGAAAAAAGAAAGGTGAAGCAGGGTATCTTGCAGTTAGACAAACAAACTGATCAATATAAATAGAACAATGCTAGTGTTTACTGTCCTAGATGACATACAGTATAAGGATTAAAGTACAACTCCTGAGCATGAACCACCTCCTTGGCACTGTCTATGAAGGGGCTGTTTAACAATAATTTTAAATGTTCATAATTTGGTCAAAGCTTGAGGGTGAATGATATACTGTAGATCTACCACCTTTGCAAGAAGTACTAGTATTGTAGCATTGAGTAGTTGCTAGATGCAAGCATATTCCAACATTAAACCTAATCTATACTTTAAGTTTTACCATATAAAAACAATATACAGCCTTTATTTACACACACAAAAATAAAACGAGTTTGCTATCACTCAAATTCTATGTGAATAAATGTAAATAATTTTCAGAAATGTAGTATTAGCACTGCACTTTGAAACATATAAGCTTGCATGCCAGGCATTGTGAGTCCAAAGTGCCTTCAGGGTAAGTAATTTGTTGGAAATATATATTGGGGGACAGGAAGAATAGTCAAGATTGGTAGATTTGCTATACTCACAGTCACAGAGACTTTATGTAGCCGTGGTATTTTTTTAAATTTGTTTTTATTAACAGTTATTATATACAGCATAGTAAAATAAATTATTCATTAAGGCCAAGGGGGGAAAGAAGTATTTTCAAGAATCAGATCCAACAGCATTTTCTTTGACTCAACTCAACTTTGAATACATAAGCTTTTCTTCCAGAATTTGCTCAATGGAGCAATTCCATGTTAATTTTCAAAGAAATGTTGTGGTAGCTTACTTTACTTTTTAATATTCTCACTTCCAGTGGATGTTTGTGGTTCCTTGGGGGCTAGCAGATATGAATTTCCTAAGAATATAAGTAAATAAACAAAGACAAATGCAGCATACTTGAGGCACTGATGTCAGCCAATTATGTATGTATCTTTCCAAACATCCCAGTATGGGCTCAATTACATCAATGGCTCACCCTAATATTTTGAATTATGAGCATTAAAACCACATTTATTTACTAGGGCAGTTTAGAAAGACATGCATAACACTTTTTAGCTACAGTGTCCATTGTTATTTTGCTATTAGATACAGTAGCTTAATTAGAAACACAATATTGTGTGCAACAGAACCATATGTAAGGAGGATAAAATGGCATCATAGGATGAGCTTTTACTATTATATATACTTTTTTGTTGGCCCCCGGTAATCCGATCATCTTTTTATATGACCTCATTATTTTATAACAGTCTGATCCCTAAAATTTAAAATAATGTTTAATTGGTCCATAGCATTTAAAACCATGTATGGCACTTAAGTTAAGTTATTGCTGTGCAGTCTGTCTAGACTAGAGGTACACAGGGGGAAATTAACTAGTTCGAAGTGGCTAACGCTACCGCAAATTCGCTTGCCTGATGTCATTTTGGAATTTCGACGATTTCAAATGGTCCCTGGCATAACTTCGCTAGCGAATTAGACAGACTCTAGCGCAACTTCGCACGCTTATGCCAGGCAAAGTTGCGCACTGACGAAAGGGACGTAACTATGCTAATTCACTAAGATGCAGATTTTACTGAATGTTATGTCAGACCAGGCGAAGTCCAATAGAGTAGGAGTTTCTTAAAAAAAGTTAACATTTTTTCTAAGTCCAAAAAAAGCTGGCATCTTACTTTTTTAAGGGTGATAGGCTGAAAAAGATTGTACATTTTTTTAGGGTACCCTCTTTCCCCCCTACATTTCCTAACATATGTATGGCAGCTCAACTATACAGTGGGCACATGTGTAGGGCAATAGAAGAACTTTATTTTATTTATTAAAGGTTTCCTGGGCTTATGTAGTGTAATGTAGTGGCTGCAGCATATGTGTCCATTATACTTTAACTTGGCCCCGTATGCAAATTAGGCATCACTAGAGTAAATTCACTTTGCCAGATTAAGTAACAGTAGCACAACTTTACTACCATTCGCCTCCCTGAGCACAACTTTGCATATTAGTGAATTTGTGTAGCACTGGAAAAACTACGCCTGGCGAAGTTTTGAGAAGCTGACACTGACGCAACTTCAGATCTTAGTGAATTTGCCCCATAGAACAAATGCTTAAAAAAAAGTCTGCCTCAGAAAATACACAATATGAGGCAGTGAACCAAATCTTTACATAATGCTTTTGTCTTCTGCATTCTTCATTATTTCATAAGTAGTCTGTTAAAAAATGAAAAACAAGTGGAAAATCAGTCAGAATGGAAATTCCAAGTGCTCAGCTCAGAACACAAATAAAGATATAAGCATACTGTGGCAGAATCCCATTAACGCTTAAGTAGTTTCCTAATTATAAAAGTAATTAAAGACATGTTTGTATGGCAGTCTTATCAGGAAATGGGAACAATTTGTGATGCAAATGGTAAGAGGAAACTGTTAAATGGAGATGTCTTAATCTAAAACCTCAGCTGTGATACCACTACAATTTTAATTAAAATGCACTTTTCCTCTGTTTGCAATGCTTTGCAATTTCATTCCAAATACAAAGACTTTGAAAATGGCAACATTTAACAATCTGACAAATCAACCTGGAATAAAGCATTACTAATTATATTCTGGCAGAAATTCCCCATCTATCTTTTTAACATTTTAAAGAAGTTTGTATATGTGTATCTAAGAACATATTATTAAACAGCTTTTTAAATCTCAATTATACCATTATATTGTTCCCCAAATACATGTTTCTTCAGGTTTTCATAGTATGCTTTGATTTGAAGGAAACGTGATTTCTTTATATTGGTGATTTATATTAAAGATGTCAAGTGTAGAGTGATATAGAGAGCTGTAGGGGGAGTTTGAAATACAGCACAACCATCTAGCAGAACATTAGACTACCAGGCAAGGATAAACAGGCTAAAAAGGTATCTGTAATCAAAAACACTGCTGTGATAAAATACTAGGAAACAACAACTTTTAGGATCCAATATGGTGGAATTTTTGTGGAAGCTGTTTATGGAGATTTCAATAGAGCATTTGATAATGTCCTAGACTGGTTCAAGATTAGGTGGGAAACAAAATTTATCAAAAATTTAATTTTTTTTTCATTTGTTAAAAGCTGTCAAGCTTTTTTTTAAGTAAAAATTTGAATCTCAAAAACATGATCACATAAAACGTGAAAAATCTGGAACACAATTTGAACACTCTAATTGAAAAATAACTTGAAATTTAGCTTGAGATACAGAATTTTAAAGGAATTGTTCTGAATAAAAGTAAAAAACGGGTAAATAGATAGAATGTGCAAAATAAAAGATGTTTTCAATAGTTAGGCAAAATGTAATGTATAGTATAAAGGCTGGTGTGACTGCAAATCTTATCTAACAGAACACTACTTCTTGCTTTTCAGCTCTCTTGGTTTACACTGGCTGGTTACCCTGGTTACCAGGCATTAACCAATCAGTGACTTGT
Source organism: Xenopus borealis (assembly GCA_024363595.1). NCBI lineage: Eukaryota > Metazoa > Chordata > Amphibia > Anura > Pipidae > Xenopus > Xenopus borealis. The sequence goes on from CM044445.1 coordinate 77,203,186, forward strand.
GGGAGGGACACATTTGTCATAACTGTTGCTTTTGAATCTGAGCTGCATGCTATTTAGTTTTTATTTTTACCCTGAACTGTTCCTTTAGGGACTTTCTATAATTTGGATCATCATACCTTAATTCTGCTAAAAACATTAAAAGTTTAAATAAAACCAATAGAATTGTTTTGCCAACACTATGGATTCATGTATCTTACCAGTAACGTATTTTATCCCAGTAGCGCTGTATTGGCCAATCCCTCTCCTGATATACCACAAGCCAAGAAAAATCTAGATACAGATGAAGCCACTTGGCTTTGTGTGTTAAATGCTTCATGACTCAGAATTAACTGAAGAAACTGTATTATCTAAATTCATCTTAACTCATTTAACCTTTTCATTAGAATCTAAGAAAATACAAAAAGCGGAGCACCGGATAAAACCAGTTTAAAAAGTAAAAAGTCCAAAAAAAGTCCAAACAGTAAAAAAAAGTCCAGACTTAAATAGAAGGCTGATGGTGCATGAGGCATATTGGATTCATCAAATGAAGTCTCCCCCAAGGGGGTATGAACCAGGAATGGGAATTTTTATTGAATATTATGGAATGTTTTTATTGTGCATTAAGTGTGTATAGGGTTCTTCCCCACAGGTTATAATGGCTATCTTTAAATTAATTATTAAAATTAATTATCTTTACTCACTGCATTTTCTTTCTTTTTCTTAGCTATGCGATATTTTTTTTATCATTTCTATTTAACTGTAGTTTTGCTATAATTTCAGTTGTCTATTTTTGGTATCATAGTATATTCACTTGTGCCTGATACATATATATTTTCACATATCAGTGTTTTTGTCTGTACGGTAGAACTACACAACACAGCTGCTATATTCTAGTTTGGGTGGTATATCTGGGATATATTTAGGGTTAACTATGTGTCAGTGTGGGGGTGGGGGCTGAGCACTTTTAAGGAAGTGGAGGTTGGCTGCTGACATCTTCTGATGAAGTGGCGGGGAGCCCCAAAATGTGTCAAGTGGGAAGCCAGGCTCACTATATGTACTGCTGTAACCGTTTACTTTTTCAAATGGACAAGTAAATAAATTTGGACTTTTTTACTTTTTGAACTGGTTTTCTCCGGTGCTCCGCTTTTTGTATTTTTTTTGAGTTTATTCAGCTGCAGGGTGTTGGGTAACGGTTTGTAGAACAATGGCTATGCTTCGGGAACCTTGGACTTATCTGTTTGACACTGCCCTGTGTTTCGGATCCAGAAATTTGCCCAGAGAGACACCAACAAGCAGTGAAACTCACAACAAATTCAATTTATTGCTGTTCACATAGGAGCTTACATACATTTAAAACAAAGACATTCTTTTGTGCGTGTGTACACATGGTATATTTGCATAGAGGAAGCTGTAAGTTAACTATACATATGGTAAGTACAAAACAAAGAACAGGATGGGACCGTACTCATAGATAACACTTACAGTACAAAGAAAGACCAGATGAGGCTTTGTGACAGTTAGCATGTGGGCATTTTAACCCCTTCACAGTGGATGACGGCCACGTGTAGCACACTGAAACCAGTGAGAGTCTGGTAAGTTACTCCCACTTAATGACTTTTTCTGTTTGAACCTTTTCTTTAGCATACCAAAGCTTCATTGTGCACAATGCTGAATGCTTTAATTATATGGGATGCTGTAATGCAATTTTCTGTGTTAAATGGGAGAAGTTGGATATCTAGGTTTAGTTATTCTGTGTCAAACACACAAACCAAAGTGGCTAGCCTTCATCTATATAAAAGAAATACTAACATTTAATTTCATGTATTGCATAAAGACTAATTCTAAACTAACCAGCTCTCATTAAAAAAATACAACGATTAAAAATACAGAGGAAGCAAAACATAAGAATAATGCAATAAATGTATTCAAATATTTTTAATAAACACTGTTTGTAAAGGGTTTTAAATGGTGATTGTGTTTACTTCCCAACCAGATATGCCAGGTTCTGTCATATTTATCTAGAGAGTTGCTCAGGATGCTGGACATTAGTTTATATGCAGAGTTATTCCTAACCAGATGTGCAGTTTGAGCTAAATTTTAAGCAGTTATTTCCTTCCAGGCCCTGGAGAGGAGTTTGTAGCAATAAACAGATGTAGAATGATTGACTGGATTGGTTTAGGGAATTTGTTGAAATTTACAATACAAGTTAAAACTGTACACCCTGTTATTTGTTGCTTGAGGAAATAACCAAATACAGTATGTGTTGAACATGTTAGTTCACAAAATCAATATTTCTGTATACAGTATTTTGTATAGAGTACCCTGCATACTTCTTTCTTAAATTCTTTTTCAGCACAGGAAAATAATGTTTGAAAACAGCAATACAGTCAAATAATTTTTAAAAAAGGAAGATTGGATGGTTGTTAGGTTAGGTAATCTCAAGACTTGAAGGATTGCAGCCGCCGGTGAATAACGACAAAAATGACACGATGAAAATGACGCAACGTGGTGAAAACAACGCGCGACTTGTTTCGCAAATTTTTTCGCCGAAGTGAAGCGAAACAGGGTAGATTTGCCCATCACTAGTGTAGGTTCTTATGTAGTTTAATGGTTTTAGATAAAAGTGGAGGTCTGGAAAGTGTAGGTTGTGAAAGCATAAACCCCCTCCCATCATGTGTAGATGTGTTCTGTGAGTGGGTTGTAAGTTCCCTCTGATACAGGAATGCTCTTACTAGAATTAAACCTAGGATCCAATAATAGCCCATCCTGTCCCATTGGATCCAATTGTTCTCCTGCTTGGTAAACCCATCCCCAAATTACATAGAAGCGGTCAGGCTCTAGTGAATCAGATCTTAACTGCTACACGCTTAGCAATTGCCTCCAGATGGAAGGACCCAACACTGCCAACCAAGCCCGAAATCATCCGGAGAGTTAACAGCAACAGAATATTTGAGTCAAACATTGCTTACATGCAAAACAGGATGGATTATTACCTCAAGGTCTGGTCGTTGTGGGAATTTAGGGGTTTGGCCTCGTAGCAATCACTGAGTAGTGATGGGTGAATTTATTCGCATGGGGTGAATTTCCGGCGAATTCCAGCGAAATGCCAGCGAAATTTCGCTTGGCGAAATTTCGACGAAAAAACCGAGTCGCGCGTCGTTTTTTACGCGGTGCGGGGAAACGACACGACGCGTGTCAAAAGTGTGCCGCGACTCGTTTCTCTGGAAATGCACAAATTTTTCGGCGAAGCGAAACTCGGGAGATTCGCCCATCACTATCACTGAGACCCTTGCGCAGTCCTCCTCATATTACGCCATGACGCCCACGTCCCTTTGGTCACATAGCTGGCTCTATCTCCACGCCTGAGCCCACCTCCTCATTGCTAAATTTGCCCCCCAATATGTATGTAGCTTATCATAGTCCAAGATTTTCATACAACCGATGCAAATGCCTGTTGCACTACAATGTCTTTTGCTCCTATTGGAGCCCTTCTTATTTTCTTTTTCTTTTAATGTTGTTTTGCACTAACCTGTGACATATGCATTACTCTTATGTTTGTACGTACCACAAAGTGCTTTATTTACTAAAAAAAATTTGCAAATAAAACTAGGGATGCACCGAATCCAGGATTCGGTTCGGGATTCGGCCAGGATTCGGCCTTTATCAGCAGGATTCGGATTCGGCCGAATCCTTCTGCCTGGCCGAACCGAATCCGAATCCTAATTTGCATATGCAAATTAGGGCCAGGGAGCTAAATCACGTGACTTTTTGGCACAAAACAAGGAAGTAAAAAATGTTTTCCCCTTCCCTCCCATAATTTGCATATGCAAATTAGGGTTCGGATTCGGTTCGGTATTCTTTCGGGAAGGATTCGGGGGTTCGGCCGAATCCAAAATAGTAGATTCGGTGCATCCCTAAATAAAACATAAGTTACGAAAAAAAATGAATGTAAATATATGTTTCAATTTACAAATAACTGAAATATATTTATTTAGTGTTTTGTTAATAGCACTTTTCAATCCCCCTCTTAAAAATGGAGGTCAACCCTAGTATTTGCAGTAGATTGGTATTAGTAAACTCTATCTCGGGGGCTATAACACAAGCACATCCATCAAAAACTGATAATTGTGTATCCTGTTTTGCATTAGTTTCTTTTAAGCAAAAAAATCTCTCAGGAATTAATTAAACACCTGCACTTGCAAGCGATATTAAAGTTTCCAGAACATCCTTATTCAGAACTTTTTAATCTGCACCCAATTGTGGCCCTATCTGAGGGCCAATTATGGTGAAACCTGGGGTGAACATGTGTTTTTGTTTTAGATTAACATCTCTTTTCTCAACATAAATTACTATGCATGTAAGGCTGTTTAATAGTGATGGGCAAATAAATTCGCCAGGCACAAATTCACAGCAAATTTACGTGTTTCGCCACCAGTGAAAAGAACTGGGAAAATTCACGATTTCAGAATGTCAGAATAGTTGTGCACATACAATTGTTGCATGTCAAAATTATTCAGACGACCACTGACTTCAAAGCTGTTCGCTACATTTTCTGGATTTTGAGAAATTTTTTCATAATATGGAACTCCATACCTTAAGTTTACTGAAAAACCATTTAAATGGTCCAACTTCACTGTGAAGAAGGCACGCTACTTTGGTGCTCCCAGGGCCCAGCTCCCATAAAGAGCACTGGTTTTGCAGAAAAGCCACATTGTCCGCACAATATAGAACCGGAAGGGACACTGAAAATCTACACTGCAACAGCATTGCGCATAGAACGCTTCTCCTTGGTAAAATCTGCCTACCAGATCTGCATATACCAGTGATAGATACAGTGGGTATCACCCATGCCAACTAGTAACAGCATGGTGAAACACTCAAAGAAACAAAAATCGGATGTAACTTTGCCTACACAGAAATACAAGGATTCCAACCAGCCTCAGCCCCAGGCTCACTCCCACCTTCACCTAGTCCCAATTACTACAGATCCAGCAAGGAGCAACAAGGCTTTGGAGCAATGTTCAATCAAGGCTTGTCCAGCAGACTCAAAAATGACTTAGTCTCCAGGGATCGTCCTGAACAGTTGGAAGGCCTGATTGCTCTTGTCATCAAAGTTGACACCAGACTCAGAGAACACAAATCTGATAAGGAGCGAAGCAAGAGATTCCTACCTGTTCTGGCACCACGCTTCCAGAAATCCCTCCTTCCTGCTCCTGTACCTTCCCCTCCTGTCACTCCATCATAGGAATCTATGGCTGGCTGGTCTGTTCCTATATTGTGGCGGTTAATCCCACTTTGCCAACTATTGTCCTGCCAAGCTGGGGAGATCAACATGCTCAAGGTATAACTGGTGAATTCCACTTGGGGGAATCATACCTGCACCACTTTAGAACTCTCACCGATTTCTGTCTCATTTACAGATTCAGCTACCTGATGTCTCCGATCCCGATCAATGTCTCCATGACAGGGGGCCAGCGACTCTCCCACAGGGAGGTAGTCAGGATCAAGGAGGAAGCCTTCCAGTGGATACAAGGAAAAGTTTGGTTCAGGGATAACACAGAAGAAAGGTCAAAGTCCAGACAATAGTAAAAAAGGGCAGGCAGCATAGTATCAGGGTCAAGGCCAGGCAAAAAGATCAATGATGTCATCACCCCTCGCCACTACCCACGTGGCGGCTCTGTGCGCCGGCATTGTGGGAGCAACGCCGGGAACACAGCACGTGCCGCTCAGAGCTCCTGGCATGGCTCCGGGCGGCGTCCATGACAGTACCTCCACCCCCATGGTGGACCCCAGGACCACCAGGATTGGGTTTTAAGGGAAACCTAGAGTGGAATTCCCTCACAAGTTGGGGAGCATGTACATCAGAGTCTTTCTCCCAGGAGCATTCTTCAGGGCCGAAGCCCTTCCATTTGATGAGGTACTGGAGAAAGCCCCTGGAGAATCTGGAGTCCAAGATCTTCCCGACCTCATATTCTTGCTGGAGATGGCAGGAGGAGGTGACTGCTCAGAAGAGAAATGGTTGGATACAACAGGTTTCACTAGGGAGACATGAAATATGTTGGGAATCCGCATCTCCGGGGTAGTTGTACACAGACTGCCACAGGACCAATGACCTCAGAGACGTAGAAGATACCAATGAACTTGGGACCCAACTTTGGAGATGGAATCTTCAAGCGAATATTTCTAGAAGAAAGCCAGACTTTATCACCGACCTTATAAGGAAGAGATGGCTTCCTTCTATGGTCAGCGAAGGCCTTGTGCACCAAGGAGCTCTTTTCCAAATAGGACTTGGCTGCAGCCCAGATAGCAGACATATGAGCTACATCATCATCAGCAGCTGGAATGTCAGAGAGAAGGCAGTCCTGAGGAAAGGCTTGGGGATGTTGACCATATACGGGCAGGAACGGAGATCTTCCTGGAAGTGTGACAGGCATTGTTGTGAGCGAATTCCGCCCACAGGAGAAGATCTGACCAGTCGTCTTGACAGAGAGAGACATGGTTTCTAAGGAATTGTTCAAGAGCTTGGTTTACCTGCTCCGCTGCCCCATTTGTTTGAGGGTGATAGGTAGAGGAGAACTGGAGAGAGACTCCCAGAGACTTGAAAAGGGAGCGCCAGAATCTGGAGACAAATTGGTAACCTCTGTCGGAGACAATTTCCACAGGGAAGCCGTGCAGACGGAAGATATATTGTATGGACAGGTGAGAGAGTTCTACAGCAGAGGGGAGTTTTTTCAAGGGAATGAAGTGTGCCATCTTGCTGAATCGGTCTATCACTACCCAGGTGACAGTGTTCCCACCAGAGGGAGGTAACTCGACAATGAAATCCATACCCAAATGAGTCCATGGACGAGAGGGTACGGGTAGTGGTTTCAGAAGACCACAGGGTCGAGTGTGACTGGACTTGGAGGTAGCACACAGTACAAGCAGAGACAAAGTCTTTGACATCCTTACTGATGGTCGGCCACCAGACAAGGTGGCAAAGGAGTTCAAGGGTTTTTCTTGAACCAGGGTGGCCAGCTTGTTTGGAGCTATGAGTCTGTTGTAGGATCGGAAGGCATAACTCAGAGGGTACAAAAGCCAGCCCAATAGGGGTATTAGGAAGAGCAGCATATTGACTAGACAAAATTTGCTTGGATAATCGGGGAAGTACAGCAGCGATGATGCTGGATGGAGGGATGATAGGATCTTGCTCTAAAGGAAGACGATCCTCCGGGGAGAAACTGCGAGACATGGCGTCAGCCTTCCGGTTCTTGGTCCGAGGACGATATGTCAGGACAAAATTAAAACGAGAGAAAAAGAGAGCCCATCAGGAGAACTTCCACTCATGGTCCGTCCCTACAAGAGAAACTATACTTTCATTTAATAAACTGTCCATTGGCTCATTTGGTGCTCTGCCTACCCTGGTTCCATCTGCATAATCCCTGTATTGATTGAACAGCCCACCAGATATCTTGTTGGTGCCCTTTTTGTCAGAACTGTTTACCTGCTAAGTCCATTCACCGGGTGTCCCTCGTTGCAGCAGATTTCCAGTCTTTTCCCACAGTATATAAAGACTTTTCAGATGTCGGCAGAGATTCTCACTCCTCATCGGTCCTACGGGTGTCCCATTGAGCTTCTTCCTGGTACCACGCCCCCAGAGGTTGGACTTGCCCCCTGTCTCTTGCCGAGACGTCCGCAATGAAGGAATATATTTAAGACAACCTCCAGCGAGGATTCATTAGACCTTCATCTTCCCCTGCAAGGGCAGGGTTCTTCTTTTTGGAGAAGAAGGATGGTGGATTGTGTTCCTGTATAGATTACATGGGCCTAAACAAGATCACGGTTAAAAACCGATACCCTCTGCCTCTCATTTCTGAACTCTTCAATCAACTCAGAGGGGATACTCACTAAGTAGTATCTTCAAGGAGCTTACAAACTCATCTGCATCTGAAAGGGCAATGAATAGAAGATGCAGTCATCACCAGAGATGGGCATTATGAATACCTGGTAATGCTCATTGGCCTCTGCAGCTACCCTGATGTCTTTAAAGAGTACGTAAATGACATCTCCAGAACACAATCTATAGTCGTGTACTTGGACAACATTTTAATCTTCTCAAAAAACTTGGAAAGTCACTGAAGTTCTCTCCCGTCTGAGGGAAAACTACCTTTTTGCCAAGCTGAAGAAGTGTGCCTTTGAGGCGCCCAATATTCCCTTCTTGGGTTACATTATCTCTCGTGAGGGATTCGAGATGGCTCCTTTGAAAGTTACGGCAATCCAAGACTGGCCTCTCCCCACCAGCACTAAGGCCTTACAAAGATTTGTCAGTTTTGCTAACTACTACTGACAATTTTTCAAGGGGTTCTCTTCCCATATCACAACTGTCCTGGCTCTCATTCATCAGGGAGGAAAACTTAATGCCTGGCCCCCTCTTGCTTTGGGGTTTTTCCAGTCCCTGAAATATTTATTTGCCTCTTCTCCTGTATTTTGACATCCAGACCTTCTAAAACTCTTCTTCATTGAGATAGATGCTCTGGGCTGGAGCTATTCTCTCTCAGAAACAAGTCACAGATAGGAAACACACTTTTGCTTACTTCTCTAAGAAATTCTCTCCTGTACAGTGAAATTATGACGTTGGGAATCATGCTTCTGACAGTTAAACTTGAACTCAAGGAGTGGCGACACTTCCTTGAAGGAGCACTTCACCCCATCACCATTTATACAGATCACAAAAAGTAGAATTCATACAAACTCTCAAAAGACTGAATCCTCATTAGGCTTAGTGGGCACTTTTGTTCACCTTATTCAATTTAGTCCTCACAGATCATCCTGGTTCCAGAAATTGGAAGGCAGATGCCCTATTAAGAAGTATTGTTCCTGAGGGATGCAGAAGATCCAGAACCAATTGTTCCAGAACCAATTGCAATCCAAATCCTATCTATCCAGTCCTCTGCTCCTGCATATACCCCCATAAGTATGGTATACGTGCCACCCGAGTTCCACATTCCCATCCATCAGCAGTCACTGTTCCAAGCAAGCCGGACATCTGGATAACCAAAAGACCTTTGTACTTGTCACGTGTCTCCTTTGGTGGCCAACCCTTCGGAAGGATGTGAAAGGCTTTGTGGTGGCCTGTGCCATTTGTGCCTCTTCTAAGTCTAATCATTCTGACCCTAGTGATCTATTGCAACCTCTACCCACTTCTGACTTCATGGCTTCCCGATGGAAATTGTATCAAACAGAGGTTACCAGTCTGTATACAAGTTCTTGAGCTCTTTGCAAACACTTACCTTAGAGATTAACATGTGTATTGATAGTTCTGCATTATGTTCAAATATACTTCTTTTGCCTATAGTATTAACATGTTATTAATTTTAAAGTTTGTTAATTTGTATGGGTCCAAGAATGTTTACAGCAGTCATCAAAATACACTATGTACTTATCTGACAACTTAATTTATCTCATGTTTTTATTAAACCAAATTCAACCAAACTCCCATCCACGATGTCATCTTATTTTTCAATAAAATAACTTCTAAAAGGGAAGGTCAGGAAAAGACTCAATAAAATTGAATGAAAACTCCAATCATACAAATGTTTCACATTGAACTCCAGAATCACTTACATTTTTTGGGTTATAGCCCTATAAAAAATTGAGGCCCGTTGCTGTTTTTGGACACCAGAAACGGACACCGGCGTTTCGCGAATTTATTTATTTATAAGATCATACACTCATATTATGCTAGAAAGTATGCTAGAAAGTATGCTAGAAAGTATGCTAGAATGCTAGAACACATAGAGAAATAAAATATAATTATTGTGTAAAATAGTCCAGCAGATGAATGAGTACTTTACAAGAAGCCATGCACTGAAACGTACAGTACTTGATTGAAGTAATGATCTGTGTAATAATGAGTGCATATGTTCTCAGACTATTTAAAGATTCATTCCCCTCACTGACTAGGCCAGGTGCATTTGTAAATTTTCATATGTATATTTACATATGGTATACCAATAATCCAACATCCTGGATATTTCTTGAATGACTCAATTTGTCATTTGTTTATTATAATATTTTTTATGGAAGTAAGCATAAACTTGTATAGATGCATTCAGTAAATAATAATAGGAAAATGTTTTTTTCAGGAGTCATTATAATGACACACTAAATGATAAAGTAACATATAAACAAATATCCATATTAAGACAGCCTAAATTATGTGTATGGCCTTAATAAAATATTCATAATTTTGCATTGATTCAAAGTACTGCTGTTTTAGTTGTATAATATATATTTCAAAATAAAAATATCTTAGTGATGGATTTTTCTTTTCAGATTTGTTGTTTAATCAAATTATGCTAAACATTTTTTTTTCTGATAGGGAAACATCATCATCCTTAGAATTATTATTGTTATCAGTTTTCATTTTTATGCTCACTGGTGTGTAATGCTGAAACTCAGGACTTCTACTTCAGTCTTTCACCAATTTCGTGGCTGTAACCCATGTTTAGTGCAAGTTTTTAAGTTCTGCTTCAACTGTACAGTATGTCACTGTGTCACTCTGGTGATCAGTGAAGAGCAATGTTGGTGGATGAGCCAGTATAACACCTTAGTGCATGTCAAATCTACATCCACAGCCCCTGCCTTGTGATGTTTGCCATGTCTTAACATTGAGTAAGATGTTTAAAATCTTTTGTGGTCACTATCTGTGATAAACCAGCACTCCAAGCCAGTAAGCAATGTTGCCTCTGGTACAGGCATACCATCAAGTTGCCACATAGTTAGTAGAACTGTGGCCTCTCCTATGCCTTCCACTGAGTATTCAGTGTATTCAGTGTCTGGGGGTTAGGAACAGAGTGAGCTCAGTTTAAGAGTAGCAGACCTGCCAGTAAAAGAGGTTCAGGAAATAAGTTTGCCAGGTAACCAGTATAGAGTACAGTCAGAACAAGTGTGATAAAAGTCACAGAATAAACATAATCAAGTCCAATATACATGCAGGGACAGGCAGCAATTGAGTAGAATAGTAAATCAGGAACCAGAAGTCAGTCATACAATATATAAAAGCTCAGTGTCACTCGCTACCAGTAAAAGTTACTGGTATCACTTTAAAGGCAGAGGGCATGTGCCTGGGCATACACTCAACCTTGTTGATTCAGGTAACCATGGCATTGTGCGTATTTACCATGTGCAACTGCAGCAATGTGGCCAAAACAGATGCCACCCAAAGTTTTTCTGAAAAAAATCTATAAGCGCTGATTCAGATTCTGTAACTGGGTTGATACATTTATAAAATAAAGGGTTTGTTCCATAAATTGAGTGAATTTTATATGATACCTATGGTGCCCACTCTTGCACACTTTCTGTATAATATTACAAAATTATAAATGTTTGGCAATAAACAGACCTTCTTTCCAGGAAGCAGGCAAGCCAACTGCTATAATAAGTGAAGTTTCCAACAACTTTTATGTCCTGTCACTGTAGTCTATATAAAGTGGCATAACAAGAGTTGAAGGTCTACAAAAGTTTATTGACTATACTTTATTGCCTATACATTAGTGGACAGGATAAATCTTGCTACTTTTAATTGGGGGTATACAGCTATTTTATTTTGATGATTGTGAATTAAAAATCTTTGTCTAGAAGATGAAAAAAATCAAATAAAAGCCACAAAATATTAACATAGTTACATAGTTAAATTGGGTTGAAAAAGACAAAGTCCATCAAGTTCAAACCCTACAAATTAAAACCCAGCACACACACACAAACACCTACACTCAAACCATATATGCCCATAGCTATACTAACTGTAGAGTTTAGTATCAAAATAGCCTTTGATATTATGTCTGTCCAAAAAATCATCCAAGCCCCTTTTGAAAGCATCAACAGAATCAGCCATCACAACATCACCTGGCAGTGCATTCCACATTTTAGATAGATAGATAGATAGATAGATAGATAGATAGATAGATAGATAACACTTATGTAATACAAGCATATATATTAATTTGTTGCAGTTTTATTACTATTAGAAAAACAGTAATTTTGCTCTTTTCAAAATACATTCCACCAGAAAATAATTATCCCTTATCTTTCTGAGCAGAAGCCCCTTGTAAATATAATTACTCACATTTATGTTCATTGAATTGTATAAAACACATTGTTGAATTAATATTATATATATTATATTTTAACCTCCAGGGTTTCATAATGTATTGTTATTTTTTTAGCTCCCACCTGTATGCCTGTGATTTATTAGAGGAATGCTGGTATAATCTGGCAAGGTGTTTATCTCTCATTTAAACAATAACATAAGAACTATGGCTCACTGTAAATCTGGAAAATTGCTTCTCTGTATACACAATATGCAGTAGAGTCTTGAGAGATTTCTGTGGCCAAGACAAACAATAAAGCAGCCCTTATTTATACATTAATATAGTATATATACTATACCAATATATGTTGAGAAATGTTGTTTGGTGCATGCAATAAGCTACTGAATACTGCTCCTTGCTGTCCATTTGTATGCTTGGAGAAAAGAAATCAATGTCAGGTCAACAAATGTATAAAAACAGATATTAGAAGTGTAAGATAGAGGTAACATAGCTAACAGTTTTGGAGGCCTTGTCTTAATACGGTTGTCCACAGAAAGTCAACTAAGATGATTGCTGGACTGGTCTAAATAATAAAGCATATCCAGAAACATTTCAGGACATTATCATATACAGTTTGCAATAGAGAAAGAGAGAGTGGAATCAGTACATTCAAATACATCAAGATAATGAGCAGAGGTTAGGGTCCAAGCATTTGTTACACAAAGGGGCAGAATTATCAAAGTGTGAGATTATCACTGACTAAAATAAAACTCAATCACTTTCTATTAATTCCTATGGGATTTTTAGAATCATATATATCAGTGGAGTTCACCATTGAATAAATATGGTTTTAGAAATACCATTTAAAAATGGAGTGGCATTGGAGGACCCCTTTAAGGAACAATAAGTAGATGGCACCTCATATACAGTATTAATTGTACAGTTATTCTTTAAAAGTGTGCATACATTTCATTGTTGTGATGTTTCCTAGGAATAGCAAATGAAAAAATAAAAAGCAAAGCTTAGTTACATGTTACTGTGAAAAGTGCTATGATTTAAACATAGTTAAAACAGCATCACGTACCTTGCTTTGCTGCTATAGTTAAACAAAATATGTGAAGTGTGTCTATGACTTTCTCTAATAAAGTTTGCTGTATTTGGCTGCAGTTTCTATTCATGAGCCACAAGTGCAATGTTCCAAAGGACCCGGCAAAAATTAAAAACAAATAGTGTCCTAGAAATTGAAATTTGCTTCTTTAGCTTTAAAAACACATTCTGAACATTATATAATGCCATATGTCTGTTAAATACACCTGAAACATTTTAGCAGTGTGTTTATAAAAAAGTTTAGCAAATTAATAATATAGTTTAATAGAAATATTTGTATACCAATCCTTCAAAAAAGCTTAATTCAATCTATTAGGGTTCATACTAAATAGTTGAAAGTGCCCATGCAAATGCATATTGGCATGATTTTTTTCCTTGATGCAATTGTCCCTGCTATTCTGTGCAAATCTTTTGACCCTGCTCTAGAGGCACAAAGATCGGCACCAGAAAGTGATTAACGTGCAAGATACTCATGAGCTCTAACAGGCACAAGACACATCAGAAGCTCTGTTCTTAGCATATTCCTAAGGCACTGTAGGTTTTGTAAAGAGGGAACTTGTGTTCATGAAATGCTTGACTGGTGTATTTTAGTCATAACCTCAGTGCAACTGATGATTCAGGTTTTCCTATAGCAGTGTATTGTTACTGTTAGGCACACGTATGCCTTCTCATATTACTATTTTGTATTGTTTAAATAGTTTTCTACACGAAAAACAGCAATCTAGATTGAATTTAATTCTTCTAATTCTTATTTTTTAAAACGTGTTAAGACTTGCCTTCATTAATTTTTGTGCTTTTAAGTTTTTGAACAGGGAAAAAAACATTAATGTAATACTCTGAATGCAATATGCATCAATAAATAAGAAGGAAACTGTATGTGCTGTGTGGGGTGTGAATGAATATATTTTTATATGGCTTAATAACTATGAAGATTTTCATTCATCCAGGCCATGGTATATCTAATGTACATAATTCTAAACCAACCAGACTTGCTGAGTAATCATTGAAGACGTTTAACTACTCATCTGAACAGCTTCTTCATTTCAACTGACTGGTGTGGGAAGTTCTCGGCATATAAACTCTTCCCAACTCCCCACACCAGTTAGCTGAACTGAAGAAGCTGCACGGATGAGTAGTGAAATGTCTTCAATGATTACTCAGCAAGTCCAGTTGTTTTAGAATTACTTATATTGGATATATGGCTAAATGTTTAACCCTGTAAGTGCCAATTGAATTTTAAATTTTATTTGCACCTAGTGCCAGACTTTTTTTAAGCGTTTTGTAGGAAAACTTCTATGAAATTGGGGAAATTATATATTGTTATTTTGTTGCAAATTGGGCATACAAGTGGAATTTTGCACTCTTTTCTGTAGATGTAATGCTTATTTTGGGTGAAATGTGTAAAAAATTAAATGTAACGATTGGTATCCCAAAACCCAGAACAAACCTCAAGGTCCCGGTCACGGCTCACTGTTCTGCCTTTAACAGCCGCCTTTCACTTAATTGGATGCCACCAGGTCTTAATGTGAGAGGACCAGGGGGAGAATTCTGGGCGAGCAAGGGAACCACACGTGGTACAGGAATGGAGGACAAGAAGCATAGTAGAGGTCACAGGCAATGAGGTCAGGATAGGCAGCGAGAATCTAAGTCCAGAACAGGCAAGAGGGTCAAACACAAGAATCAAAGTAGAAACACACCTAGGAACTCACAATAGCAGACCCTATATTGGGCAATGATTCAGTGCAGGGCAGGGGTCTTTATAGGCAGTCTTACACTGATCACATGAGTCTGATAGAACAAATCCCTGCCATGCTTGCAGTTACACATATAGCAATGGGAGTGAACCAGTGCAAGTCCTGTCTGCTCACATAGAGCTGTGGTAAGTAAAGTAGCCTTGAAACACCAGGTGCCTGGTTCAACTCCAGGTACATTAAGTTATTAAAAAATGTATGTATGTTTTGAGTTTTTTTTCATAGAAAAGTCTTACATTCATGTTTTTTTATGTTTGTAAAAGCCCTGATGCTGACAATTCCCACTACACTAAATATGTATCTGTAACCCACTTTTCTTGTCCAGGACTAACCCCAAAACTAAAGCAGTGTTTTGTAGAATTTTACACCAGAACAAAGTTGAAAAAGCACAAATAACATTTCTAGCAGCATAACTTACATGTAAAGTTAAATATCCCCTCAAGTTTTGTATTTTTAAAAACTACTGACCTTCAAGATTCTAGGGGTGTCTGTATTCTAATTATGCAGCACTTCTTAAAGCATGTGCTTCTCCATGTTTCAGTTTCTTATTCAACAATTCCCTGGCCATTCTGTTGTGGTTACAGTTAACTGTGCCACAGGCTGGAGTGTCCAAATAATATAGGGCTCTGAATAATGGGATGCTTGTGTAAAAGTTATTTACATATAAGTAATAACCAAGTAATAGCCCAACAGTGGAGAGCCCAAACAATTTTACCACTGGCAGTAAAAACAAGGGGACAGCCAGGGGGTTTCAAATTAGAGTCATTTTCCTCATACAGCATAAAGAAACTTGTATAGCCCGTGCTTTCACAGAGTTTATAAAATTTCATCCCATAGCGAAAATTGCTTACTAGGGATGTATTGGAGAAATGTTACATAGTTACATAGTTAGATTGGGTTGAAAAAAGACAAAGTCCATCAAGTTCAACCCCTCCAAATTAAAAACCAGCATAAACATACACACACACACACACACACATCTCCACTCTTTCACATAAACCGTATATGCCCATAGCTCGTCCACACAGATATTTTGGGAAGGGGTGTAAAACTATGTGAAGCTATGAGACAGGCTATCTATAAGATTCCTCAATTGATAAAGTGTGTCGTGACCATGCTCATTTGGGGGAACAACCATTGCTTTATCATAAAAGTGTAAAAATCGCAATAAAATTTTATAATGGCTTTCTTGGAATAACGGCTGAATTAAAGAGGGATGGAAAATACTGTAGTTGTTATGGTCCCATTGCCAATGTGCGCGTCAGGAATCTTTTTATTTCATTGACATTAGTGGTATAGCATACATGGGGGGGGGAATGTAATTAAAGTCACTAAGAGCAAAATCTTGCGCACCAATAAGAGTAAAAATCCACATCTCGCAATGCAATATTGTTCCTTATTGCATTGTGAATCATTATTGCGCAGTGCGAATTGTAATTGCGTACTCTTAAGAAGTGCTTGAAGGTGGCGTAATCTTTTGGAGCAAACATTGCGACTTAGATCCACTAGTATCACTGCAAACACAACCATTTTACTGGCTATAACAATATAAGATAAAATACAAA
Organism: Xenopus borealis; assembly: GCA_024363595.1. Lineage (NCBI taxonomy): Eukaryota > Metazoa > Chordata > Amphibia > Anura > Pipidae > Xenopus > Xenopus borealis. The sequence continues at coordinate 77,219,659 of CM044445.1, forward strand.
TGTAAAATTGCAATAAAACTATATAAAAAACAAATAAACAATGAAAATGCCATAAAAAACACACACAAGTGCAATCAAATCAATCAAATAAATATAGAACAAGAAATAAAGTTTTAGCAAAAAAACTACTAAAGAAAGCAAAGCAACAAAGAGTGCAGTAATGTTGTAATGTTTAAGGCAAACAAGCAGGTGACCAAACCTGCAGAAGAACCACAGGAAGGCAGCAGGAAGACTCCAGAGTGAAGGGGCAGTGTTAGGGGGGCTCATTTTATAGGGGGAGCCAGGGGATGTCAAGGGACTTCATCAGAAGCAGCCCTTTTCGTCTAGTGGCTGGTAGTGGTGATCAGTAAGTATGACCATTCTAGTTAATTGCCTATGGGTTCTGCTGGCATTGATATGAGTTGAGCTAGTTGAAATATCTGCACACTTCTTGTGAATAGTGATGGGCGAAAATTCACCAGAAAAAACAAGTCGCGCGCCGAAAACGACGCGGCTCATCGAAAACAACACGCCGAAGTTGCCGCGACGCGCGTCAAAAGCGTGCCGCGACTCGTCTCGCGAATTTTTCACCAATTCACAAATTTCTCTGGAAATTAGCAAATTTTTCAGCGAAGCAAAACTGGAGAGATTCGCCCATCACTACTTGTGAACCCAGAAGTGCTGCATAATGTAGAATCTACAATTTGTGGCACTTCGGTACCTTTATCCAAATAATGTAGATTCTACATTCTGTGGCAATTAAAGGGTTAAGACAAAACAGAAAAATAAAATTGTGCTTCTAAAACCAAACAAATAAGGAACACTGATGTTTGTTATATAGCCATTTACTGTTAAAGTGTCATGTTTGTTTGTAATTCAGTTTATTCATTAATTTGTAAAAAACAAGATTCAGTTTCAAATGTTTAGGATGGGTTCACTTTGAGGTGAGCAGCTGCACTTGTGTTTCTTATAGATATTTACTCAATTTGGATTGCCAATCTTGAAATCAACTGATTTATGCATTAAAGGACAAGGAAAGTTAAACTACAAAAGTAGGCTAGAATTGTTATACATTATGTTTTGGGTTTCTGTAACTGCCCCAGGCAACCAAAGCGATTAAGGCTGGGTGCAGACAGGATTCGGGGAGATTCGCCTGGTGATTAATCGAGGTGACAATCTCCCTGAACTGCCTTTTCCCTGTCCGCCGCCTGTTTAAATTAAAAAGTGCCAGAGCCAATGCACATGCGGCGCAGCGATTTCGCGTGTGTATTGGCGCTGGCGCTTTTTGATGTAAACAGGGAGAAGGCAGTTTGGGGAGATTGTCGCCAGTGATTAATCGCCAGGTGACAAAATTTCCCTGAATCTCCCTGTCTGCACCAGCCCTTAGCAGTAAAGATCTGTGTCTCCAAAGATGCCCCAATAGCTCCCAATTTTCTTTTCTGATGATTCACTGCACATGCTCTGTTCTGCAGTCAGTTATTGAGCTTATACAGTACACATAGAATATAAATGTCACAGTATAAGGCTTATTAGTTATAAATACAGATAATTATTACATGACAACACAGAAACCAGTGCAATTAGCATCACAATTTTATCATCAGCCCCTTCTGCTTGATAATTTGCGATGACTCCTAAGCTTAGCTTCACAACAGCTGCTCAGAGCCAACTGAGCATGTGAATGTTGCAGACACTTTACAAGATGGTGACCTCCTGTGACATGTTTGAATTCCTGAATCATTGCTGCTATTGAGAAGCTGAAACTTTAGTCTGGTGCAATAAGTTCAGTATATAAATCATGGAATTTTAGCCATATGCATTTTTAGGGTTTAGTTCTCCTTTATATAAACCCACGAGGATTGTTTTGCAACAAACAATGATTATTTGTATCTTAGCTGAAATCAAGTACTGTTTAATTATTGCACGAAAAAGAAAATCAATTGTAAAATAGAGGCAGAGCAGGCAATTACTTTCACTGCCCATGCTGCACTTCCTTGATGTCACTGCACTCCTCGCATTCCTCATCTAATTGGTTAGCCAGTGCAAAGACATGGACATCAGGTGCCTTATTCTGGTGCAAAAACAAGGTTTTGGCATGATGAAACGCTTGCCTTAATAGTAATGTCTACAAAATTGCACCTGCCTGCTTGTGGGCTTTTTAATTCCTAAAATAAACAACATTTTAATTAATAAGTGATTAATAAAGTGTAAGTGAAGTTGGTTTGCATGACTAGCATTATAAAATAGTATTTGGAAATATTTCATAGGTTGACAAGTCCCCTTTAAGTATGCTCCACAGATTTAAAATGTAAGTATTTTATATTGAACGATGCTCAATGGACTAAAATAAAATATACTTTTCTTTAAACAGTGTTTCACATTCCCATTAGATGTTTGCTGTTATAAAGAACAGTTGATTAATAACTCCCCTTTCTATAGGAAACTGATTCAGGCTCTCAACCTCTAGGCAGTCCTTGAACCAGGTAAAGAAGCAGATAAGTGTCAGTGAAGGCTAAATGCAGGTATAGCAGATAAGAAATGATAAATGTAGAACCCTTTCCTTATGACACATTCATTAGTTAACTGTACAGTAACTTAAAGTTGCTGCAATAGCCAGTTCTTAGCATTCCTTTCTGCTTGAGCTGCGTTGTGAGTAAGTCTGCAATGAAGGAAAAAGATGGCAGATACCTGATACAGGTTATCATGTTAAAGATCTTGATAATTTGCTAAGTAAATAAACTGCAAGTAATGTTTAATTTGAAAGCTGTAGTATGTTATATGTAGTTTTCCGCTATGAATAGCCTTGCAAATAATTACTTTATTCTTATAATATCCGTAACATCCAATAAGCTCATTGTGTTTGAGTAAGTATTTGTGCAGTAGAATAATAATCCTTGACCTTTGGGTAATGTCCAACTTCAAATCACCCCCAATATCACTTAAAAGTAAATGAAAATATTTAGAAGAAGCAAGAGACATTCAAAAGTTAACTCTGAGCTGCTTTTAAATTAGGATAAGAAAATAATGTACATGATAATCTAAAAAGCGGCAAACTTAGCTACCATCAATTTGAACCTATTAATGCAGAACTAAAACAAAAGAAATATTACAGTGTCTGTAATATTTAGGGGCAAATTTACTATTATTCCCCAAAAATAATTTGTTTCTATCCAATATTCCATTAGCATTCGATTTTCGAATGTTAATCGAATAGTTCTAGGCTACCTTTTATTTGATATTCGATCATTCGACGATCGAATACAAACCTATTCGATCAGTCGAATAAATCATTCGACTGAACGAAGAAATCATTCGATCGTTCGAATGATTCGTACCATTCGAAGGATCGAACACTTAGATCATAGGAATCTTCGTAGGGCTATAACCCAAAAAATACAGTACAGAAAAATTGACATAAAGGTTAAGGTCAGTCAGGCCAAGGGTCAGTAGTAGTGATAAGCGAAATGTTTCACCAAGAAAATTACTCCCACCTCAAATGGGTGAAATAAATCATTGCCCATAAATTTCAATGCATTTCAGTGAATTTTCACAGTTTTGTAGATATTGTGCGAAGTGAAATAGGTCAGATTTGCCCATCACTAGTCAGTAGCCAAAAAACATAGCTAGGAAGGCAGAGACAGAAGAAGCAAAAGGCTCAGAAGGAAAGTCAAGGCAAAACTATTGTGGGGCTCTAAGTAACATAAAACAGGCACAATGTTTTTTTTGCACTTGCATCTTGCCCCTATAAGATTCCCAGATTGTGCCCACATGGGTAACAGTTTGCACAGCTTGGAGCTCATAACATTGCAGCATTGTTCCTGAATGCAGCTTTTTTTTAATTAAACTCATAATGTGGCCTTGTGCACCAAATGCAGCATGTATATATCTTAACAAAATTAGTTATTCAAATTACTTCATTCTTTTATCCTGAATGCAATGTTCTTACCAAACCTTCCAGTGTAATTTGGTGAACATCAAAATTTAAGCTTTCTTGAAAGTTGCCCCACTCTAAGTAAAACTAGGGGCAAGCCACTTACTGCTTGAATCACTGTACTTGTTTTGGTTGTTGCTTAAAGGGATACTGTCATGGGAAAAAAATCAAAACACATCAATTAATAGTGCTGCTCCAGCAGAATTCTGCCCTGAAATCCATTTCTCAAAAGAGCAAACAGATATTTTATATATTTGACATGGGGATAGACATATTGTCAGTTTCCCAGGTGCAACCATTCATGTAACTGTGCTCTGATAAAATTCAGTCACTTTACTTCTGTACTGCAAGTTAGAGTGATATCACACACCCCACCAGCAGCATAACAACAGAACAATGGGAATGTAACCAGATATCAGCTCTCTAACAAAAGATAACAGCTGCCTTGTAGATCTAAGAACAGCACTCAATAGTAAAATCCAGGTACTACTGCAACACATTCAGTTACATTGAGTAGGAGAAACAACAGCCTGACCATCTTAAAGTCATGACTTTAAGATGATGTTTTCTAAAAGCACGTGATGAGGCAAATTGACCTGAGACGGTTGCCTTCACACCAATATTACAGCTAAACAAAAAAGCACTTGCGGGTTCAGGAATTTAAATTTAAATTGTGGAGTGAATTATTTGCAGTGTAAACAGTGTAATTTAGAAATAAAAACTACAACATAAAAATCACGACAGAATCCCTTTAACTTGTTTGTTTGGAATATACATTTTTAGGACTAAAGGTATGAATGGACATAACTGATAAAAAAAACTCCATTAGTGTGCTTAATCCTTTTTTTTGCAAGGCCAGTTATAGAGCTGACTACTCTGAGCTGTGGAACAGCCTGGAATATGTTAGCAAGCTAAATATTACTGGTCTCCTTGACAGACAAGGATTTAAAAATTAATGATAACTGAGAATCCCAGAACAGATAGAAAAGTACATCCAGTACCTTGCAAATAAAAATCCTTTCAGAATCCTGCATTAAACTAACATCTAGAGACAAATGAATACTGCAGTGTTAGCATAATATGAAAAGACTATATACCAGTAATTTGTAGTAACAATCTGAAGTCATATAAATTAAAATTATCTGCAGTATTTTGGAGCAGCAGGTTTCAATATAATATTTTAATGCAATTAATTAATTTAGGAATTTTCTGAGTGATGTTAAAAAGCAGATACAAATCACGCATTGATACTCAGAGTGAAGCATTATTCTTGAGATGAATCTGGACTGAGAGGTAAAAGGATCTTTTAATATAGCCATTGTTTTTGTAGATTAATGCCTCAACTTAAACATATGGTTTGGACATTTACCAAATGATGGTGAATAAGATAGTGATAAAGTCTATATCAGAATAAATATGACTTAGATTTGCTATAAAGAATCAGACTGATGCTGTCATGTTTTAAAATTTGTTTAGCAGATTTTTTCAATACGTGTGTGAAATTTTAAATGATTTTATTGTGCTCCTTAAGCTTAAACATTGCTGTGCTGCAAAGAACCCATGCTATTTTGCAACCAGGAATTCCAATGTGCTACCCTATTCCAGAATCAGTTTGTCAGACCAAGGAAATTACCTCTTAACTTATTATTTTTATCTAGCACATACACATTGCTGTTATTGTATTCAGCTGTTGACAGGAGTTGATTGAGAGCCTCAACTACAACTATATCAAAACTTTAAGAGAAATTTTAGACTGATAGAAAGTTAAAAATGCAGAAAGTGTAGCAACATCGCAATCCAAATTTATCAAATCAACTGTTTTTAAGAAAATCTTTTTTTTCTCTGGCATCTGCTACAATAATAAAAGATCATTGCAAGAAATGGGTAAATTCTCTGTGCAGTAGGCCTCTTCAACCAGAAGGGTTCTGCACAGGGAGCCAAACAGTAATTTCACCATTCTAGGATCTAGATGGATGAAATTTCTCCCTGAGCACTGGGAGAAACAGGTTTGAGAAAAAAACATTAAGACACATTGCCCCAAAAGGAAAGCAAGAGTAATACTGTAACAATCTTAGTAAAATTAGATTATTATAAAAAAGAAATATATGAAGAAAAGCATGGAAAAGTGTAAAGTAGGTCCTAAAATAATTTCTAATATAAAAGATTGGGATCACACTAGAAATAAAAAAGGAGCTTCAATATGGAGCATGCTTCTAAAAATTGGAGATGGTCTTCCCATAATTCAGAGCTTTCTGGCTAATGGGGTTCCAGACAGGGGATCATATTCGGGGACTTTTGTAAAGCCTGAGTCTAAGTAATCTTACCCAATTGCATTGCATATTTCAATAGCCTAGCTCAGCTTTGTGATTGCCAAATCTCTTTACTAATTTTTTCAGGATTCATTGAGGTCTGGTATGGTGCAGAGAGACAGGCAATTGCTAATGTGGTGCCGCTATTCAAAAAGGGATCCTATACTCAGCTTCAAAACTATAGGCCAGTTAGTCTGACGTCAGTGGTAGGAAAGCTTCTGAGGAAAGGATAAGATACTGGACTTTGCAAATCATAATACCATGAGTGTGTGCCAGCATGGATTTATATGTAATAGATCTTGCCAGACTAACAATTTCTTTTTATGAGAAAGTGAGCAGGGACCTCGATTCTGGGATGGCAGTGGATGTGATTTACTTAGACTTTGCTAAATCATGTGTACAGTTCCACAGAGAAGGGTACTGGTTCAATTAAGGAATGTTGGCCTGGAACATAGTATTTGTACCTGGATAGAGAACTGACTAAAAGATAGACTACAAAGAGTGGTGGTAAATGGAACATTTTAGTACCGCAGGACTCTGTTCTAGATCCTTTGCTTATAAACTTGTTTATTAATGACCTGGAGGTGGGCATTGAAAGTAATGTTTCTATTTTTTGCAGATGATACTAAATTGTGCAGAACTATAGGTTCTATGCAGGATGGTGCCATTTTGCAGAGTGATTTGTCTAAGTTGGAAAACTGGGCAGCAAAGGTTGTAAGGTTATGCACGTTTGTGAAAATTATGTAAATGCAAGTTATACAGTAAATGGCAGTGCGTTGGGAGTTTCCTTAAATGAGAAGGATCTAGGGGGTTTTGTAGATAACAATTTGTCTAATTCTGGGCAGTGTCATTTTGTGGATACTAAAGCAAATAAAATTCTGTCTTGCATAAAAAGGGCATTAACTCAAGGGGTAAAAACATAGTTATGCCTCTTTATAGGTTGCTGGTAAGGCCTCACCTGGAGTATGCAGTGCAAATAGGAAACTTGAATTCAAGCAGCTCTGTTTGTTTCCCTGTAGAGCAGCCAGCGACTGTGTAGAGATTTGTATCCACAGACCCTGTGCAGTCTGTATTTTCTGATTAATCAATCTTGCTGTATTGGCTTCTATGGCAGATATTATTTGACTTGTGATGTTTTGATAATTTATTATGATCCCTAAGCTTAACCTCACAACTGAAGCCCATACCACACTGAGCATGTGCGTAGTCTTGGTATTGCAAAGACGTTTAACACAGTTATAAAATGACAGGCCCCTGCAGCCAACTTTGAAAACATAAATCATTTGTTTAATTAGGCTTCTGGAAGTAATTTCATGTTTATATTTAGTATATAAAATACAGCATTTATAACATTATTCTATTTTAGAATTTAGTTGCCCTTTAAGAGGGATATCAATAAGATGGAGAGAGTGCACAGACATGCAACTAAACTGGTTAGAGGGATGGAAAACTTAAATTATGAGGGTAGACTGTCAAGGTTGGGGTTGTTTTCTCTGGAAAAAAGGTGCTTGCAAGGGCACATGATTACACTTTACAAGTATATTAGAGGACATATAGACAAATAGCAGGGAAACTTTTTACCCATAAAGATGATCAACGTACTAGAGGCCACCCCTTCAGACTAGAAGGAAGAAGAAAAGAACTTTCATTTGAAGAAACGTTGGGGGTTCTTCGCAGTGAGGACAGTGAGGTTGTTTAATGCACTGGTGATGTTGTGATGTTGTGATGGCTGATTCTGCGGCTTGGCTGATTTTTTTGACAAACAATATTAAAGGTTATTATGATACTAAACTCTATAGTAAGTATAGATATGGGTATATATAATTAATGTGAAAGTATGGGGGGGGTGTATAGATGTTGGTTTTTCATTTGGAGGGGTTGATGGATTTTCTCTTTTTTCAACCCAATTTAACAATGTAACTATGTAACTATTAGTAGCAGCATATTGCCAAGATATCTAGCATCTAGCAAAAATGTGTATGCCAACTACACTCCCCATACTTGAAGTGATTCACCCTCTGTTATGCAAGAAGTAATAAAAAGTCATAATATTGAGCCCAAATTATAAACTGTGTAAAATAAAAGGTACATGATGAGACTACAATAATACCATAGACTGAATGTCCTTGTAAATCTCTCCCCATGATACTCATTCTTTTTGATTTACAGAAGGTTACCACTGGTTTCTTTGTTAGACGATGTGATGTTATATCACCTCTGTGTTGCAGCTGGTCTATTTGCATCATTTATACAGTGACCTTGTAGTTTGTTATTGCTGTTGTTTAGACTTTGTCTAAATAAATTGTCAGGGGGCTTAAGATAGAATCAGTGCCTTCCACAGTAGGATGTCCTGCAAACATCTATAGGATAGAAATTACATACAAGGCTCATGTGGGCACTGCAGTCATCACTAAGGGGCAGATTTACAAAATTCACATGAATAATTCGAAGTTTGATCGAATTTGTATTAAATTCGAATTTGAATCTTCGAATATTCAAATTAGGCAAATTCGACCATCGAATATTCGAATTCGAATGATTCGAATATTTGAATAAAATTTTATTATAATATTCGAATATTCGATGGTCGAATAACTTCCCCTTTAAAATTTTATTCGACCACCTACTTCGCCAGATCAAAGCTACCGAATTGGGTATCATTATCTTTGATCGAATATAAAAAATGTTGATATTCGTTCGATCGATCGAATTGCGGTAAAATCCTTCGAATCCGATAGTCGAATTCAAAGGATTTTACTTCCCCACTATTCCCATGGTCGAATTTCGAATTTTTTTTTAATTCGAAATTCGACCATTAGTAAATTTGCCCTTTTACAGCTTTGTACCCCTTAAGCCCCCATCACTTGTGTTTTTGCCTCTTGTATATTAGCCCATTTATGTACACATTTTAGGCACTGTTAAGGATCCCAGGCAATGTAAATAAATCAGTAGAATGTTTGAATTACTGTATATTAGTGGTACGCATTAAGTTGGGTTAATATTGTAAGTACTATTTTTAATCATTTTTAAAGTAGTTTTATTAAGAATGAGAAGATCAAGACAAAACACATAGTAAAGCTGCTGACTGCAATGTATAGCCATTATAACAGCTACCTGTCATGATGGGAGATATCCCAATAACATTCTAAAGAGGGGATCCAGATAGGCCAGACTTGCTAGGATGTGGGACATTTTTCAATGCAATGCAAGGTTTGAAACATCTTTGTAAGCAGGTATTGTGAAAGAGACTGATGCTCTTTGCTTAACTGTTCTACAGTATACATTCATCAAAATGAAGAAGAATTGCTGCAATCATCCTGATTTTATTAGGAAAGCTGAAATATTAAAGAATGAGTTTAGAGCTAAGGGGTTTTCAGGTGATGTGTTAGATAAAGCTTTCAAGAATATATAGTAGCTATATTTGTTGCAATAACAAACGGAGATTGTACTGTACCTTAAAGAAGAAGGAAAGCTTCTGAGGCAGTTTATTACCAATAGATTAGCCACAATAATGCAAGCTACTGTATATTTTATTTTATTTATTTTCTAGAATGCTTTGCCATACCTGAGTAAACAGCTCTAGAATCTCTCTCTGTTTGTTTAGGATACAGCTGACATATTAGCTTGTGTGACATCACTTCCTGCCTCTCCCTGCTCACTCATAGCTCTGGGCTCAGATTACAGTTGGGATGGAGAAGGGAGGGGGAGAGGTAGAGAGGAGCAAACTGACATGCTCATGCCTAGGGCAAAGCAGTTTAAGTTGAAGGCAGGAAATCTTATACAGAAGCCCATGTGTAAACAATAGAAGGAAAGAAATGCAGCATTAATTTGAGTGTTTATTGGTGTATTTATATAGACCTTTCTGATAAAGCTTACTTAGTTTTAACCTTTCCTTCTCCTTTAAATATAGATAGAATTATTAAAATTATGTAAACTATTAATTAAACATTGGCATTTAATTCTGAAAGACAAAAATCTAATCTGCTTTGAGTTACATATACCTTGTGTTAAATATACCATGACCTGTATGAATGAGAATCTTCATAGTAATATTGCTATTCATTTTGGAGAGATTACTCTAAAACTGGTTCGTGAATATGAAAGAACAGCAAGAAAACTGGCAGACTATCAAAACCATCTATGATTTAATTTCAGATGCCGACATTAGGGAATCACCCCTAGTAGCATATGCCTGGGTTCCACCGTAAAAGGTCAAGAGCCACCAAGATTTTACAAAAAGCCCAAAAACATCTACATAATGAATGGGTATGACAGATCAATTTTACCATTGAGGCCCTTAAGCAGGACATTAAACATCTGAAACAGAGGCTGGCAAAACAACTACCTGATGTAACTCTGGAAAAGGTATTTGTTTTTGTTGAACATGCTCAGATGGCCCAACACATATAGAGCAAGGAGTAAGGACCCGAACATCACTATCCTGCCTGCAGATAAAGGGTGATGCACAGTTGTGCTTAACACAACTTACTATCACTGCAAGATAACAACATAGACACATATGAACCTTTAAGGAAAGACCCAACCAGCTGTTTCAAGGAAAAGGTGATAGGTTGATTACAACAACTTGAAAAGCCAAAAGCCATCAATCGAGTTTTATACCACCGTTTGTACCCCACAGAAACCAAACCATGCTTATACTTATACTTACATGCTTTGACATCACCTGTCTGTTACATACAATGCTATTCTAACATCTGTTCCCTGGCGGTTTCATAACTCTTCACACATCCATTCATGCAACTCTCCCAAGTAACACTTGTTTTCTAGGAGTTGCATGACACATCGGTAATCCTATCACTAACTACACAGAATCAACACCACTGTGAATTTCAGATGTCACCTCTCTGAAGAGTTACAATGTGCCATTGTGATTGGATTGTAGGAAGAGTCTATATGCCGAGAACTCAGCAGTGAAAAGGCTTCATTAAAATTTCTCAGCAAGTCCAGTTGCTTTGAGTTACCTGTGTTAAATATAATCATGTACACATAATACCATCTCTAGTTTTTTTCTGGTGAATCTGTAGGTTTCAGAACGTGTAGAATGGACGCTAGGAAACTTACACAAATTACAGGTGCTTCTACCTCTTTTATACTGTATATATTAGAAAACATTATGTAAACCAATAAATTTGATTTTTATATTGGAATGCCCTTGTAAACTACAAATTGTAGGCAGGACAATTTGGAATGGTCATTGTTTATTAGTGAGTATATGAAATGTTAAAAAAGTCCTGTACCCTCTTTTGTTTATTTATGTATGTGGGTTTTTACCATTTTAATTGATTGGATATAAATGCTCTATAAAAAAGGGAGGGTATAATCAGTGTCTCTGATGCAGTCCTGCTAAACAGCACAAAACACATTGTTGCTGGATGGAAAGTGAGAACATGTGTAAGTATTTGTTCTGCTAGTAATAAAGAGTGTGACACTGTAATTCTTGTATGTCTGTATACACTTCAAAATATCCAAGCAATGATTTATGAAAACTGGTGAATGCCACATTATGGGACAAGCTGTGAAGAAGTAAGATCCAATATGGTTTCTGATTTGGTGGGGGTTAAGATAAAATAGCATGGTAGGTCTGTAGCAAAAGTATCCAGTAATTGCTATGTCTGTGCATCTACTATAAGCCAATTTGTTAGTAGAAAGATAGGTGCACAAACTTTCATGTAACTTATTATGGTCTAATTTCTGACATAATGGATGTGTTAAAAAGTGCTTTAAAAATACTGCTTGTACTGAACATACTTTTTGTCTATTGTGTGAGTCGTTATAAAAAGCTATGGGCTTTGTTATTTCTGAGCTATACTGGGCAAATAGTTATATTCAAGATGCTGCATGTCTGGTATTTTTCAGGAAGATAATCTCCTCCCTTCCCCTTTGTTTTGTAAGCAGAAGCTCATTAGACAGGGGGATTCTTTGTGTACTGGTAATCTAATTATCTAAATTGCAAAGATTAAGCATGGAATCTCTTCATTTTCCTTGTTTACCCTGTGTATCTGAATAGATTAATATAATAAAATAGATTATGTGTGATTATAACAATAGTGGAAAAGTGTGTTCAGGGACATTTAATGACCTTTAATGATATTGTTGTACAAAAGCTTCATAACCTCAGTCATGCATTCTGACTAGACTATTGGCTAAAGAAATTTGCAATTCGTTAAGGTACACAATGATTAAGTCAATGGTCAGCTAATAGTAAACATCTAGCAAAGGTTTTACACCCTTACATCTTATCACTTTTAGACTACTGCAATCTCCTCCTAATGGGTCTTCCTGACTCCCCTCTCTCTCCCCTCCATCTGCTACCAGGATCCTTCTGCTCCCTCCTAAAAGAGAATCTGCTCAACCCCAACTAAAATTCTTAGTGTGGCTGCCTGTTAAGCAAAGGATAGCATATAAAATTCTTCTACTAACATTGAAAGCCCTTCACTCCTCTGCTCCTCACTACATTTCTTCTCTTGTCTCGCTATACGTTCCTGGTCGCCTTCTCCACTCTTCACAGAGCCTCCTTCTGGCACATCCACTGCCACCTCTAGTCTCAAACCCTTTTATCTTGCTGCTCCTTACCTATGGAATTCCATCCCTGAATTCCTCCATAAGGAATTCTCTCCTCTAGTGTTGGCTAGAAGGTGCACTGTGGTGTCTTAGCATAATTTATTTCAAAGTAGGGGGGTTATTTATAAAAGGTCAAGCGTTAGAGTTTTTTATACCTCGACTGAACTTGAATGAACTCACAACTTGAATGGTATCTTATTTAAGAAAGATCTTGAATGGAAAACACGAGCTTGAGTCACGAAACCCAAAAATCTACTTAATCCAGTTTTCCACAGGAAAAAACTCTAATCGCTTGAATTATTAAATTTTTTTGCTAAACCTTTAAATAGTGATGGGCGAATCTATCCCGTTTCGCTTTGCCGAAAAATTCCTGAATTGGCTAAAATTTTGCGAAACAGCGTGCATCTTGTTTTTGACATGTGTTGCGACGATTTGTCTCATCGTTTTCGATGCATCAGTCGTTTCCGACGTGCGTCGTGTCATTTTTAGGCGGGCATCTTGTTTTTTTACCCCACCAGCGAATTTTTGCCAGACTAATTTTCGCTGGTGTTACACGAATTTAAATCGCAGGAATTCGCCGCAGGAATTTTAACCTGACAATGTGAGTTTTGACCAAAAAATACAAAAATACAACTTGAAAACTCTAGGAAAACACACCTCGAACCATAATAAATGTGACCCATAGATGTGTAGATTACTTTATCGTAACAATCTAGCAAATGTACCTTATTACAGTAAAACCTAATGTAAGATATATTGGTCTATTTCATTGCCCTTGGCAATGCTTTGAGAAATATTTAGAAATGTCTAATAATTGCTCTTGGAATTTACTTACTTATTTCAAAGAAAGCTGCAAAACTCACTTCACTGCGGTTTCACATGCCTTCTTTTTATTCACATTCACATTTAGTGATTAATAATTAAGACACAGCCACAGAACTACTTAAAAAATCCTTTTATCTTTATAAGAATCACAATTTCTATTCCATTCAAATATCTAATTGAATATAGGTAGCAAAGACACATTTCCTGATAATTGCAGTAATATATCTTTTACAATGAGAACAGTATTAAAAGTACTTAGAATAAATCCATCAATTGAACAAATAATGAATTAGCTTGAAAAATGAACCATCTTCTGGCTAACATGTCAGATACAAGTGAAAAATATAATTGCTTCATGATATTTTCTCTTGAGCCTGTGATGTCATTATCTATAACAAGCTAATCAAGCCTCAATAGCAACTTCATCTCTAACACGAAACTGTGGAATTGTCTCATTTACACATAGCCTTGCTTCCTGCATATAAAATGACAGTCCATTAAAAGTTTGGTATAAGTATTTGGCTCAACAAATTTTGTTGAAATTGAAAAAGCAGCATGTTATTTAACACCCTTTAAAGGTGAATAATTCACTATATCTCTATTTACTGGAAAGGTGATTAGGGTAGTGGACACTTGAGCACCTTTTCTCCCCAATGCATGATATATAAAATTTTGCTATTTGGAATCTTTTATATGTAACTGTAAGGGTACAGTCATCAGCATCTGACTTAATGCACTATTTATAGTTTTAATGAAGCTATAATACATTCATAATTATCAGCTTTAGAAATGATTTCTCTGCTCTCACTAGTTACTAGAGGTACAAGGAAGGACTTTTTTATTATGTGTATGCAGATCCCCCCTGTGAGCCTCCCTGACTTGAATGGATTCTGTTCTCAAACTTGCCTTGGTCACTATTACCCTGGTCTTGAATGCAGAGCTGCTGTAAGAGCACTTCTTTGTTTTTCTGTGCTATGGAGCAAAATCTCTATACTCTTCCACCAGTAATTCCCTTTTTATAAGTCTGACTCTGTGCGGTTCAATGATTAAATCTTAATTTTTTTCTGGTCAAAATTTTAAAGGGATAAGAGTGACTTTTTAAAGAAAAAAAACAAATTTTTTAGCAGATATCCCTAAATTTATTCACATTGTGATCTGTGCTGGATAATCTGTAAATGTTGGTTTTCATCTGATAATACGATAAAGCCGAGTTTTTGGGGTGACAATTCTATAAATTGAGTTTTCAGAGCATCAATCATGCTATTCGAAATTTTTTGAAAAAAATGATTGATAATTTAGTTAAATTCATGGATGGGAGTCTCTGACAAGGGACACTCATTTGAAGATAGCAATGTCAAAATCTTGGATAAAGAAGACCACTGGTTTTAAAGAGGTGATTTATGTTAAGGTGGAGAAACCATCCCTGAACAAAGGCAGGGACTTTCAATATCATCTGTTTGCTATATACAATGCTGTTTTAACATCTGTCCCCCAGCAGTTTCAGAACTATTCACACATCCATTCATTCAACTCTCACAAGTAACACTTGTGTCTAGGAGTTGCATGACACATTGGTAATCCTATCATAGTAACTACACCTGCTGTTACAATATGCTGTTGTGATTGGATTGTTGGAAGAGTCTATTTTCCGCGAACTCCCCTACACCAGTCAGTCATACTGAAGAAGCTGATCGGATGAGCAGTGAAATGTCTTCATTAAAATTTCTCAGCAAGTCCAGTTGTTTTGAGTTACTTGTGTTAGATATACCATGACCTGGATGAATGAGAATCTTCATACAGATGCAGCCACTTGGATTTGTGTGTTAAATGCGTCGTGACTTGGGGTTAATTGAAGAAACTGTGTTATCTAAAGTCATCTTAACTCATTTAATGCATTTAACCTTTTCATTAGCATAATTGGATGGGATGCTGTGACACAATATTCTGTGATAAGAGAGTTAAATGGGATGTCTGAGTTAAGTTATTCTGTGTCAAATGCACAATCCGAAGTGGCTTCATTTGTAGTCATATTGGTCTCTGATTCATGAAATTCTGCAACTTGAACACATATTACAGTCACTAGACCATAAATAAACATCTGATGAAATGCAATAGTTGGTGCTGTGCCACAAATAGAATAACCACCGCATTGGTGAAGTGCAGTCTTATATAAGAACACCTACCTTTAGTAAATTAACCCTAAATTGTTTACCAATTTCAAAATCAAAGTAAAGCAACTATGATGCTACCAACCCAAAACACAATATTTTTTTCTTTAATTTATGTAGATGTTATATTACAAATAAAAAAATAGTTCTGTCCTATTCTGTCCTATTCACCGACAAGGGCTAACTTTATTTTGGGTAACTGCAAATGCTGAAATTCTACAGTTACACCCCTTTGAGCAGCATTAACTAGGTACTCTTAGTAAATTTGCACATGACAGATGCAGCTTCGGGGAGTAAGTGCATTGTGTATCTGTTTTTTGCACTTTACCCCTATAAAAATGAGCCCTATAATATGAAATACATTAAAAAATACTGAATAGAGAAACATATTTTCCTTTACCATTAATATTGGTATTTTGCTCACCTCTACTCAATGTGAATTGAAAATTGTAAATTTAGAAAAATTAGATGGGAAGTGCAGAACAAACATATTTTTGCCTCTTTATAGGTCCATGGTACGGCCGCATCTGTAGTTTGCAGTTTCGGGCTAAATTGATCAGGGGGATGGAATTGTGAGGGGACATAATTACTCTTTACAAGCACATTAGAGGGCATCTTAGACAGACAGCAAGGGACCTTTTTCCCCATAAAGAGGATTGCTCTTTATGGGAACAGACTAGACTAGAGGAACAGAACTTTCATTTAAAGCAACGTAGGTGGTTCTTCACAGTGAGGTCAGTGAAGATGTGTAATGCACTGCCATATGATGTCGTGATGGCTGATTCTGTTAATGCTTTTAAGAGGGGCTTGGATGATTTCTTGAGCAAGCATAATAGCATAGGCTATTGTAATACTAAAATCTGCAATTGGTATAAATATAGGTATATATTTTTATGTGAATATATGTAGAGGTCATAGTGAGTGTGTTTATGTATGTATGTATGTGCCCTAATTTTCATTTGGAGGGGTTGAATTTGGTGGACTTTGGTCTTTTTTAACATAACCTTAGCTATGTAAGTAAGTAACAAAAGAAAAACAGTAGAACAATTTGGGAGAGAGAGTGTTAAGGGAAGAGGAATTTAAGATATAAACCGGGTAGAACAAGTTGAAGGGGGAAAATCAGGAATGGAAAAAGGGAGAAGAAAGAGAAAGAAACCAGATAACACAAAAGTGGTAAAAGGGTACAGTACATAATGCAAAAGTGAGAGTTAACAGAATTTTGCTCAATTCAACCTGTTCTTAAGATCAGAGCTCAATTATATGGTAGATTCATAGTTTAACCTACAAATATACAGTATTTAATGCCTATACAGTCTACTACAGATCTTAAAGGGCAAGGAAAGGCAAAGAAATAAAATCCCATTTTTACTTTCTTTAATGAAAAATAAATCTATCTCCAATATACTTTAATTTTAAAATGTGTACCGTTTTTATAAGAAACCTGATTCTATGCAGTGAAATTCTCCCTTCATTTAGTGCTTCTGGCAGGGAAACAATCACTTATGAACAGCAGGGGGAGCCCCTACCTTACTTACCAGCCATGCAGAACTCAAGCAGACCATACTGAGCATGTGCAGTGCCAGTGTCAGACAAAGATGTATAACAAATTTACAAGATGACAGCCCCCTGTGGCCAACTTTGAAAGCATAAATCATTTGTTTGATTAGGCTTGTGGTGCAGTAAGTTCATGTTTATGTTTAGTATACAAAATACAGCAATTCTAGCCTTATTCTATTTTACACTTTCCTTGCCCTTTAAGAGCAAGGAAGAAGTTAAATGCAGAAGTTTAAGGGAGAATTAAGTAGGAAGAAGACAAAGTAAAGTGCACATGAAAATTAGATCATAAAAGGGAAAGAGATTTATAGACATTAATCAAGAAAAAAAGAAAAAATATATATACAGTGAACAAACATGCCGCACTCCAAGGACTTCATTTTGATAAAGGTGAAGTTTTATTCTCAAAGTTTCGGCTCCTTAACTGGGGCCGTCTTCAGGGGCCGTCTTCTCCTGAAGATGGAGCCGAAACATTGAGAATAAAACGTCACCTTTATTTTTTAAAATGAAGTCCTTGGACTGCAGCTTGTTTGTTCACTGCGAACTAATGTCTCCAGCACCCATGCAGTTGTGGATTGCTAAGAGTGCACCAGCTCAGGAGATTGTGTGTATATATATATTATGACATTGGTGTATTTTCTGCATTTTATCCAACATAAAAACTTGTTTTTTCCCAAGCAATAGGTACAGTAGGTGAAATTACACTGGGGTTAAAGGACAACTATACCCCCCAAACATTGTAGGTCTCTATAGAAAGATATCGCCTAAAACAACTTATGTGTAAAACCGCTTCATGTAAATAAACTATTTTCATAATAATATACTTTTTTAGTAGTATGTGCCATTGGGTAATCATAAATAGAAAATTGCCATTTTAAAAAACAAGGACAGCCTCCTGGGATCCTAGGATCCAACGATGCACACAAACATACCAAACAAGCTATAAAGTTAGGTCACACAAGCCAATTAACAGACAGAGTTCTGTCTTTTGCTTCAACACTTCTTCCTGTTACAGTTAGAGTTGAAATATTTATCGTCAGGTGATCTCTGAGGCAGCACACAGACCATCACGAAATGGTGGTTCAAGGCAAGAGATGTACAAGAGATGTACTTGTTGCTCAAGTATTCATTTTTGGGGTATAGTTTTCCTTTAAGGTATTTTTTGTAGTAGTTCATTGATTTTAATGAAAGACTTTGAAGAGGAGAGGGCCTTAATTAAAATATAAGTTAAAAAAATGCAACCTCAACTCCAATCTGAAAGCTGAGGGGGAAGTATACTGAAAATAAAACAAAATATAGTATGCACTTAATTGACATTTTATCTAGTTTTAACCTATTTAAGTGCAATTGTTTCCCTGCATCTTGGGTCATTGCTGTTGTTTCAAGGTTGACAGCTATTGAAACTGAATATTTTTTCCAACAAGCCGCTAATCCACAAAATAAATCATTGTGAAGGAGACTTATTTCAGCTTGTCATTTTACAGGAAGATGCTATTAAAACTGATCTCCGGGTGACGTTCAATTCAAAACAAGTTTCTTGCTGATGACTTGAGTTCCAATTATATTTTTTGAAGGTGTAGGGGATTTTTAGAATTGATTCATTTCACTAAATTCTGATTACATTCCGAATAAAGCATGTCGCTTGTCTCTTTTCATAAAAAAATACAACTGGGTTACTGATGTATCCTGTTAAACGAGGGCCATATTAGTGGCACACATGTAACTAGGCATGCATATCAGTGAGTTTTATACAGACTGGGCTTCATATCCTTTTATATTAATTTTTTTGTTATGTTATCTCTGTAACACATTACAAGAGTCAATTGTCCTATGTTTTGGATACATTTTCCCCTTTATCCAAGTTTACACAGGGAAATGTCTTATGGCTATCTTTAAAAAAATAAGGTACAGTATTTCTCTGTCTGTCTATTAACAATTGTCAAAAAAACTGACCTTAAATTAACACAGATCAAGATGAGCGTATTATTACACATTTCTATGAAATAATGTATTATACATAGTAAGTCCTTTCCTCAAAATAAATAATATTATACAAATACTACAGTTTTACACAATTTTGTATTATCAGAAAAAAATTGAAAATGCCCACCCCAAATTTTCTTAGTACCTATTAATAAGAAAAGGCTGAAGGACAGCCCCCTAAGGTACACCGCTAAAAACAATTGGGGCAGTAAGAAGATGTTGCAACTATCATCACTTTTTACAAACCAGAATTTCCTTCTGGGTGGGTATTGATCCCTGCTACCTGTAGTTGCCTTCCAATCTGAATTCCCCCTCACAGTCCTATGCACCTACAGTATTGGTGTCAATAACTCATCACACATTGTTAAAAGTCATTCCCACCTCATTTCTGTCATCTTTGTTACATGAAGGGGCAGATTTATTAAGGGTCGAATTGAAAATTCGAATTTTACTTTTCAAATTATTTTTTATGGTAAAATTTGTAATTATCCAAATTCGATTTGAGTTGTTAAAACAATTTGAATTCGTTTTTCGAGCTTTATCATACTCTGGCTCATTAAGAATTATGAATTCGTCTATTCCCCTACCGAAAACCTGCCGAATTGCTGTATAAGTTAATCAGAGAGGTACAAGGATTTGTAAGGCACGCCGGTAGACTGCTCCGTCCCCTTACCTCCCAGTGCGTCTCTCCCCGTCTTCCTCTATGCAGGCGCGCACTTCCGGGTTCTGCCAGCGTTCCACCTAGAGGCAAATAACGCTGGCGTACTTTGGCCGCACTTGTTGACAGAATTCAACTTTTGGAACCAAAGACTCCTTAAATATCCTCCTTTTCATTTTGCCAGTGCCTAAGCTGGCTTCAGTTCACTGATCCTGCCTAAGCATTTCTTCTACCTATTAATCCTCTGGTTTTGACTCCTGCCTGACTTCTTGATTCTGATTCCTGCCACCATACCGTTGCATGTTTTTGACTACTCTTTGCCTAATCCTTACCGGTACCTCCCATTGGACTCTGTCTCTATGTTTGCCGTTATCCCTTGTACAGTTCCGCAGCAGAAAGTCTGGGGCCCCAAAAGGGATCTGTGAGTATCCATTTTTCACTAAGGTTCCAACTAACTAGTACGTTACAGGATTAATTTGAAGAAGTTTACAGCCTTCCTGACATTAAAGTTTTTTTCGGAGAAAATTCTCAAATCGAGTGTGATTGAACTCAAAACAAATTTGATTAAAGTTTTCAGGTAGTTTAAATTAGTCAAAGTTTTAATAATTTAATTTTATTAATGCATTTCCTCAGGGCAAATTTCAAATTCATTCGAATATGAGGAAGTTCGACCCTTGATAAATGTGCCTTGAAATATACAGATCTGGAAAGAATCCTTTTTTTTTCCTTTTTGGCCAGATCACTCCATATCGTTATAATATAATATGTAACAATATAATATGTAACAATATCATGGTGCCAAGAGTGAGTAGAGTAGAGAGGAAAAGCAATCAGATCAGTGAGAGGAAGGCTACAGTAAGGAAGGTAAGATTGGCAAAAATATGCGTAGTGTTTTTGTAGCTGCCTTAACCGGTAGTACTCTGCCCAAAAAAGATTTAGGATATTAAGGAAAAAAAGGTTTTACCAATTTCAGCTTGAAAAGAGAGAAATTTTGAGTCACGAGGTTAAGAGCAATGATGCTTAAACTGTTTTGATAAAGGTTAGAGAACTCACAGCCAGAAGGCACTGGTTAGCTTTCAAATAATATTGTAATATATAATATATTTAATTACATAACATATTATTCAATCTGAGAAAACAGTGTTTTAGCATTAATTTATATCCACAACTTGAAAATGCTGTTTTTTTACATGTATACATTACCAGATTTTAAGTATGAGTCATTATTTCTTGAGTTTAACACAACAATGCCCATTAAATAAGTAAGGAACATAGTTTTCAGAAACCACAGAAGCATAAATAATGGCACTATTTCTTGCCCAAACAAGGGAAAGTTGTGCACACACACATTTTTAAAACCATTAAATCTTGGTGTAATGAGGCTGTTTCCACAAAATACAGACAAATACAAGAGGTCCTCTGCACTCAACCCATTATCAATATATTAAGGACATTGAAATATTGCAATATATTGCTTCATATATTTTACACAGGGTAAAACTTTGTCCCTGTGTAAAATGTATAATTAAGCAATAGAATTCTTAATGAATCAGATGCAAGTTGAGTAGGATTGGCCATACCAGGGATGTTTTTGATGTAGTTGGCCAGCTAATATATTGCAATATATGGACAAACAATCCCTTTTTTGTTTAAAAGGTAAGGCACATTTTAGTAGCTTAAGGCATAACAAGTCTCAATGTCCTAAATATACCAGTAATGGGTTGAATGCAATTTGTCTATATGTATTTTGTGATCACAACCACCTTGCACCCTTGCTTAATGGTTTTAAAAATTAGTGGCAAGCACAACTTCCCCTTGTTTTTTATAGTTTATATAGGAGCATGGGATAATGGGTTGAGTGCAAAGGAACTCTTGTATTTGTGATAACAACCTCATTGCACCCTTGTTTAATGTTTTAAAAAATTATTGGTGAGCACAGCTTTACCTGGTTTGTTATAGTTTATGCAGGAGCATGGTATAATGGGTTGAGTGCAGAGAACCTCTTGTATTACCTATTTCCTGCCCTCCATTCAAATTGCCCAATGCCATCCCAACAATTCAGGAGGACACTGGACAACATGAATGGAGGGCAGAAAATGCCCATATGGTGCAGCTCTAGTGTTTGGTTAGACATATAAAGCAATCCATAGCAAAACATGCATATAAACTACTGTTTATTACCTTCAGTAGTAGTTAGAATAGAATCTGTGCCACTAAAGGATGACTATATCCCTCCAAATCCCACTGCAAGCCTTATAAATGTCTGTAGAAAGCCAGAAGGACATCTTGAAATACAAGGGTATGATTCAGTGAGTATAAGATTTGAAGTTAAAAATATAGAATAAAAAAAGTACCACAGTATGCTAAATTTTTTGGTCCAACGGTAGTTTTACAAAGCATTTTAGTTTGGTGAAGGAAATGACCAGCATGTTAGCAAATTTAATTTCACTTAAGAAATCCATTAAATGACAATTAAAATTATTTTATACAAAATAAAAATGGTAATACATACTTTTGATTACATCTGCAAATTGTTGCGATTATTTACTGATTGAATAGAATACTAATGGGCACTTTTTTAAAGATTGTAATCAAAGCTGATTGCCTACTTTGTTATGATGAACTGGGTTATACATTATGAAAAATCATTGGAACCTACACAAAAAAAGAAAAAAAATCAGAATAGAAAATCAGGGGCACACAAATGGGGTGAAAAGCATGCTCTCAAAACCATTAAGTTAATAATATATAATATGGCTCAATGGCAATGCAAAACATTGTTAAAACCCTGCACAATATTATCATAGGCTAAATCCAGTTTACTTTCCAAACTAAATTGACTTGAAAAGTATGACTGACTGCCTGATCTACATCTGGATACAACATTTGCTATAGCCAAAATGCAGCTTTCTGGTCTTGTAACAGCTCCATATGACTCCATTTTTTGAGTATATCTATTTGATATAAATAAGGATAAACTTATTAAACAACACCAAAATCTACACTTTATTTTTTTTTTAAATATTGATAGATATTAATAATAAAGTATTTTATATTATAAAGGACGTAATAACACTATTCCGAGCAGGCCCGGACTGGCAATCTGTGGGTTAGGGCAAATGCCAGATGGGCTGCTATAAGGTGCCATAGAAAGTTAGTATTTAGTGGGCTGGTGGGGGCGGTTTGGGCCTCTATGTGGGCTGATTGGGCCTCTGTGTACCTGAAATGCCAGGGCCTATTTTGATTCTCAGTCCAGTCCTGGTTCCGAGTACTAAAAAGATCATAAACAGCGTGCCTTACTCTCTAGTTTTAATGCAAGCCTAAGGGATGTAGTTAACAGAAGAGAATACAAACAGGAATATCAGCAGATTCATCAAGACTCAGGTGTAAGACATTTTTTTTTTAGCATTGGTGCAAATAAATAATTTACAGGTCCTGAATAAAACAAAGGAAATTCTCTGACTCTACAGGAGTTTATCAAGAAAAAGATATGGAAGAATTGACTTAGATTTGATGGCACATTTAAGGAACTTGTTCATCACATTTAATGCATGCAATAGAATTCAAGCTAGATTTATTCCAGTTCAGCCTCTGCCATTTGATTGCCTTATAAACTTGGAATAAATTTAGGGAAAACATACAAAAAAACTGAATATTTTCCATTCTACAACAGAAAAGCCTTCTAGTGCCTCATATGTTCTGCACAGACATGAAAAGAAAAATTTTATAATATTGTTTAATGTACTAAACTGTAACATACATAAATCCCAAAGTGACTAATAAAAAATAATATATATTTTTATTGTTGCTTACTAATATGCTTTTTTACTGGTAAGTAAACAAGAAAAAACATTTTGAGTATCAAACTAAATTCACACGCTGACCCCTGACAGATTCTTTTTTTTTAGTCAACAAGCATTCCTATAAAGAGGCCATATTCATCACTCACTACTCACATGTAAAATAAATAATATTAATAATAGAATATATCATGTTAGAAAATACTGATACTTAAAAGTTAGCCACAAGGAGTTGCTGTGAGAGAGGAAAATCCCCAGGAGAGGTTATATAAGGAAGAAATCAGATCACTACTTCCTCTTTGACTGACTCCTATAGGAGCTGTGAAGAAAAAAACAAAATGCTAAAAAAAACAGCTTGGGTTATATTTTGAGATTATATTTTGGCTCAGCTAATGGCCTAATGGTGTTTTTGTATACATATGAAGTAAGCTTTATGTATTTACTGTTTATAATTATTGGGTTTTTATTAACATTTAAATGTTTATTTATATAAATATATGCCAATGTAGGTTACAGGCCCATTGACCATTTTCGAAGGGTAATCAGGTTTTCTAAACTTAAATAATTTTTCAGCATGATTTCAATGAATAGGGTGTAAGAGTTCAAGAATGAGGAGGAAGAGGACACCCAGTCTTGAAGTACTGTATATCTTTTCTGGCAGTAGCTTTTCTGCAAATATTACATTTTCTCATGATTATTTTCTCAAATTTTCTGAATTTCTCTTTCTCAATTTGTGTCCAAATATTCTTTATGAGGGGCAACTTACTGTATTTTTTTCAACTTCATCCCCTCAACACCACAGAAATCTAGTATTTTCCCATTTTATTTCTTTCTGGTGTTAGATATGACTGATGTAATATATCTGGAGGGATTTCCTGATAATGGCTATAATGTAGAATTTTCAGGGCCTTAGTATGCAGATTGAACACATCAGCTCTGGTATATGTGCAGTCCTCTGTTTTATACTGGCTCTTCAATTTCTTCCTCTAGGTATGCCCTGGTATATTTATATATGTAAGCTGTGTATTACAAATTCTTTCTCTAGGGATGCCTTAGTGAAATGGTTTTATCTTAATCTGACATATGATCTAAGATTTACTTTGAGTGGTGTCTGACTTGCATACAGTAAAACAGTTGCTTTGCTAGACTGTATGCCTTACATGATCACATGTGGAAATGCCTTTTCTGTTAGAAGATCCCTTATGCAACAGATTCTCTATCTTTTTTAATAAATGCTTTATACAGTGAATATGTTATAATCTATAAATCTTACAACTGGATAGCATAAAAGCATGGTATGACTATATTGTATTAATGATTACACTAATATTTCCATACGTAGATAATGCTAATACAAGGCTGCCAAAATAAAAGAAATGTGTCTTTATTATCATTAAATAAATTCATTTATAAAGACTTAATTTACGAAAGAAAATGTCACATACTCCATGGTAAAACTCTTGGACTTGGTTTATTTTTGTACCAAAAGAGAAACTGGAAAT
Source organism: Xenopus borealis (assembly GCA_024363595.1). Taxonomy (NCBI): domain Eukaryota; kingdom Metazoa; phylum Chordata; class Amphibia; order Anura; family Pipidae; genus Xenopus; species Xenopus borealis. The sequence goes on from CM044445.1 coordinate 77,244,950, forward strand.
GTGAACTTTACTTTGAAATAAATACAGATAATTGGCAAATCATATCTCAGCAATGTGAGGTGATGTTAGACAGGACAAGAAAAATAATTACTTGATTATGAGGGTGCAGCCAAGCTGACATACACTTTGAGATCAAAATAAGGTTCAGCCAATCTGACATACACTTTGAGATAAAAATAACACTACATATACTTTGAATTTCCTCTGAAGACTAAAATAACAGCACTTTAATCTGACCTTTATAACAAAAAGCAAAAATTTTGTTTCCGTAACTGGTTTTACAGTTTTTTCCCTCTACCAATAATTTAAAGTGATAATTTGCATACAAATGATCAGCCATGTGGAGCTAAAAATTAAATGTTGCGAAAAAAAATCTTTCTGCATTCTTCCTACCTAAGCTTTTTGTAGAGCTGTAAATTTTCTCCACTCATTACTAAGGGGCAGATTTACTAAGGGTCAAAGTGAAAATTCGAATAAAATTTGAATTTTTAAAATTCCAAATTTCAAAGTAATTTTGGGCTACTTCGACTATCGAATAGCCTAAAATTCAATTCGAATTGAAAAATGTGAAAATTTTCGATTTCCGAAGTACTGGCCCTTTAAAAATCCTTTGACTTTGACTATTCACCAGCTTAAAGATGCCTAATTGCCATTTTAGCCTATGGGGGACCTCATAGAACCTGTCCTGAAAAATTTCCAAGAATTCAAAAAGATTTTGCAGAGAATAATTTGAATCGTTTGATCGAATCGAACTAGTCAAATGATTTTTTTTTTTCAATTGAAAATTGACCTATTTGATCAAAATAGATCAAATTTCGATCAAAAAAGCCCTTTAAAAAAACTTCGAGGGTAGAATTTCTAAGTTTTTTACTTCTAAAATTCTTCCCTTGGTAAATCTGCCCCTAAGAGTAAAGAAATATATTTGCTCTGATGAGAATGTATGGTTCCATCGGCTATGTTTACAGGAAAGTACTTTGCTGGAAATTAACTTAAAATGAAAACTGTAATTTCATCTAACCTGATAAAGGGGGAGGGGTTGTGGGAGCACTCAAATGCTAAGTCAAAATATATTTAAATATAATGGGTGTGCTCAATGCACATTCCCTGGGCCCCTGTCTCCTAAATAATTCAATATAATTGCTAATGCATATGTTTACAGAAACTGGGGATTTTTAGTTACAAAGTTATGATCATAAAGTTGATAAGCCACCATACCACGTCAAGGTAAACCCCATATGGTGGTCCCTAACTTGTAATATAAAAAGTCTAAAACCTACTGCATAATAGCATTCCCTGTAGTCAGTGTCTATGAACATTGGTTTCAGTATAAGGGCTATATCCTCCCCCGCCAATGTCCGGCTTTTAAGAGAGAGAGATTCCCAAACCAACGTCCATTTTTAAAAACATAGGGCCACCATTGGTTTAAAGTGAGGGCATGGGGTGCTACAACCACTGAAGCTAAGCCACAACAATGTACAAACAAAGGGGAGTTGTGGGAGCACTCAAAGGCTAAGTCAAAATATATTTAAATATCCAAACTTACTCAAACACATAATCTTGGGCAGTAGCATTAAACTACAAACTAACTATTGTAAAGTGGCAAAAGGCCACAGAACATATTTCCAAATACTCTAAATATTCCTCCCATTGGGAAACACTCCAAAGGTTCTCCTACCTTGGTACTACACCCCAGATAAATTATATAAATTTCATAAAGGAAATTCATAAAATTGTTGGAGGCAATGTGGAGAAGTAGGCACGCTACTTCACATTATGTGGCAATGCCCACTAATCAAACCAGTTTCGGCACAGTTGTTTTCAGAAATATCAAAGTACATAGGTTGGACAATCCACCCCTCCCCCCAACTAGCTTTACTCCATATCGATCTACATCTAATCCCACACATCCACAGACTATGTGTTACCCACATACTGTGTGCCGCAAGGCATTCTATAGTTTCCAATTGGAAAAATTGTTCACCACCAAACACAGAACACATCCTATTTCAAGCCTTTCTCAATTTAGATATGGAAAAAAGATTGAGAGGCATAAATATCTGATTACTCTGGGGTTTCTACTTAGCTATTTACACAACATATGTGGTTTGGTTGTTACATATTATATAATATATATTATATATATATATATATATATATATATTAATATAGCGTCCTGATTTTAGTCCATTCTCTACACGATTTTGTCCTTTCTCTGAATAGGAACATGTGTCTCCATATTATGGGAGGATTTGGGAGCCTTGTTACTCCTGCTGTTATTCTACTTTGTTACTCTGAGTTCTTGTTTGAAGTTCTAAACATGTGTTAATATGGAACTGGCAAACCACCGATCTTTATGTCACTGCTCAAAAATGTAATGATACCATAATTACTTCTGAAACACTGTATTCTTATCGAAGGTTTGCATTTCTTGTTTTTATGAAAATCTTCAATAAAACCTGTTAAGTTTAAAAAAATATATATTTAAATATAATGGGTGTGCACAATGCACATTCCCTTTGTAACTAAAAATCCCCTGTTTCTGTAAACATATGCATTAGCGATTATATTGAATTATTTAGGAGACAGGGGCCCAGGGAATGTGCATTGAGCACACCCATTATATTTAAATATATTTTGACTTAGCGTTGGTTTGGGAATCTCTCTCTCTTAAAAGCCGCATACTGGCGGAGGAGGATTTAGCCCTCAAATTGAAACCAAGGCTCAACACACTGACTACAGGTAATGCTATTATGCAAAGAAATAAAAGACTTATACTATGTAAACAAGTTAGGGAGACTCCTATAATTTGGGGTTTTTCATTACTTCTTTTCATGTATTTAAGTTAACTGTATTAAGTAAATCACACCTCTACTTCTCACAAGGTGCAATTTTTTTAGTAATATAAGTTTTGATTCACAACTTTTTCTTTTTAAACAAGTTAGGGACCACCATATGGGGTTTACCTTGACGTGGTATGGTGGCTTATCAACTTTATGATCATAAATTTGTACAAAATAATCCCTGTTTTTAAATAATATGCACTGGCATTTATACTGATTGATTTACTTGTGAGACAGGGGCCCAGGGAATGTGCTTTGTAAGTAGCACTTCCATTATACTTAAATTTACTTTTACTTAGCCTTTAGAGTGCTCCCACAATCCCCCTTTTTGATATGGCGTTTCGCACATCACTACTTATATTTTATGGCCACATAGTAAACTGTCGGCCTCCAACAATCCAACAAACAAGAGGTCAGCAAATTCAGAGAAAGGTTTATGTTCTAGGAGAAAAGTCAAGATAAAGCAGCCTAAGTGTGAATATAGTCAAATCAAACCATAAAAACAAAGAGCTGCATTTTCTAAAAAGATTCCTGGAGTAAGTTCACAACTTGCATATATATCATTTTCGATTTTCACCCTGAGGCACAACTTTTTTTTTTTTACAGTTCTATCAGGCAGAAGTGTAAGAGTGTACCCCCTAGTGTTTATTTGGGCAACCTTTCTGCATGGGTCAGTAGCTAAAGAGATTAAAAAACAGAGCATGGTGCACAATGCAGCATCAGGAGGCACAATCCAGCCTTGCCTATACTGCCTGCTAGGTGAGGGGATGATCAGGGAGTAGGGGACACTTACTGTACCTCCCTCTCCCCACTTGCTCCCCTTGAATAGAGCACCGTCCAATGCAGGCAGGGTCTTCTTACAAAGGGTGAAGTTCAAAGAAGCAGTAAAAAGTAAGCTATCATAATATAATGTGACTGATTTACAAAGGTAGGTGTTAAATTGCACCAGTACAGTTGCCAATAGCAACCAATCAGTAATAGGATTTGAAAAGACTACTAAAAGTAATGGTCTGGTGGTTTCTACGGTAACCACACTGATGCAATTTAGTACATATGTTCTCATAAAATTTACTGTACATAGTATACTTATAATTCAGCAATTTAAGAAATACAATACTAGACAACTTCCCCCCTTCCCCCGGTTTCCATAGCTAACAAATGTAAAATTGTCTATTATTGTGTGTATTTAGTAACATGTCTTTGATGGAAGAACCCTTGATTGCCTCAGGGACTAGCACAAAGTGCTACTTCAAATTGCTTCACAGTTAAATGACACATTCTTTATTACATGTAATTTGGGGTTATTTAAGATTTTAGTTTAAAATACAAAACATCTTTTTCATCATATAAAGCTTCAATAACTAAAGTTTATTTGAATGGTAAAAAAAAGGCATTTATGGTGCTAAAATAAAAGAACATCATCTTATTTTGGTGTTTAGAGTTCTGAGCATGAAAATAAATGTTTGTGAGAAAACACCTTCCAGTGGATAGCATTCCTTTAGCATTCCTGTTTTCCTGATAGCATTCCTTTTTATTCAGTTATCTGTTAAATTATTTACATTTTTGTTCTGCAGCTCTGAGGCTTAGAATTCAAGGGTTACTGGATTCCTATGGAGCAATTTTAAAATCAAACTAGAAGCTGATTAGAAAAGGGCCTGGAAATAAATGAAGTCAATGAAAGCATAATTGACAGTTTTTCTTGTTGTCAGGGTCAGTGATGCCAGCATTTGGACAGTATTTTCGCTACTCATTTGAGTAGCTGAATTTCAGCTGAATCAAGGAAGTCACAGTGTAGTTGATTTAGACTTATAATTACTAGATACTGTATAGTGTGAAAATCTGTGCAGACATATTTTGTACATATTCTATGGAAATCATTTATTGAGCAACAACTTTTTCAGATAAGACTTTTAATACCAAATACCCGACTTTTCCAGGATTTATTATGCGACAAACTGCAACAATTCCGAATACAAAAATACTCCAGGTAAAACCTGCTGAAAACATGTAGAAGTCAATGGCACATGTCCCTTCTGGAAGATCTTTCTTTGATTCATGGTTTTAGAGTTTTAGGAATATTTGTTAAGCTGACTTTTCAGTTACAATACAAAAAAGTTGCAGTTTTTGCAATTTTTTGTTACTTTTCCTGATTTCAGTTTGGATTTTTTTTTAATAAATTTCATGACATTAGTGTTTTTAGATGTGGTTTTAAAATCCTCTAAAACCACTAAAACTCTACCTTTAGGGGCAGATTTATCAAGGGTCAAATATTTTATTCGATCAAAAAAACTTATCCTATGGGAGCAACTTGGTATGTTTAAAATAGCAAAGTAGCCATTCCAAAATTTTTTTTTAAAGGGCCAGTACTTTGAATTTGAAAAATTCTAATATCTGAATTTTAACAATTGGAATTGAATTTTGGGCTATTCAATAATCGAATAAGTCCAAGATTAATTCGGAATTCCAATTTTTAAAATTCAAATTTAATTGGAATTTTCATTTCAAATCAATTCAACCCTTGATAAATCTGCCCCTTAATAAATAGGCCTGTACATGTGTTGAAGTACAATCCCAACTTCCCTTGATGACCACAATGATACTGGAATTATGGGGTGGAAGGCAACACTGCATTATGGGTATAAACATGATAGCACTTTTTGTATGCTGTGCTTGTAAATGACCCTGAAAGGCCACAATATAATTAAACGGGTGGGCAAAATAAAAATCGCGAGATAAGAATAAAGATTTGCATTTTACAAGCAATAATTTTCATTATACAGTTTATTACATCATACAAACATTAAATTGTGCAGATTTCTTTTGTCTGTGTTGCACACAAAAGACAAAATAGTCACACAGAGGATACATTGTCCGCATGTCCCACATGTTTTCTGCAAAATACCATTTACTATGTAAGGAGGTACAGTGTAAGTTTATCCATGTGCACTTGTGCAGTAACCCATAACAACCAATAAGATATTTGCTTTTAAGCAGGTGACCAGTAAATGTTTCCTGCTGATTGGTATAGGTGATTATAGTTTGCAGCTTTATAACACTGGGCCTTTAAAGGGACTGTAAAGGCAAAAAAATAAAATCCTGTTTTTACTTTTTTAATGAAAAAGACATTTATTTCCAATATACTTAAATTCAAAAATAAGTCAGGAAACCTGACTTATGCAGTGAAATTCCCCCTTCATTTACTGCTGGGGATAGGAATTGTAAAATGGTCCCTAACTGCTCTGCAGAGAAACAGTCACACTTTCAAACAGCAGGGAGGAGCCCCCCTCACATTACTTACCAGAATGAAAGCAGCTCATCTGTTTCCCTGTAAAACAGCCAATGTAGAGATTTGTATCCACAGTGCAGTCTGTATATTTTGATTCTATGGCAGATATTACTTGACTTGTGCTGTTTTGATCATCATTTATGATGATCGCTATGATTAACCTCCCAACTGAAGCCCAGATCACACTGAGCATGTGCATAGTCTTGATATTGCAGAGATGTCTAGCAAAGTTATAAGATGACAGCCCCCTGTGCCAACTTAGAAAGCATAAATAATTAGTTTGATTAGGCTTCTGGTGCAGAAAGTTCATGTTTATAGTTAGTATACAAAATACAGCATTTCTAACATTATTCTATTTTAGACTTTAGTTGCCCTTTAATGTTTTCTATATATTTAAATTATGTAGCTGCACTAAATTCCAGGTATCAAATGCTATTTAAAATAATGCACACAAGGAACAAAGACAGCAATAAAAACATCACCCAGCCACAAAACTTGTACTGTGTGATTTTTTATTAGATTCCAGCCTTTGCAAATCCAATTAATACCTGATCTCAACATATCTGTATGTTAGTAAATATTAGATGACACTGACCAGTTCATTTCTGAAACCGCATATGGCTCATTAAAAAAAATAGCCAGCATTTACATATCAATATTTGTTATTTACAGCTTCTGCTTGGCTGTCTGATTTTTATTATACCTTGCAAGCAAGCTTAAATAATAAAACAGCAGTAAACGCTGTTAAACAAATAAGAGACTGAATACTATTTCCAAATCCGCTTAGAGTGTTGTTTGAGTGCGAATTAATAAAATTCTAATTTGCTTTCCAACATTCAATAATGCAAAAATGACTGACTTTATTACATAATAACTTTAACCAAAGGTGGTGCAAGACCTGGGGGGGGGTCGGGGGGTGGTATTTACAAAAGTGGTTTTACCCATAAATTGGAGTTAAAGTTAAATGTTTGTTTACTCCAGAAATTCATTTAGTGAAAAAAAATCACTCTAAAATCACTCTAAAAGCTAGTTTAAATTATGGCAAACTATTGTCTTCCACTTTGAGTAAAAGTATTTCCAATGACTTCTCAATTTTCTTGCATCAGCTATTAACATTAGGGTGATAAACTGCTGTATACTGCTTATTCTGGTAATACAGTTTATCTACATACTTGTAACTGCTATATACTGCTTATTCTGATAATACACTTTATCTACATACTTGTAACTGCTGTATACTGCTATATACTGCTTATTCTGGTAATACAGCTTATCTACATACTTGTAACTACTATATACTGCTTATTCTGATAATACAGTTTATCTACATACTTGTAACTGCTGTATACTGCTATATACTGCTTATTCTGGTAATACAGTTTATCTACATACTTTTAACTGCTAAATACTGCTCAATCTGATAATACAGTTTATCTACATACTTGTAACTGCTGTATACTGCTATATACTGCTTATTCTGGTAATACAGTTTATCTACATACTTGTAACTGCTATATACTGCTCATTCTGATAATACAGTTTCTCTACATACTTGTAACTGCTGTATACTGCTATATACTGCTTATTCTGGTAATACACCTTATCTACATAATTGTAACTGCTATATACTGCTTATTCCGATAATACAGCTTATCTACATACTTGTAACTGCTATATACTGCTATATACTGCTTATTCTGGTAATACAGTTTACTACTTTGCGCGACCAATCTCCCCCAACGCATTCCCTCACTCTGCGTTTGGCTAAAAACACGCTGGTGCTAATAACACGCGGCAATTCGTTTTCCAAAGTTCCCTCGCAAGGCAACTTCGCCTAGTGTGTCCTTACCCTTAGAGTGCTCTTTACTTAAGTGCTTAGAAATATCAGTTATACAAGGCAGTTGGACAATGCAAAAGGAACTGGATTATCTTCCATCAACTTTGAACCAGCTGGGATAAGAAGAACATCGATTTGTTTGTACCTGCCAGTTCGTTACTTCTTACTCCAAAAGTGGTTTATCCTCCTATCGCTTCATAAAACATTTTGCACTACCTCCCCCCATCAAATCACAATTCTATACAAATCTCAGCCTCTCTAATCTCTTTGCCTTCCCTCTCCACGCATGAAGTATATAAAGTACTGTGTTTAACTATTCCAGGAAAATCCTCTCATATAAACTAAGAATTTACAAATCCCGCTCTCACTTAGGGGCAGATTTACTAAGGGTCGAAGTGAAAATTGGAATAAAATTTGAATTTTTAAAATTAAAATTTCACAGTAATTTTGGGCTACTTCGAATATCGAATAGAACCGAAATTCGATTCGAACTGAAAAAAATTGAAAATTCTAATTTTTGAATTTCAAAGTTCTTGCCCTTTAAAAATCCTTCGACTTTGACTATTCGCCAGCTTAAAGCTGCCAAATTGTTATTTTAGCCTATGGGGGACCTCATAGAACCTGTACTGAAATATTTTCTAAGTTTCAAGAATTCAAAGGATTTTGAGAAGAATCGTTCAAATAGTTTGATCGATTCAAACTATTTTTTATTCAATCGAAAATGGACCTTTTTGGGCCTTAGTAAATCTGCCTCTTAATCTGTCTCTCCTTTCTATTGCTGTCAGCTGGGGACATTTCCCCAAACCCTGGCCCTTACCCCATCCCAGTTATATCATGACCACAGGCTCCTTCTCTTCGGTGCAAATTCTAACGGTACAGAACTCTTATCCCTATACCCAAAAGCCCAGTTAATCTTTCCTGTGCTCTCTGGAGTGCGAGATCTGTTTGCAACAAACTTATACGCACTATGAATGACCATTTCATTGTCAATGCCTTTAACCTGCCCGCACTTATGAAACCTGGCTTTCTCCCACTGACACTGCTTCACCTGCTGCCCTGTCCTATGGGGGCCTTCACCTTACTCATACTGCCAGGCCCGGAAAAAGACCTGGGGGTGGGGTAGGTTTGCTTCTCTCTCCCCGCTGTACTTTTAAAGTTATTACACCTGTTCCTTCTTTATCATTCTCCTCATTTGAGCTTCACTGCATTAGGCTATTTTCTCCTGTTTCACTCTGCATTGCTGTCAGATAGCAACCACCTGGACCAAACGCACAATTTTTGGACAACTTTGCTGCCTGGCTTCCTTACTTTCTTTCATCTAACACCCCATCCATCATATAAGGTTACTTTAATATACCTGTTAACATTAACAGCCCTTAAGTCTCTAAACTTCTTTCGCTAAACTTCTTCTTTCCATGCACATAGGTTTCTGCTCAAGCTATTGCTGAGCACTTACAAAACAAAATTGACACTATCAGAAGGGACATTACACTACTCAACCCCCTTTGGCTTCCACCACCCTCCCTCCAAACTCCCCAGTCTCTCCTGTACTCCTTCACCCCTGTCACTGGGAAGGAAACCTCTGGCCTCTTCTCACCTTACCGCCTGCCGGTTGATCCTATTCCTTCAAAACTTCTCAATACCAATCCTTGTCTAATCACAACCTTAACTCATCTATTTAATCTCTCTCTCAACTGGACTGTTTCCTTCTCAACTTAAATATGCTCTTGTCACCCCCATTCTGAAAAAAACCCTCTCTTGATCCCTCCAATCTTGACAACCTCTGAACTAGCTCTCTGCTACCTTTCATCTCTAAACTACTTGAACGCCTAGCCCACAACCGACTAACCTCATTCCTCTCTGACAATAACCTGCTGGACCCCCTACAATCTGGTTTTAAACCACAACACCCCACTGAAACTGCCCTGACCCAGCTAACTAATGACCAGCTTAAGCCAAAAAAATTTCTCACTACTAATCCTGCTTGATCTCTCAGCTGCATTTGACACTGTAGATCACCCTCTCCTCCTCCAGTCCCTCCATTCGCTTGGCCTTCGTGGCACAGACCTGTCCTGGTTCTCTTCTTACCTCACCAATTGTTCCTTCAGTGTCTACCTCTTTCTGGCTCAAGGCTCTGTCCTGGGACCCTTATTATTTTACCTATATACTTCCTCCCTCAGAGAATTAATCAGCTTGTATGGATCCACTATCACCTCTCTGCTGATGATACTCAGATCTATCTCTCCTCTCCTGATCTCAACCCAGAACTCCTAACTCGTGTCTCCTCCTGCCTGTCTGCTATCTCAACTTGGACAACCTCTCCAAAATGGAAATGGTTCTCTTTCCTCCAACTAACACCAGTAATATCCCGGAAGTATGCACCATAGCTAACAACTCCACCATCACCCCGTCTCCCCAGGCCTGGTGCCTAGGGGTTATCCTAGATTCTGCCCTGTCATTCACTCCTCACATCCAGTCACTTGTTTAATCATGTCACTTCCACCTAAGGAACATATCCAAAATATGATCATTTATCACCCAAGATGCTGCCAAAATTCTTATTCACTCTCTCACCATATCACGTCTAGACTATTGTAATAATCTTTTAATTGGCCTTCCCCGGCAGAGACTGTCACCTCTCCAGTCCATAATGAACACTGCCACTTGGCTTATACACCTCAGCAAACACTCCTCCTCTGCCGTGCCATTCTGCCAATCCCTGAACTGGCTTCCACTTTTAATTTAATGACCCTGACATTCAAAGCACTTCATAACTCTGCCCCTCCCTACAGATCTGAACTCATCTCAATATAATCACCCAACTGCTTACTACACTACAGTACCACTACTACATTACAAGAAATCTCTTAAAACACACTTATTTAGAGAAGCCTACCCTCACTCTTAACTAACAAATGCAATCTACATCTCTCACCCACTTAACTCTAATCTTTCCCACACCTTGTATATCATTCCCTTCCCTTTAGATTGTAAGCTCTTTCTGCACAGGGCCTTCCTCGCCTTTTGTACCGGCATTGATTGTGATGAATGTAACTCCATATGTTCTATGTATGTAATTCATGTGATTTAGTTGTATAATCACATTTAATTTACAGCGTTACAAAATAAATTGGCACTATAGAAATACATGCTAGTAATAAAAATAATAGCATACACCATACATTCTGTAATTTGTTACAAGAAATTACAATATAATACCAAACATGTTTTTCTTGGTGTCAATCTTTCCTACTCCAATTCTGTTTAGGACAACTTTAAAATTAACCCTGCTTGGAAGTCAATATTTTAGTACTTTTTTGACAGCATGAAGAATGAATTGGGTCAAAATAGAAAGATAAGTAACATAAAATGGGATTTTAACAATAAAGAAATGGCCCCTTGCATTCCAAGTCCTCTGTGCTTCATTTAAAACACAGATTAATTGCTTGCCTTCTGTCTGAGCTTTTTTTTGTCACTTTATGCATTTTAATTAAAGTACAGCTTTAGTCTGGCTAAGTTTGAAACATGAGATTTATCAGTGAATTTTTGAAACTTTAATGGCATGAAGCTCAGGCAGGAAGTACAGCTTTAGTCTGGCTAAGTTTGAAACATGAGATTTATCAGTGAATTTTTGAAACTTTAATGGCATGAAGCTCAGGCAGTTACAGTAGTTCATCTCCAGTTGGCAGAATATACACTATAGTGGGACAACATTGGTTTGAGCACACTCATCTTTTAATCATTGCCATATGAAGACTAATGTTTGATACAACAGTTTTTCATTAGTTTAGTTGAGGACTGCACTGGTTTCTCTGGGCTGTATCTTACTGCTCTACCTAGCAAATCTGCAGCAGCTTGTATTATGGGTACTTTACTGTATATAATATGAAGATTAAAGAAAATGGATGGCACTCCAGAATGCATGGGGGCAGATTTACTAAAGGGCAAAGTGACTAACGCTGGCACCAATTTGCCAGCGTTATTGCTTTCAATCACGTCACCGATTTACTAACAGGTGCAGGTGTCACTTTGCTAGCGAAGGAGATAGATGCTATCGGTGATTCACACTCTAACGCCAGGAGAATTTTCGTTCTGTGAATGGAAATTACTCTGCAGAATCACTAAGATGCGGATTTTACTGAACAATACCTCTTCTGCCAGACTTGCCTTCGCCAGCTCAGACTAGGCGAAGTGCAATGGAGTGCATAGAACTTCCTCAATCTTCAGATACTTACATAATTTTTTTGAGTGGAAAAACCTCTAAGTCCAAAAAACTCTGGCCTCTTTTCTTTTTTTCAGGGTGATAGGCTGCAAAAGTCTTTAAAAAAGTTTTGTGCAACCAGTTTCCCTCACACATTTTATAACATATGGAACATTATTTTACAGTGGGCTTATGTTTAGGGCATTAAAACAACTCTATTGACTTTATTTAGGTTCCCTTGACATGTCTAGTTATCAGTGTAAATGTAACATATTAGATGCACCATGTAACATAAAGGGGTGCATTCAACTCCCACCGTATGCAAATTAGCCTGAGCACAAGAACTCTAACAAAGTTGCGCTAGGCAGAATTGAATGCTAGTGCATCTTTGCTTTGATTTTCTCGCACTGCCAATGTAACACTAGTGAAAATTTGGCATTGCACGGGACGAAACTTCACAAACAAATTTTTCACCTGGCGAGGTGTTGAGATGGATGCGAAGCCGCTGGTGAATTTTCGACCTGTAGTAAATCTGCCCCCTGCCTTCTTCGCAGTTGTTAATTTTAAGGTTGTTAATTTTAAGGTACTAAGAACTATTAATGGATACAACAGTACAATTATAAATTTATCTTGACAAAGGAATTTTGTCACACATGGATTTGTGGCAAAAAATTTTATTTTGTCATTGGTGGGGGTTTTTTAAGTAAAAATTTTACTGCAAAAAAAAAACACTGATTCACTTCAATTAATTTTCAGTGAAAATAAACTTGAGAAAAAACACCCATTGACTCTAATGCATGTGGAGTGAAAATAAGTTGTATAGGTTTACATTGCTTTTTATCAACAACTGAAGCTGGGTTTACTGTCCATATCTTCTAAACTTTCATAAATTTCATAGGGCCATGCTATATGAGCTGGTTATCTGTGGAGTCCCAGCCTAAAATTAACAATTCTGTATCCCCAATTTCTATCAAGCATACTGTAGATGGAGGCACATACTGTACATACATACATATACTGTGAGAATGCAAATATATAATGAGCTAATCTGTTAGACTTTTTGTCTAAATGCATTAGTGGGTGATTTTTCTTAAGCAACTTTTTTGTATCAACGACAATTTTGTGTTTGCAACTTTTTTAGCGGGAAATTTTTTAAAATTTACTCATCACTATCCATAATCTAGTTATTTAGCATTTCACCAATCTTTTTTTTTTTTTCTTTAAGAATGCAATATTCTCTAAACAAAAGGCAACATAATAAGAGAAAAACTTGCTGGCAACCCAAATGGGACACAGTCCTTCAACACTGTAATAAAAAGGAGGAGAAGCATCTTAGGGTAGAGGTTGCTTACAGTTTTTCTTTATAATAGCCATAACAATACATAATAATGCTCCAAAAATCCTTGCTGTGCAGCATACAAATATTCTAATTCTGAAATTACAAAGCAATTGACATAGACATACAGTAGTTATTAATTCAGGTGTCATTTGACATGCATGCTGCAATTCAAGCAGACACATTTTCATCAATAAAAATAGGTTATTGCTAATATCTGCTTTACTAGTAAATCTCTTGTAAAGCATAGCTTAAAGATGTAAGCATAAATTTTAATTTGAAGGGTCCCTTTGCATTTTACTTTTTTTATTATATGATGATGATGATAATGATGATGCTAACTTGTCGTGCATGATTATTTACATTGTTAGTCCTTTATCCTTGTAAACTTGACCACAAGTATGTATGCCCTTAACAACAGGCACAGAAGTGACACATTGGTATTCATATGTATTGCCCATAACCTTTATATCCCCTTCATAGCCTATTTTAGTGTTATAATTCTATTACGCCAGTATTGGGAAACAAGTTTAATTGTTAATGTGGTTGAGACCAGAAAAATGTTTTGGTAATACATGGTGTAATATTTAATACAAAAGAGAAACCATTACCATAAAAGTATGGTACAACTATTTACCCAATTTTGGTGGAAAATAATATGTAAAACAATGTATAGTGGCTTTTGGAGAGCAACATTGAATATGGATTATATATTTATTTTTATATATAATTTTGTACATTCTTAAACATATTTCCTGTTACAATTTTATGTATGATAAAATAACAAATGAAAAACAAAACTACAAAAAGTATTGTAGAACTGATACCTATATTGGCAAACAATAAAAATACAATGCAAGCTTTTGGAGCAAAATAAGTATTTTGCCTGACGAAGGGGCATTGGTGCCCCGAAAGTTTGCAATGTATGTTTATTGTTAGTCAATATAGGTATCAATTCTACAATACTATTTGTAGTTGTTTGTTTTTTTATTTGTTATTTTCGCTACTGACTAACACGGTACCACAGTTTTTGTTTTACGGAAGTGAAAATTCAAATAAAATTCAAAGTACTTTTGGACTACTTTGTCTGTCGAATAGCCCAAAATTTGATTTGAATTGAAAAAAATATGAAAATTCTAATTTTCGAATTTTGAAGTACTTGCCCTTCAAAATCCTTTGACTTCGACTATTCGCTAGCTTAAAGATTGCCATTTTAGCCTATGTGGGGCCTCATAGAACCTGTCCTGAAAAATTTTCTAAGTTCCAAGAATTCGAAGGATGTTGCTGAGAAAATTGACCTATTTGATTGAAATAGGTCAATTTTTGATCGAAAAAGCCCTTTAAAAAAATTTGAGGTTCAAATTACGAACTTTTTTTACTTCAAAAATTTGGCCCTTAGTAAATCTGCCCCTTACTGTTTATATATGCTTTTATTCTTTTTCTTGCTTTATTGTTTAGAACAGGCTAGTTGGATGAAACCACTTTTCTTTCTTAATGTGTATTTTGGTTAAAATAAAAAAAATCCTACAGACTTATCTCTTAAGGGGTTACTTATTAAAGGTCGAAGTGTTTTTCACTAGGAAATTAATTTTAAGAGGAAAAAACTCAAAGTTTTCAAGATTTATTATAAAAAAAACAGAAGCCAAAAATCAGCAATCTCATACCTGTTGGGGTCCTGTATAAGTCAGTGGGAGAGGCACCTATCTCAATTTAAAGTTTTCATGGTCTGTGCTGGGTTTAAATAAATGTAAATAAATACATTCAAAGTCTGAATTTTAAACAAACATGCACAATTAACTGGAAAAAATGGAAAATGATAAATGGCACAGGTAAATGTACGTTTTGTTAGCCATGAGCTATTTGCCTCTTTATGTTGGATCTCAGGGAGGATACATTATCCCTGGAATACCTTAAACTCCATCTGTATATGTTGTTTTGGTCTCACAATGTAACAATATACAGTATGTATGTATCTGCTTTGTTTGGGGTGTATTTCTATATAATTTCTCCAGAACTGTATGTTTGTTAGACTAATGTTATTGGTGAAAATATTTACGGGCATATGCCTATATTTTAGTGTATCCTCTCAAAACTCTTTCTAGAATTACAACATGCATTGCAGTATCAATAAAGGGGATAAGGAAATACAAGTCTACTTTTTTCAGATTCTGTAGGTTGGCAGCCCATCAGTATGCATTCCATGCAGTCAGCCTCTTCATTTGGAAGCATCCTGCATAGAAAGCTCCCCTCCCACAGCTGTCCAGGAAGTAGGTGATGCATCCAATAGCTAAGAAAAAAAAGCTATATTAATGTGAGTTATATATCTGTAATTTTGGGTTAATTAGATAGTGGTTAAGGCACTATCCAAGAGTCAATTTCCTATACATACAGACTGCCAGTGGATCCTAGCTTTACAAGTACAAAATTTGTTGCTTGAGCTATGTAAATTTGAAATGTTCTTTGTTTTCTGGAAAATGCTGCTTTGACTAAAACTAAGTAAAGGGTAAAGCGGATCACTAGTGATCCCCTGGAATGTGAGGTACAGTTGGAGAACATGTCAAGGAGATTTTCACAAAGAGGATATAATGATGAAGTACTTGATATTAGTTTACGTAAGATACAAGAAAAGAATAGAACAAGTCTATTAGGAGGAGAATCTTCTAGAAAGAAACAAAATGACACAAGAATGGTTTTTGTAAGTAACTTTAATACTGCGAGCAGACATATAGGAAAGATTATACATAAACATTGGCATATTTTGCAATCATGTTTGCCCGATGTTTTGGAATTTCAATCCCCACCTATGCTGGCTTACAAGCGAGCAAAAAATCTTAAGGGCAGACATAGGGAGTAGTAAGATGCAGACTACCTGGTTTCTTAGTAAACCGAAATTCGGAACTTTCCATTGTCTGAACTGTTCACAATGTAATTCAGTTAATAAGGGGGAATATTTTTTCCATCCACATTCAGGTAAAAAATATGATATCAGACAATATTATACTTGTGAATCTTCATTTGTCATATATTTACTGAAATGTCCTTGTGGACTTTTGTATATAGGTGAGACGACACAAAAAATCAAGGATAGAATATCTAAACATAAATCGACTATACAAAAAGCATTAACAGCATTACCTATACCAGCACATTTTAAACAAGCCAAACACACAGTGAGCCAGTTAAGATTTCAGGTAATAGACTCATTTGGACCACTTAGAAGAGGGGGCGATAGGTTAAAACAATTGCATAGGTTAGAGATGCAGTGGATTCATAGATTGGATACAGTTTGGCCGAAAGTATTAAACAGAGAGTACACGCCTGCTATGTTTATCCGTTAGTAGGAAGTAGACATATGATGAATACGTAATGGTTTTAAGAATTTATAATGATTTCCTTTTTCTTTTTTTAAGATTATTGAATGAGGCTTGGGAAATGGATAACTCTGAGTGCCGTTTTTACTTCCGAATATGGGAATGCAGAACCAATGGATTTAATTGGCACACAAAAGGTAACGTGCTTCTCAGACTCCTCCAGTTTCCTTTTTAAGATATTAGGGGTATAATTTAAAATGAGAACATATGTAATTATTTCTTTGATTTTGATGGCATTTGTGAATAGATCACTTGGACAGTAGTCAGGCATCACATGAATTCACAGTATAATCAATTTGTCTATATGTAAATCATTTTTAGTGAATTTTAAGCACAGAGCAACTATTGTCATTAAGATCGCATTTGATGGATGATTTGGACTACAACAGACAAATAATCGACACTTTTATGGTCACTTTTAATGAATGACACTATGAAGTTATATGGTCAATTTTAATGAATGATACTATGTATTTAAATGGATAAAGAAAGAAACTTTTTGCACTAAGATTGTAATTAATTGACACAATTGTTTCCACCCACATTTCCCTGACCCCTCCACGCCCTCACTGATAACTATTTAGCACAGAGTGTTACGTATGATCACAGGCTTGAAAAAGGGTCCTGCGAGGCCCGAAACGTTGCCTTGTCTACTTTATGTTTTAGCCAATAAATACTACTTAACAAACTTGTGAGTGTGCTGCAGTGCTGTGGACTTGTTGACTAAAACTAAGGTGAATATCTGCTTGAAGTTAGCTTAACACAAAAAAGTGTTTGTCAAGGGAATAACCCCTTTAATATATATTTAGAAATATATTTTATGTTCAAAACATTCATAAATGTAGTAGTGCCTGTCAGGGGGCCTTCCAGCTCCAATACGGAGGAGACATTCAGACCAAGGAGGAAGCACTAGGGTTAATTCCAGTTCAGGAGTGAGCAAAGTCAAAGTTCAGGCAGAAGTTCAGGAGTGAGCAAAGTCAAGGTTCAGGCAGAAGTTCATGAGGCAGGTAGCAAAGGATCAGTGTCAGGGTCAAAAATCCAGTTATCAATACTAGAAGTAGTATAAAGGATCACAAGTGATTGTGATCTATAATCGGGTATTGAACCCATGACCTTGGCATCTCTTTATTTTGAGTATTGGCCCTGCTTTTGGTGCAATGACGTAAACTAGTGTTTATGAAAACTAGTGTAAATATGATGGATATACTAGTGTAAATACAGTAAATTGCACACAATTGCACACCGCACTTTGTTATAAATATAGATGGTGCATTCTCAAGATATTTCTTTGGGCATATTTTAGTTAACATTTGTGCTGGCATAATAGCACACATTATGACAAAATATTCAGAGGTCATAAAAGACTGAACATTAGCCACAGGATTACCAACTGCAAACTGTACAAACATATTACAAAAACATAATATTTGGAACTGTTATTATGACCTTGCAAATCTATTCCATTGCTGTTCCAAATACATCCAACAAATAATAAATTAAGTTGGGCAATTTTCAAAGATTGATTTCAATGTCTTTTATATTTTATGTTTTTATTGCCACGTGTACAGTAGATGTATTGGCTACAGCAGATAAAACTCTACGGAACTGATACACTTTTCTTCTTAACCCTACTACTTTCTCAACAATTACAAAAAATTACTTCCAATATGTATGCCAGAAATCATACAGTATGTCCTGTGCAGTTCATGAAAAAATAATTCATCCAGTCTCTTTTGTGTTGCTTCAGGTGTTAAAATTGATTTAGCAAAGGATGGTTGTAGCATGTTTTCTTATCCTTAAAACAACCATAGAAATCCATTTAAACTATGATATGACCATTCTCTCATCCAGGAGAAAGTCAACTTCTATTATTTGTTGCAAAAAACTGCAAATGCACTGGCAGTTATTTTGAAATCTCAGATCACCTCATGTTCTATGAGTTCCTAGATGCATTATTTTTGTTCCTTATAGTCTTGTTTCTGACTTCTTGCCTGTTCCTTGCTATGCTGAATGCTACCTGCCCTGTGTCAGAAATTATACTCAGATTCTGATCCTACAAAGGGCAGAATCAAACCCCACTATCCCCTGTTGTTTTGTTAAATTAGGTTTGTCCTTGTATTACTGTAAGAAAATTTATTTACGTGGATGAATGCTAGCAATTTATCCAGGCACCAGGACTATTCATAAGCAGTTTTGATGACATTAATTACATCTATACCTTATGTAAATTGAATTTTTCCAGAGTAATCTGTTGCACTGCTGTTCTAGCTTCCTGGCATAAAAAAATAATCAAATGAATTACATAATGATACACTAGGGGCTAACCTTTACAACAGCTTATTATTTTGAAAGTTTTTATAAAACACAAGAAGTAGCAACATTTAAAAGTTTTTTAATGGAATGCGATCAAGATGCTTTAAAGCAAACAATTCTATAACATCTAACCTACTGTGAAAAGAAATAAAAACAGCTGCAGTCAAATGGATCCTGGTTCAAACATATTCCTTTGTAGCACCTAAATTAAAAAAACATATATGCTGTGAATGTTTATTCGTTTTCTAAACTATAAAATCAGGTGTCCATTTGCAGCTACTGCTCTTTGTATGGCAGTCTGCCTGCATCTTCTATCATATTCATTAGATATCAGGTTATCATACAGACAGTATTGTAATTAATTCTATTCATTTCAAAGTAGGAAACCAATATCTTGATTTCCAGCCTTTCTGTACATCAGAGTGAGCACTAAGGGGCAGATTTATTAAGGTTTGAGTTGTGTTTTACAAGTGTTTTCAAGTTATATTTTTTTGGTCAAAATTCAAATTTTCGGGTTAAAAAAACGTTTTTTTTTGTTTTTTTAAAACTCAAATGTTTGAGATTTATTATGCCCTAATCTTGGAAATAGCTCAAATCCAAAAATACAACACCTAAAACCTGTCGAGGTCATGTAGGAATCAATGGCAGAGGTCCCTTGAACCATTTGAAGATGTTAACAGTCTGCTTAATGTTCAAGTTTTTTTGGTAGGGTTTTGCCCCAAAACCTGAACGACCAAGCGATTCTAGTTTTTTCTTATGCCAAAAACAGGATAAATTTGAGTTTTCAAATAAATTTTGAGTTCCTTCAAGGTAAAAAAAAAAAAACCTGAACACTCGACCATTGAAAAATAACATATATTTGTATAGTGCCAGCATATTTTGAACATCTACATGTAAACAAACAATTGTGTATTTCTAATATTGCACAAACTGAAAAATAAAATTTCGTGTCATTCAGAAAATTTTCCTGAGTTTTGTCCTGCAATGAAAAATGTAAATATCTGGCTCATCAATGCACTTTTCTTTTCTCATTTTTTTTTTCACCACAAAATATTCTCCAACTTTGAGCAGTCAAAAATAAATGTGTCCTATAAACCAAAAATTGCTCCAAAACCATTCAAGCTGGGTAAAATGTGAGACTATTGTCCTTTGATAAACTGTCTCTTGCTGTACATTATTTATGAAATTAACACAAAGAACAAGTGTAAATCAGTTATCACTGAAAATGGATATGCTCTAGACTTGGAAACAGATTTACAAGGTTTATATTTAATTTGATTTTGGCACAGTTACAAAACACTTTCCTGAACGTCATGAACATTTTCTTGAAAGTCATGTACATTTTTAATTGACACATTTATCGCAGCAGATCAATATGTTGAATTAGCAGAATATATTTGAGCAGTCACCATTCTACACTCTTGGGTAAATGTCCACAAAACCCTTTCAAATCATGAATCAAAGTTTAAAAGTATTCACTATAGAGACCATTCTTTCAAAGTACTTTCCAGTTTGGAAAGAAATGTTTAAGCCTAAAACAATCATTATGTTTTTTTACAAATTATATGCATCTTTACAGCTTGTTAAAATCCACTCAGCTTCCAGTTCTAATAGTTATTTACAACACTGGTAAAATTTACTGGTCTATTGTTTAGAAGGAATATATATTGGTTGCTATGGGTTATAATACATGAATTGCTACCTGCAATGACATTACTATAATAGAAACATATTTATTAATTTCTACCAGCCATGGCATTACTATTATAGAAACATATTTATCATTCATCAACATGTGCTATTAATTATACTTACCTTGCTTTTCACAAAGGCATGGTGTATAATAAGCCTACATCTTGCTGAATAAAAACACTTTCAAGTACAATCACCATGTTTTTCCCATGCTGTAAACCAGACACAGAAAGTGTCCAAGTCCAGTTAGTGTCCTTTCTGGTATTTGGCATGAGAGTGACATGTGCACTGGTGGTCCAGAGGTGGCGGTAGCTCCATGGTTCCACTGAGTCAAAAGGTGCTACTGCTCTTGATTCAGAATGGGAGGAAGGAAGAACTGTGGACACAATAATTTATTTTACTTTGCTTTGAGAAGCTAATGGAAGACTGCCTTCATTCTGGTGCCTGCTCCAAAGTATTTTCAACTACAAAAGTGCAAAGTGTACATTTCAATGCAAGTACTGTACCTTTAATGAATGGAGTTTTATATGCAACTGCCATGGGGGGAAATATGTGCGTACACAGATGTACCTGCAATTGCAAATGAACCCTCAAACTTTTTGAGACACAGAACTATAGTTTATGATATATGAAAGTCAAAATCCCTTTTAAGCCAATATCAGACTGCCTTCATCTGATAGAAAGTAGGTTTTACATTAGCTAGGAGTGGTACTGTAGTTCCCACTTGATTGCAAAGCACACTGCTTTCTCTTTACAAGCAAGCCTTGTGTTGATGGACACTTAAATCTAGCCCTTGGTGTTTTCTTCCTTCAACTAGAGGATGTATTAGAGCTAACCATCTTTGAAGTGACAGACTGCTGAGTGGGAATATTGATATAATTTGATGGTATATTCTTTTAGTAGGCTTTTATTTGAGAATAAAAGATGACCCCTTTCATAAAAGAAAGAAGGCACCCAGTTGTGTTTTTATTAATAAGATCATTACTTCCTTTTAGAGAGATGAGCAACTTACATGCTTTTAGGCATTCATCTTCCGACTACTTATTCAGCATTTCTTACAATAGAGGATTGAAAACAGAAACACAGTTACAGAACAGCAAGTAAAATAACATTGTAAATAAACATTTAAATAATATGGCTTTGGTCGTTTGCACATTAAAGCAAGAGGACATCTGTGTTCAACACACTAAATAACACATGCACTGAAATATGTGCTCTCAGTACTTAGTATTGTATATCTATATATATTTTATTATTTTATATATATATTTTTTTTTTCTTATTTACAGCCCATATAGGTTAGTGTACACCATTTAAATATAAACTAAGATTGTGAAAATTAATATTAGTATATGAGAATAGACTTAAGACTAACTTTTAAAAATGGGGAGCAATAACCATAAATTGTTCAAAACCTGCACTGAATTTAAAATGAAAAAAATATATAGAGAGAGCATACATTTGTCATTTACTTTTTAAATTGCCTTTTTAATTATAGTTTCCTTAAAGAAAAGACCATTCTTCAAAACTAAAGTCAAATTAATGGGACAGGTGTTTTTATGAAATAATGCTGTGAGGTAGAGTCCCCACATGTCATGAAATGCAGAACTCACGTTTTCAATTTAACGGTCCCTGGTTTTATGATTATAACAAAGCTCAGCAAAATGTTTGTAGTAAAATATTGTGTCTTAATCAAATAAAATGGAAATTTAATTGAGTAGGTTATGGTCACAGGATGATAGATATAATTAAAATGTTAATATCTTTTTTAAATATATTCTGCAATTAAGACATCATTAGTTGGTTAATGAAATCCAAGGAATGCAAACCAAAGAGAATAGGCATATAAAATATGGAATAATATATCTTCAAATGCATTATTAGCTTATTTTTTGTAGATTAAAATTAGTTTACAGAGGAACTCTTTGTGGGTTAATTCTATTTCTCATGTTTTGCCTGTGAAGGCAAATGAATTAGGATGAACATAATCCATTTGCAGCCTGGTGGCTCATGCCTACCTTCCACTGAACCAAGCACAATTTTTTTGAATGTACTGTATAAAGGGCCTGTAATTAACTACTAGCTAATCCAGAGAAAGGTGAAAAGTTCCATGAAGCCTCAGAAGAGAGGATGGACATATCACTTTCTTCATAGTACACAATGTAAAACCCTTGTCAACATTTCAGATGCCTTCATCATCTCTGAACTAATATATCAGTGACTTAGCCAAAAGAGTTCATGATTTGCATATCTTTATAATGTACATATTGGTAATTTTCTGCCTTACTCCAGTGTAAATAATCCAAACTTGGCAAGCCATTCCCCTGAACACTTGTCATGATATAATGAAATATTACTGACCTCCTGTTTTTGTGCTAAAACAGTTTTACAACATATAGCTTATGCTGTGATAATATAAATTGTGTCTACATTTATTGGTCTTACAGGAAAAGAAAAAGTTATCTGCACTTTCATGGTAAGCTAGTTTTCTCAATGTGCTGTTTCAGTTACCTGACAGGTATTTAGACAAGTACACATGCTTTTGCATGCTATGCTTTCCAAAGCAGATATGTCATCTATATGACAAAACAAATTTGACATCCTGAGGGGTTCATCACAGTTCGACACAGTGGGTTAAAAACAGTAAAATGCCTGTATTCCAGCAGAATGCATAGAAAATAATTAGTAGAATCCATTAGGAATAAGGATGCTGGTCAGTGGCATAGTGTATATATAGGGAGAGAGAAAGAGAGAGAGTATATACAGAGAAAGAACAGGGCAGGCTACAGCTTCATTAATAATGTTTCTGTTTACCAGGCTGATCATTTACATATACGAATTAATTAGCATCACAGCATGAAAACTACACATTTGAAGTCTGGTCACATTAAGATCAGACTTTAAAAGTAAGCCAATGTTACATATGTTTGTAGCGCATCATACAGCTCTAGTTACTCTGTTACTCAGAACATGATTGAACTAGATGAATGCTTTTTATTGCTAAGATCTGAGAGCATTTGCTATGTTTCATATCATAGTGACATGTCAATCTTATGAATAAACATATCAAGTAGAGACTTTACATGTAGTAAACAGTGCAGAGCAGAATAAATACAGTACTATAAAGATGGGAACAAATGATAGAACACAGCACACATTTAAAACTGTATTTTTGTATTTAACTTTCATATTACAACTTGATGATTGGCGCCAATGTAATATTTCCTATGTTCCAACAGATTTTTATTGTGAAATTACCTGAACTAACAGAAAGCTATCATGATGGACATACAAATAGTAAAAAGTTAAAAAGTTGTATATGAACTCCATTCTGAAATTGGGAAGGACCATTGTGTTCCTCTTTAATTTTTACCCCCTTTATAGATAAGTAGGAAGTGCATTGAGGGTACATGTGATTGTGTTGAGTAATAGCATTGCAATTAGGGGACATGGTCATCATTACTCATGAATTAGAAAACTAGCAGAGGGTTCATATCAAAAGCAATCATTTGACTTCCTTGGTTCGTTCAGAGAGCATCACAGTAACCAAGGGCATTGTGAGCACTGCCATTCTCCTTAATAGTATTTTCTTATTTTTAACATTTTATGGCAGAAGAAAACTAAAACTGCAAGATCAGTCCTAAAGGATGATGAAAAATTTTCTGACTCTCAAGAACATTTTCCTGACAGTTAGGAGAGTGTTAAATAAATTAAATGTTTTCAATTGTCAGTTTTTCAGTATGTGCTTTGAACTAGACCCACAATAGGCCAGCAACTAACCCTCCAAATCAATGGGACACGCAAAACCAGAAGTGCCATCACATTTGTGTTAGCAGTTACAGTAGTTACTTCAGCTCTGGTTCAAGAGCTTTGGTAGCTTCAAATTTGTATGTTCTCCCTTGCAAATAAAACGGATCTATCACTTTCTTCATTGCACACAATACAACTTAAAAGGTTAGAGTTGAAGTTAATGTTGAAGTGTAATGGCTGCATGAACCTGCCAATAAAGCCCTGTTATACTCTACTCATCCTCAGCTACCTAAACATAGCAAGCAGCCTGGGTAGCTGTCCCTTCAGGCAAGACTGTTCTGTAGTGTAGGGATCACAGCCTAATATGGATTTAGGTTTAATGATTTCCTTGATCCAACATGTGGGGTTCAGGTCACGAAACAGAGATCCTGAGGGTGCATCTATCTACTGTATGTGGTACATACAGGGATGTCACAAGGTCTGGCTCTGAAATATATTGTTACCTGACATGTACAGTACCTCAGAGAATTGTGAGTATCAAAACCCTGATTTGCTCTTTAAGAGAAATAAAGAGCCTGTTGCTATTTGTTTTGTTCAAGAACCTTCTGGCTTCCAATTCTTTATTTAGTCACACAGAACAAGTGAGGTGTAGTTGCCAAACACCATTACATCACCCTTTCATGTAGCAAAGAGGAGAGAGGGTAAAATTTAATTTCCTAGCTGGACAAGGTCTAGCCAAGCCTAGTTTGGGTTACATGTATTCATAGATTCTCTGTTGTTTCTTCTTTGTTTCTTCCCCCCCCTCCATTTTTTTCTGTATCCCATTTAAAACTATCTATAAATAAAGAATGGATTGTCTAGATTAAGGTTTTTTTCTACCTCGAATAAACTCACAACTCGAATCTTTGCTTATTTATGAAAAAATCCAAATGTAAAAAACTTGATTGAATGCAATCAGGGGAAAAACTCAAATACTCAAATTGATCAAGTTATCTACAAAAAAAACCTAGAAAAAAAACCTAGATGACCTTGAATTGATTGCGTTTTCAAACAAAAACCATTGTAAATAACCCACAAATCGTGAAGGCAAAAAACTACTTCAAATGGTTCAAGGGACCTCTGCCATTGTCTTCAACATGACCTCAACAAGTTTTAGATGGTGTATTTTCAGGTTCAGCTTTTAGAAGCTTTGGGGCATAATAAATCTCAAAAAAACCTAGTTTTTTTATCCTGACAAATTCAAGTTTTTTAATGACTAACCTCGAAAAACTAAAATTTTCCAGGTAAAATACAACTCTACTTTTAATCAAAAACCCCCTTAATGGCAACTATAGCTTCCTTTTTATTTTTCCTTTGTCTTTGCAAAGTGGAAATATTAAAGGCCAAATGTATATTAATTGTTTTTGTAATGTTTTCTTTTGCTTTGAGTAAGGTGTTTTGGCAGAGATTTACATTTTAACACCACTGCCAACTGTATTCTTTTGATATCTGTATAGCTTTTATCATTTATAAAATGCAAAATCACACACTTTTTGTTCTTAGTAGTCAATATAGAAGTAGAAAAATCTCAGGTTTTTGTAGAACTCACCAGTAGTGAAGGGAGGTCCAGGTGCACCAACCTGAACCCTCAGCTTGGGAAGCAAACCACCATATAAAGAAAAAAGGCAGGCACTAGCAGAGACCAATCTTCCAGACAGGCCTGTCAAATTATCAAGTAGTTTATTTTAGTACACAAGGGTACAACCTAAGCCTGATGATTTCACAAGCCTGCCTGGAAGATTGGTCTCTGCTAGTGCCTAATTTAATCATTTATCACCCAAGATGCCACCAAAATTCTCTTGTCATATCACGTATTTACTACAATAATTCTCTGTTAATTGGCCTTCCCTTCCAGAATGTCACCTCTACAGTCTCCAATCAGTGCTGCTGCCAGGCTGATACAGGTACAAAATAAAATCCTGAAGGTTTTTGTCACCTTAACAAAATCATGAAACAGAGAGAAAAAAGTTTGTGTTCACTAAAACTTGCATTATGAAGAGATTTATGAAATTTATGTCATAGCCACTTAAAGAAAAAGAATTACCATCGCACACTCTGGCTGCATACCCTGATGCTTGACAAACGGGCCACGCCCCGAAATATTGCATCCACAATAAACAAGCAAGGGTTTCACTGATAGCATTTCCCTTGTTGTGATGGTGATTTACCCACTTCCCTAGCCACTTAAACCCTTTAGTAAAGGAGTTTTCAACTTGCAGTATACCCAATTTGTTTTATAACAGTTATATGCTTGATACTATAATATAGTAATAAAAAAATATTAGAGCATGACAGCCAAGTAAATATTTGAACACAAAGGATTCTAATTATATTAGTAAGTGGAACTGAAAAACTGCTTAATGTATATTTACAGTCCATTTATTTAAATGTTTAATAGAAGATCTTAGCAAGTCTTTCCTTGCACCACAGACCACATTTTGTATTAATATTTCCTCCAAAAGGTTTAGTTTGTTTTTTAATACAGTGCTTCAAAAACATTTCTCATATTCAGTTTTCAGGTTAAAGAGTTCAAGCTGAAATTACATCTATTGAAATTACAGGCCAGTTAGTCTGACGTCAGTGGTAGGAAAGCTTTTCGTAGGATTAATAAAGGATAGGATACTGGACTTCACAGCAAATAACAATACTATGAGTTTGTGCCAGCATGGTTTTATGCTGCCAGACTAACTTAATTTCTTTCTATGAGAAGGTAAGCAGGGACCTGATTCTGGGATGGCTGTGGATGTGATTTACTTAGACTTCGCTAAAGCATTGAGGATACTGGACTTCACAGCAAATAACAATACTATGAGTTTGTGCCAGCATGGTTTTATGTGTAATAGATCTTGCCAGACTAACTTAATTTCTTTCTATGAGAAGGTAAGCAGGGACCTGATTCTGGGATGGCTGTGGATGTGATTTATTTAGACTTCGCTAAAGCATTGATACAGTGCCACACAGAAGGTCACTGGTTAAATTAAGGAATGTTATCTGTAACTGGATATAGAACTGGCTAAAAGATAGACTACAAAGAGTGGTGGTAAATGGAACATTTTCTAATTTGACCAGTGTTCCATGCAGGATGCTGCCACTTTGCAGAGTGATTTGTCTAAGTTGGGAAACTGGGCAGCAAACTGGAAAATGAGGTTCAATGTTGATAAATGCAAGGTTATGCAATTTGGCAAAAATAATATAAATGCAAGTTGTACACTAAATGGCAGTGTGTTGGGAGTTTCCTTAAGTGTGAAGGATCTTAGATTTTTATAGATAACAAGTTGTCTAATTCTGCGCAGTGTCATTCTGTAGTTACTAAAGCAAATAGGGTTCTGTCCTGCATAAAAAAAGGGCATAAACTCAAGGGATGAAAACATAATTATATGTCTTTATATATATCTAGTAAGACCTCATCTGGAAAATGCAGTGCAGTTTTGGACTCCAGTTCTTAGGAGGGATGTAAATGAGCTGGAGAGAGTGCAGAGACATGCAACTAAACTGGTTAGAGGCATGGAAGACTTAAATTATGAGGGTTGACTGTCCAGGTTGGGGTTGTTTTCACTGGAAAAAAGGCGCTTGCGAGGGGACATGATTAGACTTTACAAATACATGTAGGTGGTTCTTCAAAGTGAGGACAGTGAATTTGTGTAATGCACTGCCGGGTAATGTTGTGAGGGCTGATTCTGTTGATGCTTGGGGCTTGGATGATTTTTTTGGACAGACATAATATCAAAGACTATTTTGATACTAAACTCTACAGTTAGTATAGCTATGGGCATATATGGTTTGTGTGAAAGAGTGGAGTGTGTGTGTATGCTGGGTTTTAATTTGGAGGGGTTGAACCTGATCTTTTTTCAACCTAAATTAACTATGTAACTAACTAACTATGTAACATGAGGTTACAAAATAGAAATAGTAACCGAAGCAAAGGATATCTAGTTGCCTTCCTAAACTAAAATCCCAGTTGACCTGTAGTAAGGTCCAGCATGCCCTTCCTGATTGTCCTGATTCCTTATTGTGTGGCTTCCCTAATGCCTGACATTACATTATTCACAACTTTTTGAAAAAGTGGCCCCACAAAAAATTGTATTAAGGGTATGTAACCCATTTATTCCAACCACAGATTGTAACACAAGGCAATTAATGGTTTGGGGACAAACCACACTTCAATAAACAAAATATATAAAAAAATAAATTAGAGAGCTGTATGGCAATTCCCTTCTTGCTAAAACTGTATTAAGCTTTTTACATAAGCATGGGTATGGTACAGCAGGCCCTGAACTTCGTTCATTCAAGCACAAGATGTTTATCCGGAATGCTTAGAATCATGGGCTTTCTAAATCTTTTCATATTTTGGATCACAAAACTTTCAGCCTGCACACTGTAAATAAACCTAATAGTAATGTTTTGTCACAAATATGAATGTATGCAGCTTGGTTAGGATAAAGTCCAAGATACTGTTTTACTTTTACAAAGAATAATTGAACAGTTTGTTACTTGCTTATAAGTTTATGGGAGATGACCTTCTTGTAATTTGGAGCTTTATGAATAATGGGTTTCTTGAAGTGTGAGAGAAAAAAAAAGTAAACATAAATTGGCTCATGTGACCAAACAAGTATGTGTGTCCTTGGTTTGTTTGTGTGCACCCTGTGAATTGTGTGATTTCAGGGTGCAGCACTACTTAAAATGGCAATTTACTATTTAGGTTTACAGAATATACTACTAAAAAGTAAATTTGTATGACAATGTTTTATTTAGATTAAGCAGTTTTACATGAACTGTTTTATGCAATATATTTGTGTCGAAACCTACATTATTTGGGCTTTAACAGATTTCTTTTCTCAAATTTAACTACAGTATAAGTTTTTATCATTGATTTGAATCTGGCCCAAACTTTGGAGAAAGTCAACATGTTTTCTTTTTTTTTTTTAAATCGTACTGTGGAAGCTTCATTTCCAGGAGCACTAATTTACTAATTTGATCTTTATTGCTTAGAAGTTAACAGAATGAATTAATGCCAGGTAAATTAGCCTTCATTCATCATGACATCATATCATGTTTTAGAAACTCAAGCTTGTTTAACATAAGGATTATACCACTGAATACAGAGAAACTCAGTTCCTTTGTGGTACTCAAAGTAAACACCTAGCAGCAATGTTCTACTTCAGTCTTTAGACATATACTCAATGTACACTTTGCTCTCAAAGCTTTGATTTGATTGAGATATTGACTATAATTACAATTCAACACTAAAAAGCAGTATTAAAATGGTATATAAAAACTTCTGTCATTCATACTATGCAGCATTCATTATCTGGCAGCAACCAAAGTGAAATTCAGTATTATATGTTGTTCTTCAACTAACTTGCAACACATTTCAAAAATAAATAATTCATAGGAGCATGAATGTTTTTGTCCTATCAGAATGTAAAAATCAAAGAGATGCGGTTCTGTAATTGGATTTTTTTCTGACATGGGCTTGTATTAGTATTATGAGCATGTCTGCTTTTTCCAACTGAATTCAGCAAGTATTTACCAGAAAAAACAACTTTTTCTGTGAGAAGTAAGTTTCTTTATATAAAATAAAGATGTTTTAAACATCTATTTATATTGGGGGGTAGGGGTTTATCTTTGATACATAGTTGGCACCAGTAGACTTCTTAATTAATAAGTAATTTTGTGTAACCAGTTAGCTGAAATGTAAACATTATGGGTCTCATTTATTACAAGGGATAAAAAACATGCATAAGCACCATTATTTTTGTTAACAATACACCTACTTCAATAGGAGTTGCTTCTGCCACCAAAAGGCATACTTCTCGGTGTCAGAATGAAGCCCAAGGAGTTGGACCTGGATCTTTATGCAGAATTGCTAGTGGGATTTCTAGGAGGTACAAGGTTCTTTAAAGCCTTGTTCATAATGCTTGCTTAGATGGTGTCACGAAAACACTTGGCTCCACCACACTTTACTCTTGGGTTTGGCTACAAGGGGTTACAATCAGTCTCTCAATCACCTTACACACAGGTTAGACTAACATCAGACACCCCAAAAACACACCAACACCCACAAAGTTCATTCGCTGCCACCATCTATCATTAACAGGCGATAGAAACCTAATGTGACTATTCCCCTGCCCTCTATAACAGGTAATAACTCACACTACACAATACATCAAACACTCTCTCTTATGGTAGTTAGTCAGGGTAAGATCCTACTAGTCTAACAAGCACTCCAGCAGCCAAAGGGTTAATTCACACTCAAACACACTTTCCTGCTAGCCGTACTAGTTATCAAACATACAAATAGGCAACTTTCCCTTTCCACACATACAGAGAGTTTAGGCACAAGCATTCATATGGGCTATGAGTTCATTTAGAGCACAAGGACTAACGTATTAAATGGTATTTAATAATTTACAAGAAACAGTGCATATGTATATGAAATGGTATTACAAAAATGACATATTATTGCAAAACAGTAAATAAAATAAAAAGGAGTAAAAATACAAAGAAAACCCTTACTTTACCAAGTTTGGAAGTTATCAATGTATCCTCTGAGGCACGAGTAGAAAACTGGAAATACAATTCACTTGGAAAATGAAGCCTCCTTGTATGACCACTAGATATTTGGAATGTCACCTTTTTATTCCCTGCTGGGACACTCCCCTCATTACCTTATGCAGGAGGTAGGAGTGCCAAGGACATGTCATTTACGACCCCCTGCAGGGGGTCTGCTACACTCAGGCAATATTCCCAAATATCCTTTAATATAATATGGGTACTTGCCAGTACCCAATACTATAATAAAAACATGGGCAGGCTGTGATCTATATGTGGGCAAACAGAACAATACCAAACACTAATAGGTTCCCATTTTCCAGTCCCCCAGAAACCAGCCCTCCAAACCGGTGGGTATAGGCTGGCACTGTTTGGTATTGTTAGGAAGCTTGTGACCTCCTCATAACCAATATGTAAGTTATGAAGTTGTGAATCCGAGGACACAGGAGTTATGGATATTTTCCTATAACCCATAATTTTCTACTAGCTATCCACCCCCCTGCTGCTCCAGGTCCACAGCTCTGTTCTTTGATCAGCTGATCAAAGAACAGATTGCCTAGCTTCCAGGTCCCACTGATTTGGTTCCAGATCGTCTGTGCAGAGAGATATCGTTCTCACCTTTCTACAGCCCCCCTGGTGACATATACAATCAAGGGTCTCTGTGTGAGACTTTGACTGAGTAATTACAGTTAACTTTTAAAATGCCAGTGCCCGATGGCCCTGGCATGACACCAATGACAGATGGTTTTATGATTTAATAGAAAGTATGTGATTAAGAAACATATTGACAGGCAAATTTTCATTCTGGAGAAAGTTGTTACTCTGCAAATGCACTAAGATGCAAATTTTACTGAATATTCACCAGAGTTTACTTCACCACCTCAGACAAGGCGAACTGATGGGCGAATTTATTCCCCTGGGGCGAATTCGCTGTGTATTCCCACGATTCACGCAGGAGAATAAATTGGCAAAATGACAGGGAAATTTCACCTAGAGAAAATTCGCTGACATCTCGTTTTGGATGCGGGTGCCCGTTTTTTGAATGCCCAAAACTAGGCACAGCGGGGATTGGCCCATCACTAGAACTGATAAAATAAAGCTACGTCTTCCTCAGTCTTATGACATCATATTCTGTATGCTGGAAATGCGTTGAGACTATAAAAAAAAACGCTGGCAACTTTTCTTTTTTTAAAGTAGGATTGCCTTCAAAAATCCAAACTTTTAAAGTTTTATGTGTGAGCAATTTTTTAAAACTAATTTGAGTGGCATCGCCCATTTGTTTAAGGGTGGGCTCATGTCTAGGGTATTAGAGAATCTATTCTGTCTTTATTATGGCTCATTGGACATGTGTTTGAAAAAGTTGCCACTTCAATCATTTGCACCAACATTACTAATAAAGACATCTTTTTAAGTACCTGCCCTATTCAAATTAACCTAAGTGTAAGAGTGCTAGCAAAGTTTCACTGGGCAGAAATTAATGCTGCTGATACGCAATTTCGCATTTTTAAGTGAGTAGAGGTAACGAATTTGACCTGGCAAAGTGGTGCTGAGTGTAGTGAAGTGGTCGCTGGCGGAAATTCACCCTCTAGTGAATCTGCCCCTAAGGGGTTATTTATTAAATGGGTTGTTTATCTTTGAGATAACTTTTTTTATGATGTAGAGAATAAGTCAATGAGTCAATTTGCAATTGGGTTTCATTTCTTATTACTTAAGGTTTTTGATTTATTTAGCTATTTATTTAGCAGCTATTCAATTAGCAAATCTGGTGTATAGGGTCCAAATTACCCTAGCAATCATGCATTGATTTAATAAGAGACTGGAATATGAATAAGATTGGGTCTGAATAGAAAGATGGGTAATAAAAATTAGTAATAAAAATACATTTGTAGCCTTAAAGGCAAATAATTATAAAATTATAAAAAAGAAATAATTAAAAACAATTAGAAAGTTGCTTACAATTGGCCACTCTGTAACATACTTAAAATTTACTTTAAAGGTGAACCACCCCTTTATGGATTGAGCTGTGAAAAAAATTCGAAGTGATTTTTTGGTCACATTTTCCGGTAAAAAAAAAACTACTTTTTTTTTCAAGTTTTTTTTTTTAATTTGATTTTTTTTTTGAGATTTAATATACCCTGGAAATTGCTCAAATCAAAAAATCTTAACCATCTTAAATATGTCAAGGTCATGTTTCAGTCAATGGCAGAGGTCCCTTGAACTAGTGATTTCTAGAGAAATTCGCGAATCGGCAAAAAATTCGCGAAACGAGTTGCGGGACGATTTTGTCGCGCGTCACGTCAACTTTGTCGCGCGTCGCGTCAACTTTGACGCGTTGCGTCGTTTTCGGCGCGCGTCGCGTTGTTTTCGTCACGTCGTGTCAAAAACGACGCGCGACTGACGCTCGACTCGTTTTTCGGCGAAATTTCGCCAAGCAAAATTTCGCTGGTGATTCACGAATTTATTCGCCAGCGGCGAATCGCGGGAATTCGCCGCGAATTCGACCTAGGCGAATAAATTCGCCCATCACTACCTTGAACTATTTGAAGATGTCAATTCAAGCAAATCGAGTTTTTTTTCCACAAAATCTCAATCAATTCTAGTTTTCAAGTCTCGCAACTCAAACTCGAAAAAATTTTTCATTTGTTTTTTATTAAATTAGAAACCATTCAAGTTGTGAGTTAATTTGAGTTCAATTAGTTACAAAAAACCTCTAACAGAGTCAGAAGAAAAAGGCAAATCATTATAAAACTATAAAAGAGAAATAATTAAAACAATTAAAAAGTTGCTTACAATTGGCCACTCTGTAACATACTTAAAGTTGAACCACCCCTTTATGGATTGAGCTGTGTTATGCACGAAAATTTTTATAGGTGATTTTTGGTCACATTTTTTTTATTTGAATTTTTTTAGATTTATTATACCCTGAAAATTGCTCAAATCAAAAAATCTGTCAAGGTCATGTATGAGTCAATGGCAGAGGTCCCTCGAACTATTTGAAGATGTCAATTAAAGCAGTATGACTGGTCTAAGGTGTTGAAGGAAACTCTGGCTAAATAAATAATGTGCTTTAGTGAATTTGCGGAGTAACGACCGTTCACCTGAGCGAAAATGGTCTCTTTTGCTAGCGAATTGTCATCTACGATTGTTAATTGGCGATGTCCCTGCAGATGAGATTTCTGGCAAATTGTCACTAGCCATTCCTGTCCAATTCCTGTCCCTAGGAGATTGTTCTTAATACTTTTCCTACTCAATGAATACTCAATAATAAATAATGAATGTCCTGTGGTATTTCTTATATAATTTCAGCATTAACATTTTGAAAATAGTATTGAAAAGTGCCCTTAAAATAAACCAAAATAAAATATAGATGTATCTGTTTCATTCATGGCATGTTCCAATTTATTGGTCACAGTAACAGTTAATTTTTTTATGCAATGCAAGTTTATGTCATTGGAAGTGCATTTATTCCTATCAACCCAAA
Organism: Xenopus borealis; assembly: GCA_024363595.1. Lineage (NCBI taxonomy): Eukaryota > Metazoa > Chordata > Amphibia > Anura > Pipidae > Xenopus > Xenopus borealis. Next base: position 77,279,648 of record CM044445.1, read on the forward strand.
TCTCTAAAGTCTAATGAACTATTCACATATACCAGTTTAACAAAAGAGAAAAGAGAAGTGCCCTGTGAAGTCTTATTTAAATGATAACTTATATCGGAAATTTAATTTCATGTCATTCAATTAGTCGATAAATTCTTTTCATTAAATATTCCGCCCATCATTGAAATTCCATAATAAATACATTGAGAACAAATAATCAAATTTACTTGTGGGTTACCAAAGAAAATGACTACCTTGATTGTAAATAATATTAATAAAAAAAATTATTTTTTTTAAAAATTCAGTCTAATTATACAAATAAAGATTTCATTAAAGGGGACATTTTATATAAAGCTCATTTTTATTTATGTTATTGTTCCTTCCTCACACTATGTAATGGTATAGAAAAAAAAGTTTTTGAAGCATTTTACCTTGTAAAAATGCTATTAGAGCTGCGCAGAGATGTTTACTGTTTACTCATCTGCATCTGGGCTGAAATAAGGAGTGGGCGTGTCTCTTCTTTCTCCCACAGGAAATTGTTATCAAACTGACTGACAGGTTGAACACATACACCGCAGGAAAAGCCCCTCCCAGGTTCATGCCCGTGTCTCTCACTAGCCTGCAAACACATGTTAATTCTCCCTGTACTGTATCTAACCATATAATGATCCTGCAAACTGTTATTTCTAAGGCTTTGATTTATTTTCATACATGCTGTACGTATGGGAGGACAGTAGCCGATTGTGTAGGTGGCGACTGGGGGAAGCAGCAGATAATGGAAAAAAGAAGGTGGAGGGCAGCGGGAAGCTGAACAGGGAAGCAGCAGAGCAGCAGACAGTAGGGAAGCGATCAGATTAGGTGATCAAGGAACACAGCAGGAATGTCATCAGGGAGAAGACTGTTGAGTAGTGATGGGTGAATCTCAGGAATTCGATGTGAATTCACCCCTGGCGAATAAATTCGTGAAACACCCATGAAAATTCGCTGAAAAAAACGAGTCGCACGTCGTTTTTGACGTGACACGCGACGAAAACGATGTGACGCACGTCAAAAATGACGCGATGTGTCGAAGTTGACACAATGCGTTTTAAAAAAATGCCGCGACTCGTTTCACGAATTTATTCGCTAATTTGCAAATTTCGCTGGAAATGGGGTAGATTCGCCCATCACTACTGTTGAGGGTAGAGGCAGAGAGCAGGAAATCGAAAAGGCAGCAGAATGCCATTGGGGAGGCGATCGGGAAGAGAGTGGGGGAAACGTTTTTCAGTGGGGAGGTGAATGTTGAAGGCAGCAGGGAAGAGATCACAGAATGCATTTGGGAGAAGAATGTGGCCAGTGAACAGGGAAGGCAAGCGGGTAGACGATTAGGACACTTGATGACGAGGCAGCCAGGGCAGTGGATATGCTGTTGCTTCTGGCTTTGGAATGGCCGATGGCCACTGAGAGATATGGAGAGGAGCCTTGGACTGGAAGTATGTTTTATATAAATTTGACCTGAAATGTGCAGAAATAAAAATGTATTCTTCTATTTCATGTTCATTAGCATATTTTAGTTCACTCTGAAATTTTATGGTATATGTCCCCTTTTAAACTTGGGCACTTTTAATCATGATGGGGATGACCTTGTTTTGATTGTAAGGGATTCAAGCACTAGCACTTTAAGAAACACATGAGACCACGTTAGTGTTTTAATGTAATCTTTATTTATATAATTACACTGATTTTTTTTTTATTAAAACCCACAAATAAATTTGATTATTTGTTCTCAATTTATTTATTATGGAATTGTGATGATGGGTGGAATGAATTAAGGAAAAAAATTTATGGACTAATTGAACAACATGAAATAAAATTTCTGTTATAAGTTATTATTTAAATAAGATTTCACAAGGCACTTCTCATTTCTCTTTTTGTTAAACGGAAATTTACATACTGACCTAGTTTTGTTATACCCTAATGTACTACATTGTTTCCAGATACAACTCTTTTCTTACTATTCACATATACACAACCTTGGCCCAGGAATCCTGAGTGAGATTAATTCATGGACAAAAGGGCATCTGTAGTGTATCTGTAATGCCAAGACAATTGAATGCTATTTCTGCCTTCTATGCTTTTTATTGTCTAGAACTAAATTGCACATCTAGTAGGCTTCAAATGTGTAAGAAACTTACCCCGGGGGTCTAGTGGGGACGCCTGCCGCCCCCTCAGCAGGGATGACAGCCGCATCTTCTCATCTTTCCTGTGCCGGCTTCCCTTAAAGCGCGTGCGGCGCACTTCCGAGTTTCTTAAATGACGTCAGCGTGCAATGGTGCGAAATTCAAAAGTATTAATGGGACTTTTGCTGCAAAACTCATTGACTGTTATAGGATTTTGTTCCTGGTGTTTCTAAGCTTTGTGCTATTTAAGTATTCTTGTTTCTGATTCCTGTTGTGACCCCCTGCCTGTTACTGACTACGCCTGACTTCTGAGTTCCTGACCTTAGCTTGTGACCCAACTATTCTACATTCTGTAATCTGATGATGCCTGCCTGACCATTCTGATCTCCTGGTTTGACCTTGCCTGTATCTGACTCCGTCTGTGTTCCGCCTGTCCTGACCCGGCCTGATCTGACTACGTTATCTGCCTCCATGCTGCCCGGTGACCTTCTGCCCAAAGACTTTGCTTAACCGTCATGCCCCTTGCTAGCCAGAACTTTCGCCTTGCACCTCTCGTTAAGTCCAGGTGGCATCTGAGTAGATGAGGGCTCCTCCGAAGGCCAAAGGCAGTCACACTACTGGTGAAGGACAAGCTTAGACCAGGGTGCTTGGCATCTGTTCTGGTTTGGGTGCCGACCATTACAAAATGACTTCAAAGTACTGCATTCTAGTAATAGAATTATCACATTTCCTGTGGTGTCTGTGCAGTAAATATATATAACAGTTACATCTACAGACATTTGCAATGCCATTTGCTCTTTAAAATGAGTGATGACCAGGAAGCATGTGAGACCTCTTGTCTTGAAGGTGGATTATACTTACAATTAACAAAACCTTAAGGAAAGAATCCAAAAATTATGACTGCATTTTGTCAAAAAGTAAAGAAATAGTATTGTAATAGATTACTGGACATGAAATAAATATGCTGCCTTTGAGATCACGAGATTTCTCACCACTAAATGACTTCCATTATATACATCAACTGTCTGTTAAAAACATTCTATACTTCACTTGGGCAATCTGGCCTCATAATTTATGGATTCTTTCCTTACTAAACATTTATTGCATCATCATCTTATGAAATCTCTTTTAACTAATAGTTGTATTTTACACAGAACAGGTAGGTGCAATATGTGTTACCACTATGATGAAAAATACAGAATTATTTCTGTATTTTGAGTTTAATATTTATAAAGAATGTTCCATTTGCTACTCCATCTTCTCAAAGTAAGAGGTGTAAATTACTAATGCAATAAGAAGCTCATAAAAGGTAGCCAGGAAGTAACACAGCATTTTTTATTTTTATTATATCGATTGGCAGTCATCCTGTCAATTAAATACATTGCATAAGGGAAAAAAATTTTTAATGACAAACTGCACAAAATATTTAAATTTAATCTAGCAAACAGCACTTCCTAGTGAAAATCTATAATTATGTGGGACTATATAACTGAAAGCAGGATTGTTTATGATTATAAAATTCAGTTTACTGTACTTACTGAAAAAAATGGATATCCTTGAATGTGTCAAGAACACACATGCTTTGCATAATGTCTTAATTAACACTTGGGAAAAGTAACTTTGTTTGATAATTTGTGTTTCAGAAGTGCTTAGCTTTTGACCCAGTATTAATGCACACCCTGGGCCAACAGCCAGGTAAGAGCTTACAGTAACCACTTAGCTAATTTGATTACTTTGGGGAAATGCTGTGAAAAAAAACAAAAATATTATTTCCTTTCAGAAAAATAAGCAGTTCTAAATCAGTTTTAACATTTATTAAGAAAATTTATATTAAGGGGCAGATTTACTATGGGTCGAATTCGAGGGTTAATTAACCCTCAAATTCGACCATCGAATTTTTATCGCATTAAAACCCCATAAATTCGAATTCAAGGGGTTTTAATGCAATTCAATTTATCGAACGATCAATATGAAAATTTTATTAAATTTTTTATATTCGATCAAAAAACGTGGGAAAATCCTATGTTAATTCGGTAGGTTTAATCTGCCGAATTGTTATATAGAATCTTTTTAAAGATCCAGTACTTCGTCAATCGAATTTGAATTCAAATTTTCTAATTTGGCCAATTTGAATCGAATTTTGGGCTATTCGATAATGTAATAAGCCCAAAATTAAGTTCGAAATGCAAATTTTTTTATTTGAATTTGATTCGAATTTTCACTTCGAATCAATTCGAACCTTAGTAAATATGCCTCTTAATGTATAACATAGAAATAAACAATGACAAAATAATTTATTACCTGGATTGTTGAACAATCAGCATACCCAGAGAAATTCTAAAAATGTGTATAAATCAAAAGAATAATCCAACCAATATCTGTTCAAGCAGAAATAAGAAGTAGACTATAAAATTCCCTCCTGACACCATCATAAATGTACAGTAGTTGAATAAAAGTTTATAATTCTTAAACAAGCAATGCACAAAGATATATTTTAATCTTGTAAATATGCACTGATTTGTTCTGAATAACGTAGGTCATTAATAATCCAGACTTCTAAGGGTAAAGACAGATGCGAACATTCAGGGAGATTTAGTTGCCCGGGGACAAATCGACTATTCCTCAGGTGGCTAATCTCCCTGAAAATCCTTCCCGCTGGCTAGAATCGAAGTCATGAGGCAATGTCGGGCAACTTCAGAAAAGGAAGCGCTCCGAGTGCCATCCTGCCGGTGATTTCGATTCTAGCCGGCAGGAAGGCATTTCAGGGAGATTAGTCACCCAAAGAAGAGGTGATTTGTAAAAAGAAATCTAGGTATGAAATATTCTTAAGAAAAGCAGCAGATAAAATATCCTTCAAAATGTCCTCCCCCATAAAAACGATATGCACAGCATCAGTCGGCTGAGAAAGAAATCCTCTGTACTAATTTGCATTCATTTTGTAACTGTGCACCAGTGAGCTACGCTGCATTACTCTGTATGGAGAGGTCTGTGCAGCTTTCAGTGTCACTTTTCAAAATAGTGGACTATGTGAGGAGAAAGCGGGGAGGTGAGCGAATGGGGGCCTCTTTAGGAGGGGTGGGGTTTAGTTCTTCTTTTTAAATGTCTAATTGGATGTGTGGTAATCATCTCTACATATACAAAGAAGGCTCAAACATAAGAGACTATTTATAATAATGCATATTTGTGTCATTTTAGAGGTTTTGTCAGCTTCAATTAATCTTACATTTTAAAAACCACAAGTGCCTTCTTATTTATTAAAAGATCTGAATATAAAAATACAATAAAATTGTGAAAAAATCTGCCAAAAAATACTTGGAATTGTCAGTTGGTAAGAAGCTCAAAGCAAATAAAGATTTAAAAATTGGAAAAGGACAGCTCCGATTAACTTCCGCATGGCCTCACCATCTTTTTAGATGGTGAATATTGAATTAGAGTTTTTTCTGTGGTTTTTACATGGGGAGGCACATTTATCAAGAGTCAAATTTATGATTTTTGAGGTTTTTTAACTCACATGGATTTGATTTTCCTTGAAATTTGGGGCGTCGTTAATTAAAAAAAATCCGATATGCCAAAATCACACAAAATTTTAGGACCCGAAAATTCAAATCAAATTTGATTTGAATTTGATGAAACTTGATTCAAAGATATCAGGAAGGCTACAAACATCTCCCATTGACTTATACAGTAATTCACTAGGATTTTAGGTGGCCAATAGTAAAATTTGAATTCTTAAAGGGCCAGAGTATGATAAATCTCTAAAATCAAAATATTTTTTTTCTTAAAAACTCTAATTGAGTTCGGATAATTCCCTAGCTAAATTTGACAGTTTTGACCATGAAAAAATCTGAAACTTGGAATTCGAACTTTCATTTCTACCCTTCATAAATCTGCCCCTTATTAAATAACACATTTTTCATGGTTTAAAGTAATTATTCAGATATGTGATTAAGCATGTTATAACTTTTGTGGGCAACTCGATTAGAAAAATGAGAAAAAGAAATCCCAATTGATTTCAGGCACATTTCTTATAAATTGAGAGTTTCCTTTGATGCTATTCAAAGAGAGACTGATAGTATGTTTCAATGATATGTGTAACCTTTCTTTAACCCAGTTTACAAGCGTATTGATGAATTGTTGATTTCCTAAAGTGCTGATTTTTAATCAAAATTCATATGATTATAGAGTGCAAATACTTAAATTAAATCAATTAATAACTTGTATTAAAGTGATTAGTGCTCGCTATTTAATTATCGGACTTTTCCTTGTCCAATTAAAGTGATAAGCGCTGATATATAAAATTATTTGATGAATTTATATTATAATGAATTACATACATCAATTTTTCATTCAATTAATTGCCATCATAATTATTACAATTGTGAAATAAATTAATTAAAAATCTGTGACCCTAAATTCATTAATTAAATATTAAAAATATTTTTGATTCTAAGTTCATTAAATGAAATCATGCAAGTGCTTGGCTTGCAAGAAGTTCAGAAATGCTAACTCTGCATTAAATTCATCCAATATCTGTAAGATTAATTAATTAATTAATTAATTAATTAATTGGTGATTCAAAAACAATTTCTCAATTCATACAATGAGATCAATGCAGGTGCTTGGATCACAAAGATTATGATTCAGAAATAATAGGATGGTGGAGAAGTCCCTTTAAGATCTATCTTATGTTTTTATCTAGTCTTAGGGACCCCACAAAGGAGGAGACAGTCAGAGACACTGGGACTGTAGTCTCAGTTGTTTACACTAACATAACTGGTAAGAAACTGACTTTCTACATGAACCACAAATCCCAGCGTTCTTAGAAAGGAAATCTGCCCCTTATAATGGAATTATGGTCAATGTAAAAGATAGCTCTGGTTTCTTGGCTTGTTGATCAGCTTCTGTTGTTACAGATCAAAGCAATAGAGAGCTTAATCCTAAATCAGATTCTGTTGTGGATCTAATTTTTTTTTTTTTTAAACTTGTTTTTTTATTGAATTTTGTGTCAATACAAACATTTAACATCAAAAGAAAATAGAAAATAAAGAATTGTCTTACAATACATTGCATTTTGATGTGGTTTTTTACAGGCATTACAGGTTATGTTGTTTAAATACATCCAACTAGTGATGGGTGAATTTATTCGCCAGGGTCAAATTCGCGGCGAATTCCCGCGATTCGCCGCTGGCGAATAAATTCGCGAATCACCATCAAAATTTCGCCGAGCAAAATTTCGCCGAAAAAACGAGTCGCCGGAAACGACGCAACGGAAACGACGCAACGAAAATGACGCGACGCGTCGCGCGTCAAAGTTGACGCGACTCGCGTCAAAAGCGCCCCGCGCCTCGATTCGCGAATTTTTCGCCGATTCGCGAATTTCTCTAGAAATTCGCTTATTTTTCGGCGAAGCGAATCGTGGGAGATTCGCCCATCACTACATCCAACCAATATATTTATTGTTCACTGCTATTGAAACTTTTAATGCTCCGTGGGTGCTGATTCCAGCGTCTCAGCGTATATCTTTTATTAGTTGTTTCCATCTGTTCAGGGTAGGGGGCCTAGTATCTTTCCATGTTAGCAGTATACCTTTTTTTGCATAATATAACATTTGGAGATGGAATAATCAGTGTGGCCCATCAGGCATAACCCAGTATTTTACTCCAGTATCTTTGTATGAGAGGACATTCCCATTACACACGAGATGGCAACTGGTATTCTGTTTTTAGTGCCTGAAAGGATTTTAGATGCCCATCAGCCACTATTTGTGATAGGTATTTAACCCCCTCGAAGCCCACAACCCAGAGTCTGGTATTTTTTGCAGGTGTTTCAGTTTAGGGTTCTCCCATAAAGGGGTACCTGGCGACCAGGTCTCGGTTCGGGGGTACCAGCGCCTTAAGTATAGGTAAAAAATCCTCATCACTGGTTCCTTTTGGGCAGTGTGTGGTAAGGCTGATCATTGGCCTCTATATAAGTGATTAGCTAAAGCCTCAAGCACAGGCTTCTTCCGCCACTAGAGCATGGTTATTTATATCTGGGGCCAACCACCAGTGAGCGTACACTAGTTGAGATGCATGATAGTATAATAAAATATTGGGCAATGCCAGTCCTCCCCTGTTTGTTGGAGATTGCAGGGCTGCAAGTGTAATACAAGGGAACCGGTTTGCCCAAAGGAAGGCATTTGTTGTCTTATCAATTACCCTGAACCAGCTTTGAGGGATATACACCGGGGCATTGTGTAGCTTGTAAAGAAACTTTGGTAGAAAGATCATCTTAACCAAATTGGCTCTTCCCACCAGCAAGATGGGAAGACCTGCTAATGATGTGGTTTTTCGGCAGTATTCCTGAAGTACTGGGTCTAAGTTGTTCATTACATACTGTTTAAAATCTTTTTGTATGATTATTCCTAGGTACCTAAAGGAGGTTGCCCATTGCATCTGAGAATGGGCCCGGGCCTTGACCGGGATCTCATCAATTGGGAAAATAATGGATTTCTCCCAATTTACCCTAAGTCCTGAGTACCCACCAAATTGGTTTACCACTTGGAGAAGCCGCAACAGGGATGTCTCTGGATCTGAAAGGTCCACCAACATATCATCTGCATACAGTGAAACCCTTTCCTCCATCCGGCCCAATTTAAGTCCAACTATGTTCTGATCCCCTATCTGGACAGCCAGTGGCGCCAGGGTGAACAAAAGGGGGGGGGGGAGGGCATCCACTCCTTTGGAGTTCAAAGGGTTCTGAGAGATAATTCTTCACCTTAAACTGGCTCCTAGGTTCCCTGTACAGGGCCCTAATCCATGCCATGTATTTGTCTCCCAGCCTGCATTTGCTGAGCATTTTCCATAGATAGGGCCACTCGACTGTATTAAAAGCTTGGCCGTATCCAGGGAAACCACCACCCTACTACCTATGTTTTCATGTTGGGGTTTAGTGTTTGTGAATAGGCGTCTGATGTTTATGTGTTGTGGATAGTGATGGGCGAATTTATTCGCCAGGGGCGAATTCGCGGCGAATTCCGAAACGGCAGCAAAAATTCGGCAGCAAAAATTTGGCAAAAAAACGAGTTGCGCGGAAACGACGCGTCAAACGCAACGCGCGACTCGTTTCGCGAATTTTTCCGCCAATTTGCGAATTTCGCTGGAAATTCGCGAATTTTTTGGCGAAGCAAAACGGGTGAGATTCGCCCATCACTAGTTGTGGATCTAATTGGTTATGTGCAAACTAAATTGATTACACATGAGAAATTCTTCTTGTGGTATTTTATACTCATATTTCATTTTCTGCCTATAATGATATCCTGCACCTAATTAATAACATACACAATATTTATGAGAATTGACAAACTTCTAGCAAGGCAAGGAGAAGGAAAATGACACTAGAAAAGCAAAGTGATGTTTTCATAAGTACACATGATCACATTTTCTGTGGCATTAACAAATTAAATAGATACTATTATATAATTCTATATGAATGTACTGTAGCTCTGTCAGCAAAGTTCAAAGTTGTGTTGTAAGCAACAACCAGGCATTTACCCTAAAATGCGTTTGATGTGTCAAAAAGAGCAAATTAGCCTTAATTTTTATGAATACATGCAAGTTGTAGCAGACAATTTCAGAGTGGGGATGGGTCACTTTAGAATCGCAATCTTCATTGGGTATATACCATTACTGGATTCACTAGGCACATGTAAGTTGTGATGGATGCAACCCATTAGGTAAAGGCTGGCATTACGGTGGATCCAGGCTGGTTAAAGTTTTAGAGTTCATGTCATAAAGTTGTGCAAATTTCATCTGAGCAGACAGAAGAGGTGCTTGGAGAAACATGTGACTAAAGGTGGCCATACACGTAGAGATTATACAAAGTACCTTTGCAAATAGCATCAGTTCACTCAGTTTTGCATCCATTCTAGTACTTTTCCCTTGTATTTGTGATTGTAAAGGTTATATGACTTGGTAACCCATTATGAATTTTTCAAAATATCTTGCAGAGGGAAAAAAAATTATGTGCATTGTTTACTCTGTAAACAGAAATGTTTTGAGATCTTTACTTACTTTTGTGGAAAGTTTAAAAAACAGAGTTTGTATTAATGTAGTATGTTCTGTATTTTTAGCTTCCCCAGCATTTATTCAAATATATAGAAGATGTTCCTGCAATTGTTGCTTATTTACCACTAAAATAAATGTTGTTCATTTGTCGCTTCATAACTCCATTGCCATTCTAAGTCTATCTCTCTCTTAGGAGCGATTTTGCAAATGTCACCTTTTGGTTGCTGGCCATTGACTGCAAAACAGTCAAGATCAAGAACCATTACATGACAGCTTCAATACCTGACTGCCATCTTGGGAGTCCTCTCGCTGCATGATTATGGGTATTACTTTAGCTTATTAAGGGCAGATCCATAGAAATATACTCCCAATTAAAAATGTGGTTAGTCACCTGAGAAGCTTTGAACATAACTGGATGAATCAGTCCAATTTTAGCACATGCAGTCATGTTGGGCTATGCCATCATTCTCACAAGGGCTAAATGATGTATTTATTTAATTTTGTTTCTATGGATTTAGAATTTCTTTTGGCAACATGCATTGTTTTTAACTATTGCTGTTATTGTTAGGACCAGTAGGGAGTACAGTCACGAAAAGAAAAGTTTTACTGATTTAATGCGTACCTTATTTAGCAAAAGTCAAGATTTAGACTATCCTTAAAGTCAACCTTAACCTTAAGTATTTCAATAATAGTATCAATTTTGTAACAAAACTCTGGGCAGAATATCAACTGGGTTAAAATGGAAAGGGCTTTTGCTGGCAACCAACAAAGTTATTTGGAGAGGTAAAGTTCAGTCTTTTGTCCTTATTAAAGGAACAGTAACATAAACATTTTTTTTAAATGTGTTAGTACAAATAAAAAAAAACACCAACACAAATAATACTTTAAACTCACAAAGCCTTTATTAAGAAATAACTTACAGGTCTTCTTAGGATAAAAAGTCTTTATTTAGTTACACATGGTAACAATCTGTACACAGCAACGTTTCAGACCCCTTATGGCCTTTTCTCAAGCTAAAAAACTGTTACACTTACAGTACACTTCCTCTTATAGACAGAAATCCTTACGCCATCTACTGGGCTTAACAATGCATATACTTTGTTACAATATGTTATCACACACTTTAAAAAGAAACAAAATGTCATAGTTACAATCTTGCGTAATGTTACAGAGTATCAGCTTATCGCATATCCTGTGAATCCCACACAAGTTCTCGATCCTGAGAAATCTGTAAAAACACATTAATAAAAAAAACATTTATACACAAAAAATTTCTTGTAAATCATATTCCCTGTTTAGGCCAAGGGGGGTGAGAGTCTCCAATCTCCTAATCCTCATGGCTTCCTTTTTTAATAGTATTTTTATCCGATCTCCACCTCTGCGTAGTCTTGGAACATGGTCCACAATTTGATATTTTAGTTGTTGTACCCCATGTCCCTTTTCTATAAAATGGGATGCCACAGCCTGCTCTACTTTCTTGGTTCTAATAGCTGACTTATGCTCCCTCAAATGTTCCCTTAGAGTGTGGCTCGTCTGTCCCACATACAGCAGTCCACAGGGACATTTAATTACATATATGGCAAAAGATGTAGCACAAGTATAGTAGCCAGATATTTTTATCGGGGTTCCCTTTTGTGGGTGGTAGATTACACTCCCCTTTTGGCAATTTGAGCAACAGCTACATTCAAGGCATGGGAAAGTGCCATATTTTACTGGACACAAAACTTTTTGCGTATCCCTAGCGCTTCCTAGGTCTGATTTCACTAGCATAGACCCAATTGTCTTATTACGTTTATAGGACATTATTGGTGGTTGTTGTAAACAGATCACATCAGGAATGCCATCTCTTAAAAAACCCCCAATGTTTTCTATTAATATCAGACATCTGATGGCTTAAAACATAAAATCTTGAAACAAAGGTGATACGTTTCATCTGTCTTTTATTCTGGCTCTTTGTCAGATAATCTTTGCTAGCCATTTCTATTTCCTGCCTCTGTTGTTCTAAAAAATTTTGGGGATAACCTCTCTCCCTGAATTTCTCCTGCATTTCGTCCAATCTTCCAACTAATATCTGTTCATCAGTCACAATCCTTTTCACCCTACTAAATTGTGATTTTGGTAATGATTTTTTGACTTGTGTTGGGTGGAACGAATCAAAATGGAGGAGGGTATTTCTGTCAGTTGGCTTAACATATAAATCCACCGCTAGCCCTCCCTCATGATTAATTATCATAGTATCAAGGAAAGAAATAGAGTCCTGGCTACTGTTAATTGTAAACTTTATACATGATAAGGCTGAGTTTATGTCAAGTACAAAACTGTCAAGGGTCCAATGTGGCCCCGTCCATAGGGCGAATACATCATCTATAAAGCGAAACCACATAATACAGTGTTTTTGAAACCAACTGTTTGTATATACATACTGTTCCTCAAATCAATTCATGAAAATATTCGCATAGGACGGGGCCACATTGGATCCCATGGCCGTGCCTCTCACCTGTAGATAATATTTATCCTGGTAAAGAAAGAAGTTATTAAATAACACCATTTCTAAACATTTGAGAACAAACTTTTTTTGTGCATTATCTATAGTTTGATCTTGGTACAACTCGATGCAGACCGCCTCCACACCACCATCATGTCGGATGGAAGTGTAGAGGCTTTCCACATCAAGCGTAACCAGCCATAGTTCCCCTGCATGTTTTTACATAGGTTGGATCTTATGTAAAAAATCTGCTGTGTTCTTGATATAGGCTTTATGTGCAGATACATAAGGATTTATTATTTTGTCAACAAATGTGGACATGGGGGTTAACACTGATTCCATACAGGAGACTATAGGACGCCCAGGAGGGTTCACCAATCTCTTATGAATCTTAGGTAGCATATAGAAGACAGGTGTCACTGGATGTTCAACTTGGAGAAACTTTGCTAAAGCTCCGTCAATTACCTTTAAATCCAATGCTGATTTCACTAATCGAGAAATCGAGTGCAGCAGAATGGATGGTCGCCCTGTCGCCTTTTCTGCATGGGACAGGAAGTGGAGTTTCTGTAAGTTATTTCTCAATAAAGTTTTTTTGTAAATAAGATACACTTTGATACAAATAAGATACAATTTGAGGTGTGAGTTCATTCAAGTTCATTCTATGTATACAAAAACTCTAATATTCGACCTTTGATAAGTTATCAGCTAAATAAATCTTTAGATTTAGAGCATTCTTAAAAATTGGAAAACCATAAATTTTAAGAGATTCGTGAGAAAAAACAAATTTAGATTTTTAGTAAATGGGCCCCTTGAAAAACCCCAGATCCCAAGCATTCTGGATAACATATTTTATATTTTAAGTTTGAGAATTTTATAGCTTGCACCAATGTAATAAAATGTCTTACTGAAAAAGTTATGTTTGCTCCAAAAGATTACAACACCTTCAAGCACTTCTTGATCAATTAAAGTTTGCAATGCGCAATTAAAATTTGCAATGCAATAACAGTTTATGGAACAATATTACATTGCGAGATGTGCATTTTTATTCTTATTGGTGTGAATTGTTTTTCTCTTTGTGACTTTAATTACATTCCCCCCTAAGAGAAATAGAACTATTTTAGCTATTTTTGGTTTATGAGTATAATGAATCTGTCACGAACGGCACCCAATACCAGAACAATTGCAAAACACCTTTGTCTCAGCTCGGCTTCACCAGTTAAGTGACCGCCTTTGGCCTCGGGAGGAGTCCTCGGCTTACTCAGATGCCACCTGGACTTAACGAGAGGTGTAAAGCAAAGGTTCTGGCTAGCACAGGGGCACGATCATCTCACCAAGGAATTGGATGAAGAATACCACCAAACGGAGTAGGCAGGCCGGAAAAGCACAAGCTGCGTAGAATAGTCAGACAGGCCAGGATCAGGATTAAAGAGTGTAGAGTAGTCAGGGGACAGGCAAAAGGTCAGGATACCAGACGACAGAATAATCAGACAAGCCAAAGGTCAGAATAGGAGAATAGCAGGATAGTCAGGCAAAGCAAGGGTCAAATACCAGTAGATCAGACAGGAATCAATCAGGAAACACACCCAGGAACTAACAAATAGAACCTAACAACGGGCAATGCTCTGAACACTAAGATCCCTTTAAATAGTGTTTGAATTTTGCGCCATTGTGCGTGACGTCATCACGTCGGCTAGGGAACCGGCAGGGGAAGGGTAAGGATGCACGCCGTGAGCGTCCCCGCTGGAGGCATGGCGGGCGCTCCCGCGTGCATGGAGGTGAGCCACTAGACCACCAGGGATACGGTACGTGACAGAATCATATGTCATTATCAATGATCTTCTGTACAAAAATACAGACATCGTGCAAATAAATATGTAAGCAAAGGCTGATGCATACTGGGATTATATTTAGTATATTTTCTACATACTGGCTGCAATGTGGATATATTCTTCGATGTCACCTTTAAATGTAATATGTAGCTACCTTTATATAATGTCATGATCATATGAATATTTGCAGTATAATATTATAACAATTTACTCACAGTAGGTAATGGTGGAGTCTTGGGGTTTCTGATCAGATGAAGCAGGCTTAAAACTTTCTCCAATCTACTGACTAAAATGTTTAAATCATAAATTCACAGCTTTCATTGTGGTATAAAGCTTGTTTTAGTGACATAAACTGAACAAAAGAAAAACAATTTAGATTTCTGCTATAATCTAATCAGAGCAAAGCAGCGTGCAACGATGAATTCAGTCATTTAAAAATGCATTAAATTAAATGTAATGTGAAATAAAAGCCCCCCTCAGCAATGACATAAAACAAAAGCAAAAGGCAGTGCAACATTTAACGATGTTTATTTGGCACATTAAAAATAATATAGAAATTAACTTTTGAAACATTAATATAAATTTGGACTACATCTACACAGGTACAGCTTTTGTTAAAATACATGAAATATAGTGATGGGCGAATCGGTGGCGTTTGGATTTGTCTTGCAAACCGCCGTCGCGTCTCGTTTTTGGACGCCGGCATCCGTTTTTGGATGTCCGCATCTAAAATGAGATGCCAGCTAATTTTTGCCAGGTGAAATTCCACCAGCATTTCACGAACCGTGGGCATTCGCCACAAATAAATTCACCCATCCCTAATGAAATATAAAAATCTGAATGTGATACACTTAAAAAATTATTACTCTCAAGACCACCTCTGTTTACAGTTGAAGCCAAGTATATGTGTGCAAAGACTCACAGTAAAGTCCCCAAATAGAAGAAATTACAACAATAATGAAGCTCCTTAAAAATCATTTAAATGCACCAATATTATACTCCCACCCAATGAAATAAGCACAAATCCACAATAACACTATGAGGGAAATGTAATAAAATTAGCAAAGTTTACAAATTTGAGCACAAATAAGAATACAAATTTGCATTACGCAAAGTAATCTTTTTCTGTAGACTTTTAAGACATGCACTTTTAGAGCAAATGTAAGCTTTTTCATTAAGAAGTTTAATTACATACACTGTGCACTCAAACTCTTAGGTGCAGATTTATCAAAGGTCTAAGTGAAAATTCGAACTAAAAAATTTTTTAATTTCAAAGTAATTTTCGGGTACTTCGACTATCAAATAGGCCATTCGAAAATTGAAGTACTGTCTCTTTAAAAAAGTCAAATTCGACCCTTCACCACCTTAAACCTGTTTTATCCTATGGGGGACCTCCTATAACCTTTATGGAGTCTTTTTTAAATTTCGGAGAATTCTAATTTTTTTTGTGGAAATCGTTCAAATTGAACAATTCAAACAATTTAAATTCGATTAAAAATGGACCTATTGGATCGAAAATGTTCTGTTTCTGATTAAAAAAAAACAGTGCAAA
This sequence comes from Xenopus borealis, assembly GCA_024363595.1. Classification (NCBI taxonomy): domain Eukaryota; kingdom Metazoa; phylum Chordata; class Amphibia; order Anura; family Pipidae; genus Xenopus; species Xenopus borealis. Next base: position 77,295,697 of record CM044445.1, read on the forward strand.
TAAAATTAGATGGTCGAATTTCTAAGTATTTTCACTTTGAAATTTGGACCTTGATAAATCTGCCCTTAAACCATAAAATTTGGAATAAATATCCTACTGTGGTGTGAGGGGCAAAGAGTTTGTAAAACATTCGAAAAAAATTTCCATTACCGACCCATTTTTTTTCTTTCCCCCACTTATTTATTTAGGATTTCTATGTCCAAAATATCTTAATAACAAAACTTAATGCAATTGTTCATTAACCGCAGCTCATCGGTGGTGGATATTAAAATGTGTTTCAAAAGAACCTTAATGGACAAGTTAATCAATATACTGTATGGTTACTGTGGGTTTTTAACCTGGATACTAACAGCTGTCATGTTTTCTAATGTGTGCCTGTTTTACTAAAACGGGGTTGTAAAGCCCTTACACAGTATTTATGTCCATTTCCTCTCTTTTCTTTTTTCTCTACCCCATCCCCCCCCCCCCCCCCCCATCTATCACTTCATCCTATTTTTTTTTTCTCTTTAAATTACTCTCTTGTTAATTTTGGAATAAAACATATAAAAATACACTGAATGAAATATGTGTAAAAATATAATGCCCATCTAGTACAGATAAACATAATTTTTAATTCCTGGGCTATTTTAGAAAAAGACAAAATACAGTATTTGTAAAAAATATACATACATAAATATTTTAATTAATCTTACAACTTTTTTTTGTAAATGTTCATGGCACCTTCTTTTAGATAGAGAATGTATTATTATCATTCTTAATGAGCAAGTAGCTTAGTCCCAGACACCGGGGGGGGGGTCTTGCAAGCCCCTACACAGAGACAAACAATTGCATATATTTATAGGAGAAGTACCACAGTTTCTAAATGAGGCATCAGATTTCCAGATCCACTCTGAAATATTTGGTGGAGTGTTCAAACAAAACGATAGTACAGGTATGGGTTCCTTTATCTAGAAACTTGTTATCCAGAAAGCTCCAGGTATGGGAAGGACATCTCCCATAGATCCCATTTTAGTCAAGTAATTAATTTTTTCCCTCTGTAATGATAAAACAGTGTTTTTTACTTGATCCCAGATATAATTAATTATTTTGGAGGCAAAACAATGCAGTTGGGTTTAATTAATGTTTAGATAATTTTCTTAGCAGACATAAGCTACCCTTTACCAGAATACCCCTGGTTCTGCCTGTATAATTGTTAAACCATCATATGGAGGAGTATCTTTTGGTATCTGCAATACTATAATTACAGTCACTACAAGTGATGAAGGATATATTTCTCTTTGTAGGTAAGACTCAAAATGAAAGACATGGTTAAAATAAATGTTAAAAGATTTAACATGTCAGTCAAGTATGCATAGAACTCCTTATGAAAATACAAATGGGTTTTCTAGAATACAAAGGGTTACAGCAGATATGTATTTTTTTTCACTTCATTGTTAGGAAAGAAATGATAAGAGTTGGTTGACAACCTTTTATCATGCAAACACCAATGATGGTATAATTGTTTTATCAAGGACATGTGGATGAAACGTTTTACAAGATTTTATAGAGTGTGATCTTACCGATAGGAAGCAAAACAGTATTTAATGAATGCTCTGAAGTATATAATTTTTTTGGTGCTTTCATATATTTTCATCAGCTAGCACTAAATAATTTCCCTATAGATGATGGTGCTGAATCTTGGGAAATGTATCTTTTGTATTGACGTTGATGAAAACATACTCAATAGCTAAATATAATATGCCCAGAACATATTGCATTTAAATTCAACCTTCTCACTCTGAAAGCAGAATTAATTTTCTGTTGGTGATGTTCCCAATTGCATTTATTTCTAACATATCATTCTAGACTGTAGTTGACCTTTCATTCTTGGAAAAGTATATTTTGCACAATTATATTTTTCTAAAAGGACCAAAAAGACAGTGGATTGATGCATTGATTTTCCAAAATCTCTAAAGTCTCTTGTTAAAGTGTAATGTTAAAGTCCTGTTTATATTGATTTCAGGTGTCAATCAATACATTGTGCCTGTCCCTCAAGTTGCCATGGAAAAGGTTAGATTTTTTCTCCTTTTTTGAAAGGTACAGGATTGCTTTCCATTAGAAAAAGGGACTGTAATATGCTGACAAACAGTGTGCTGCCGGTTTGTTTCTACATTGTATGCTGGACCCATTGGGCAGGAAAGGGTCTTCCGGAGCAAGCACCTGATACCCTGGAATAGGGTTATGCGTGAAGGGTAGAGCACTCCAAACTCCATATACAATTTTTAGTACAGGTATAGGATCAATTATCCATGCTTGGGGGATTATTGGTTAAAAATTATTTTTGATTCTATGGCTGATGACTTGTTTGTAATTCCAAGCTTTCCAAATCAGGATATAATATGGTAAAAATAAATACTTACATGAAGTTAAAATGCAGATACTTTACCACACACCTCTGGTAAAGTAATTTAACATGCTAAACTAAAAACTAAAACATTTTTATTTTTATTGGTTCATTTCATTGTATTTTGTAGTTTTTTTTATAAAGGTCACCAAGTAAACAAAACACAGTAATATATGCCAACAAGGAATAATGTGATTGTCTAATATGTACTGAGGGGAAAAATAACCATGATAAGTATATGAACACATATAAGGGAGTATGATTTATAAAAAGAGAAATCACTAGGGTTAACTAGAATATACATATTAAAGGAATACTATACCCCGAACAATGTAGGTCTCTCTAAACAGATATTGCATAAAACAACTCATATGTAAAACCCTGCTTCATGTAAATAAACCATTTTCATAATAATATACTTTTTTAGTAGCATGTGCCATTGGGTAATCATAAATAGAAAACAGCCATTTTAAAAAATAAGGACAGCCTCCTGGGATCGTATGATTCAGTGGTGCACACAAACATACCAAACAAACTATAAAGTTAGGTCACATGAGCCAATTAACAGAGAGAGTTGTGTATTTTGCTTCCACACTTCTTCCTGTTACAGTTAGAGTTGAAATATTTCTGGTCAGGTGATCTCTGAGGCAGCACACAGACCATCACCAAATGAGAGATGTAAAAGGGCAATATTTGTTGCTCAAGTATTCATTTTCGGGGTATAGTTTTCCTTTAATTTACATATACTCACAGTACAAAGGAATGTGTCCAATCTCTCAAAAAAAAGACAGAGAAACATTGAACCCATCAAAATACACATTATACCTACTTTTCATCTTCAGATTCAGTTCATCTGTACTACTTAGGGGCAAATTTACTATTATTCCCGAAAATTTGCTCAACCAAATTTGAAATTCGATAAGCATTCAACCATCGCATGCTTATCGAATAGTTTTAGGCTATCATTTCGCTCGATATTCGATTTCTCAATGAATTCGTACGATTGGATACCAATCGTTCAATTTCATGAAAACATCGTAAAATTTCATTCAAGCGTCTGAAAAATTCATACGATTCGAACTATCGAACGCTTGGATCATACGAATGGTATTCGAGCAGGACTTAGGGGCAAATTACTATTATTCCCCTAAAAAAAGTTTAGTTTCTACTCGATATTCGATTAGCATTCGATTTTTGATCTATTCGATCTATTCGATGATCGAAGAGGCCAAAATTCACTTTACGATTTTACGAAAAATTCGTACAATCGTTATTCGATCGAACTTCGATCTATTCAAGTGAATTTCGTAAATCGGCCCCTTAGAGTCTTATAACAATAATAATAGCAACGTATTCAGTTCAAGTTATAATATATAAATGCATTCCCTCTGCCTTCAGAGCTCAATATTTACAATCTCAAATATTCATTATTTATGATTGAATCAGTGAGTATAAGGGGAATGTGTTTTAGTTTTATATTTTAGTTGTTTTTCTTTTCCATTGATCCTATGATATTGGCATTACTGCTGATAAGTAACACAATTGTAAGACACTTCATGGATGGATCAAAAATAAGATGTTTTTCCTATAAAAATCATATTTTAGTAAGCATTTTTTCTCTTGTTCACTACAAATGCATGGTGGATGACTGAGGGCCTTCATTATTAATCCTACACTGTTAGAATTTGTGCAGCCTTCATTTTGCACATTGTACTGAATCTGGTATACGGTGCAGTACTGTGGGCACAACCAAGCCCTGTACTTAATGCCTGTTGTAGGGTGCCCCCCTGCAAAGTTACAAAACTGCAATGCACAGCTCCATGGCAGCATCTAGAAAGTGTCAGCTTACAATAAGGATTCAGCTGTAGATATTATCAAGGTTTTTATTCAGGCTTTGATCATAAATGTTTCATGTGCAGAGTATTATTATCATGCTTTCTTTCCTATCAGAACCCAGTTGCAGTGAAATTCTTTTCATTACATAACATATATTTGCAATTCAGCATCATTGTATATTTGCTTTACTTTTAAATGTGTTCTGAGACCAACTTACAAAACAACATGTAATAACATTAAAGGGATTCTGTCATGATTTTTATTATGTAGTTTTTATTTCTAAATTACACTGTTTACATTGCAAATAATTCACTCTAAAATATAAAAAGTCATTCCTGAACCAGCAAGTGTATTTATTGTATTGGTGTGTAGGCAGCCACATCTCAGGTCATTTTGCCTGGCCGTGTGTTTCAGAAAGAGCCAGCACTTTAGGAAGGAACTGCTTTCTGACAGGCTGTTCTTTCTCCTACTCAATGTAACTGAATGTGTTGCAGTTGGACCTGGATTTTACTATTGAGTGCTGTTCTTGAATCTACCAGGGAGCTGCTACCTTGTGATAGGGAGCTGCTATCTGGTTAACTTCCTATTGTTCTGCTAATAGGCTTCTGGGGCAAAAGGGAGGGGGGTTTTATCACTCCAACTTGCAGTACAGCAGTAAAGAGAGACTCAAGTTTATCAGAGCACAAGTCACATGACTGGGGGCAGCTGTCAATATGAAACTGACAAGATGACTAGCCCCCATGTCAGATTTGAAAATTAAATATAAAAAATGATGTTTGCTCTTTTGAGAAATAGATTTCAGTGAATAAATCTGCTGGAGCAGCACTATTATCTGATGCGTTTTGAAAAAAAAAATTTTTCCCATGACAGTATCCCTTTAAATAGAGGGTCAGATTCAAACTGGGAGTCATGAAAATGTTTAAAGGAATTGTTCAGTATAAAAGTAAAAACTGGGTAAACAGATAGGTTGTGCAAAATAAAACATGTTTTCAATATAGTTAGTTAGGCAAAAATGCAATGTATAAAGACTGGAGTGACTGCAAGTCTAACCTAACAGAACAGAACCACTACTTCTTTCTTTCAGCTCTCTTTTGTTTACACTGACTGGTTACCCTGGTTACCAGGCAGTAACCAATCAATGACTTGAGGGAGGGCCAGATGGGTCATAACTGTTGCTTTTGAATCTGAGCTGAATGCTGAGGATCAATTGCAAACTCACTGAACAGTTATGTCCCATGTGGCCCCCCCTCAAGTCGCTGACTTACTCAGATTTAGAGAGCTGAAAAGCAGGATGTTGTGTTGTATTCTGTTATGTGAGACATCCACTCATTCCAGCTTTTATATATTACATTTTTGGCTAACTAACTATATTAGAAACATTTTTTTATTTTGCACAGCCTATCTATTTACCCAGTTTTTATTTTTACCCTGAACTGTTCCTTTAAGGCTAATGCCACACAGGCCTGATCATTGGCCTGTGTTTATAATTACGTAGCTGATCAGTGGGCATCCATTCTCTCCTGTGTCTGTGCCCAGAGTCACTGCATCAGCCTGCGCACACTGGGTGGATTTCAGTATGCATTTTATCACCAAAAAATAGTTTTTCTTGAACGAATTGTTCTCACTCCAGAGTGTGGAAAAGACATTATTTAATGTAAAATATTCTGTATTTATTTTTTACCAAGGAGTAACCAACATTGATGATAAGTAAACATTTACAAACATCTGTAAACCTGCCACTTTTTTAAAATTTTATCTTTCATGGCTTAATAACAGTAGAGTATAGCAATTTCACGCATCCTTCAGAGGGCATTCTTTATCTAGATGAACTTTCTGTGGCATATTGCACTCATGTCCCATGGCACATTGGTCTAATAGGTGTCCTAATTTTATCCTGATTATAATTTCCCTTTTATTTCTTGCCTTTCATCTTTCTATCATGAAATGTCTCATTAGAAAGATATTTTAAATTAATATGTTTCAATGAAATAATACATTTTGCGAACAAGTTCAGGCATATTAACATATTAACGTAAAACTAGCCAATCAATGCCCTACATCCTTATATGCAAGAGAAAATATTTTCTCTTATTTAAACAGATAACAGCCAAGGCCACAATCATAGTACACAATGTGCTAAAAAGTCAGACTTTGCTTTTATGAATTATGTGTATGTGTACAAAAACAATGAACAAAGCAATTACTGCAGATGGAATGTTTGTTCTTACATCATACAGTTAACATGGTGCACCATAGTACAACATGTAACATTATTCATTTTAAAGGAAAATGTGTAGCAATGATCTATTAAATTTGGGTAACATACTGTAATTAAACATTTCATAATTACATGGATATTCTAAGGACAAACCACGTGGCATCTAAGTTGATGACTCTTCTTGATTTAACATTTATCCAGGTTGTATGTGCAGCTTTATGCAGTTCTTCAAGGTACTGTGCTGTTGTACACTGATTTACAGTTATGTGACTAATAAGTGTTTGGCCTATGCAAGTAATTTCTTTAACCGTGAGCTCTGTTCTGTATGTGTAGGTGACACCAATTAGCATTGGGTCTTCTTCCTCCTACAGATTTTCTGGTACCCATACAACTATTTCTTTTTCTTCTCTTCTGACAAAAAGCATTGTTTTAACTGCATTTAATAAAGAACTTGGATGTTAAAAAACAAGTATTCAGTATTGACAGGTAATGGGAGAGTGGATGATACACAGATTTGTATATAAATAAGGCATGTGCTTTTTTTATAATTTCTGATGATGCGACTCTGGGCACAGACACAGGAGAGAATGGATGCCCACTAGTCATTGCTAACTAGTGGAATAGGCAACTGAAGTCCTGGCCTCTCACACCAACAATTAATATTTGGAGACATTTGTTTTAAAACGTTCAGCCAGTTAAAAGTATTCTGGCGACTTGAAATGTAGTACCGCAACAGTGTCATTTAAAAGCTCATTTCTCTGTATCTGGTGGAAAGCTACAGTACTTGTAGAAATAGCACATTTGTCCCTGTGAGCCGCTAATTATGATGTATCCTGTACTGCATATTTTGGAGGCTATAACACATTCACACATCAGTCTTATCAGAGTGGAATTATTTTACTGCAATAAATTTCTCTGTCCCATTTTTCCAAAGCTGTCTGGAAGTCTAATGTTAAAGAAATTTTAATACCTGTTTCAAATTGTATGTGTTTAATCACAGGTGCCCCATCCTTCACTCGGCTTTCTGTCTTGATTTTTATGGTGTAGTTTTTATTTCTAAATTACACTGCACATACTGTAAGTCACTCTGCCATATAAAATTTAATTTCTGAACTAGCAAGTGTATTTCTTTTTGTTTGTAATTTGAGTGTGTAGGCATATCAGGTCATATTGCCTTGTCATGTGCTTTCAGAAAGAGTCATCACTTTATGATGGAACTGCTTTCTGGAAACTGTTGTTTCTACTCAATGTAACTGAAGATGTCTCAATGGGACCTGGATTTTTACTATTGAGTGTTGTTCTTAGATCACCAAGGAGCTGCTATCTGGTTACCTTCCCATTGTTCTGTCATTAGGCTGCTGAGGGGAATTATCACTTCAACTTGTAGCTGAGCAGTAAAGAGTGACTGAAGTTTATCAGAGCACAAGTCACATGACTGGGGGCAGCTGTGAAACTGACAATATGTATAGCCTCATGTCAGAATTCAAAATTAAATTAATCTGTTTGCTCTTTTAATAAATGGATTTCAGTGCAGAATTCTACTGCAGCAGCACTATTAATTGATGAGTTTTGAAAAAAACATGTTTCCCCATGACAGTATCCCTTTAAGTGTGTATGCCTTGCTGTTACAAGTACAATATGGCAGAAGTCAGGTTACAGTTAATAGAGGCATGTATGGTAAATGCTTAGGTAATGTTGAAGGTCTTATTAGATAGGCACTATGCTGTAAATAAATGATAACATATGGACAAACCATCTTTGTTTTACCTCTTAAAGGGGTTGTTTTGAGTTAACCTTTGAGTTAACTTTTAGTATAACGTAGAGAGTGATATTTTGAGACAATTTGCAATTGGTTTTCATTTTTTATTATTTATGGTTTTATAGATATTTAGCTTTTTATTCAGCAGCTCTCTATTTTGCAGTGTCAGCAATTTGGTTTCTATGGTACAAATTACCCTAGCAACCCTGCATTGATTTGAATAAGAGACTGGAATATGAATAGGGGATGGACTGAATGGAATGTTAAGTAATAAAAAGTGGCAATAACAATACATTTGTAGCCTTACAGAGCATTTGTTTTTAGATGGTGTCAGTGACCCCCATTTGAAAGCTGCAAAGAAACAGAAGAAAATTGCAAACCATAAAAAACTGTAATAAATAAATAATGAAGACCAATTGAAAAGTTTCTTAGAATTGGCCCTTCTACAATATACTAAAAGTTAACTTGAAGGTGAACCACCCCTTTAATCTCTTTTCATTTCTCACAGTGAGTGCTGTCGGACAAGATACATTGCAGTATAGACCAAAGTAAAACCCAGAACATTGAAGTGGACCTGTCACCCTAAATACTAATTACAAATTCCCTCTATCATGTTAGCTGATCAAAATAAAATTTAGTTGCACGATATACATTATTTATATCTTGTTTCTTTCAGTTTTGGAATGCACAGAAAGCAGTCACCTTTTTGTGCACTCTGTTATTAAGACAAGCTTTGTGTTATCCTAAAATTTTGTGTGTGCACCAGAATGAGGGACAAATGTCCATGCCTATGCACAGGCTACACAGTTAAAGGGATTGTGACATGATTTTTATGATGTATTTTGTATATCTAAATTACACTGTTTCCACTACAAATACCAGGCAGCTGTTATTTTTGTGTTAGGGTGCTGTTATCTCGTTACCTTCCCATTGTTCTGTTGTTAGGCTGCTGGGGGGGAAAGGGATATCATTCCAACTTGCAGTACAGTAGTAAAGAGTCACTGACGTTTATCAGAGCACAAGTCACATGACTTGGAGAAGCTGGGAAACTAACAACTATGTCTAGCCCCATGTCAGATTTCAAAATTAAATTTTTTTTTTTTCCCATGACAGTAGCTTGAGGCAGAGAGGTGGGGCTGGTAATATCTTATTGACTGATTTTTAAATACATTTATAACAGGTTTAGATGTTTCAATAAAAAACTATTTTGGTTTCATGTTTAATTTGTAGATTTTTAATTTAATTTTTAATTTTATTATAAAGTTGTTTTTGTCTGTGTAACCCCCCCCCCCCTTTAAGTCTGTGGAAATAGCATGATGGTACTTTAGTGTCAGTGTTGTAGATTCTAAGTTGTCATTACAAAGACCCCGAAAGCTGGTCTTAGTTACCATTGGGGACTTGTTGTGCTCTCCACCTCACATAAAGTGCAGAGTGCAGCACTGTTGGGTGTATGGCAACCCTGTCCTTATCGTCTGTTATAGTGTAGGCAGTAAGTACAGATTTCCTTAGCATCCCTACTCTAACTGGCATTCCGTGACTTGTACAACTGACTAACATGAATGTTAATGGGCAAGACAGGGATGCCTATGTGTTTTACCCAGCCCACCCTTGTGAATGCAGCACCACTGAACACTGGCAGTTCTGTATTCATGGGTGGGGGAGTGCTCCATTCTGCACCTGCACCTGGTGCAAAGTGTGGGTCAACCTGCTCTAGTTTTTTGCACATTTTAAATAACCTCTAATATATCCTTATATTGAGAAGGAAGAGTACACTCGCTGTCTAACTTGTTTATCAAATATGTTTTCGTTTTTATTGTTTTGTTATTATTTTTCTAATGTAAATGTAAGAATGATAGCCAAAAAGATATAAATGAAAAAAAAACAACTAAATGTAGTAAATATTTTCCTTATCTTGGTAAAATCATCTTTCTTTGAATTCATTCTTTTTGCACTTGGTTGTTCAACCCCTCAATGCATATCAAATGCCATAGTCTCTTCTAGGCAAAACCTATAAATCAGGTAAAGCATTCTTAAACTTGGAGATATGTTGATATCTGCTGCATTAAAATGTTGAGACTGAGTAGAAATAAATTAAGCAATGGTTTGCAGAAATGACAGAATCTAGTAGCACAAACAAGTATGCTCATCTGAAACAAGATGTAAATCAACTCTTAAAATGTCAAATATAATGAAGTGCTCTTTCCTCTCACTGTTGAATATTGGTGCATAAAATATTCAGCTCAGTGAAGATAGTAATCCAAAAGAAAACTGTTTTAGAATCCCCTTTGTTTCATTAAAAGAGACAGTATCAAACAAATAAATGATGCAGACACCACTTTGATTCTCTTTACTGTGTTTGCTTTTCTCAGCTTTCTGATTTTATGCACAAATGCCAATAAACAAAGCACTTTAACATAAATGCAATCTGCCATTGTTTGATAACTGGATTGCATTAGCAGCAGTAAATGTTATAGCTGTGGTTACAGCAAAGCTGGTTTGAAGCAAAATGAAACCAGGACATATAATTTCCAGGTTATGATTATGGACGTAGAGCCTCTGCTATTGTAAAATATGTATTTACTGAACAGATGACTAATATCCATTGATATATAGATCACATAGATATGATATGGCATCCTTTATGCCCTTCTTGAAAGCTATCATATAAAAGGTAAGATTTCAGCTGCTATTCTGGATCTTTTTATTTTTTTATAAGGCAATGCTTCCTAACTGCCAGCCCGTGGCACACATGCCCTATGCTCCCTGTGTGTGCCATACTCTTCCTGCCCTGTGCCCCCTGTGTGTTCCATACTCTGCCTGCCATGTGCTCCTTGTGTGTGCCATACTCTGCCTGCCCTATGCTTCCTGTGTGTGCCATACTCTACCTGTCCTATGCTCACTGTGTGCCATACTCTCCCTTCCCTATGCTCCCTATGTGCCATACTCTGCCTGCCCTGTGCTCCTTTTGTGTGTCAAACTCTGTCTGCACTATGCTTCTTGTGTGTACCATACTCTGCCTGTCATATGTTGCATGTGTGTGCCATACTCTGCCTTCCTTATGCTCCCTTGGGTTAACTAGTTGCTGCCTCAGATGGGGATGTGGTGTTTATTAAAAATCCTTTTAAGTTTTTCCGACACCCCAGCTATATAGGGTAGGATCAAGTTCTTTCTCAGGTCCTGTTTTCCACCTTCACCGGTAAGCTTGGTGTTATTGCTTCTTTTTCTACCACTTTTCACAAAGGCCCAATCTGTGATACTGCTTCTCACACTTCACACCACTTTGTTAGGTTGGGTCCTGGGCGCTGAATGCAGGACGTTTTGCTAGCCATACTTCTTCAGTGCGAGAAAGGGTAATCTTATGCTTTGGTCAATATGATTATGTAAAAGTCATATTTGTGTCTTTTTTAGAGCTGGTGTAAATCAGTGATCCTCAAAATTGGCCCTCCAGCTGTTAAGGAACTACAAGTCCCACAATGCATTTGCCTGACTGTGGCTGTCAGACTCCTTCATTGCATTGTGGGACTTGTAGTTCCTTAACAGCTGGAGGGCCAAGTTTGAGGATCACTGGTGTAAATGCTTGAAGTGGCCACTTTTTATTAGAAATGTCCAAGGGAGCTTAATAAAGACATAAAGCTCCTCTAATTCCCTATACATGAGCCCACACTAAGATATACAGTATGCGGCAAGCCCAGCAAATGTGTTTATAAAAAGTTCACACAAAAATCTTTAATAGTTCAGACTTTCAAAGGCAATACCGCTTTAAAAATAGAAAAGTCACCTGCATTTTTACACTTTGTATGACTTTCTGGGGTACAGACATGATGTCACTGACTTCAGATTGAGGAAGATGTAGCTCCGTTTCAGCAGTTTGCCTGGTCTAAGGTGGTGAAGGAAACTTTGGTGAAAAAGGTAACGTTCAGTAAAATCTGCAATTTAGTGCAAACTAATGCTAGCGATGGTCTCTTTAGCTAGTGAATTGTTGTCTGCTCCTGATATTGAATTGTCAATGATGGGATTTCTGGCGAAAAGTCGCTAGCGCTAGCCACTTCACCCTTTAGTGAATCTGCCCCAAAGAGTTTTATTTTTATGTACAGTTCATGGAATTATAATGATACAGTAGGTGATGGGACTGAGAATAATTGTTCTAGCTCCCATGCAAACATTTATTTTTTATCCAATATGTAGATATAAAACATTCAGTATGGCACCAGGGTCTCACTGGGCCAGCAGGACACTGGGAAAAACCCAATGGACAAGTTTAGACCCACCCCTGTGGCTGCCTGAGGTTGTGTGGCATGGTCATACAGATAGGAAGGTACACAATGGCAGGGGAAAGAAGGGGCTGAGGGGGATTGCAGTCTGATGCTGTATGGCACCTTGTTTCATTGACTTTTTCTGGTGGATTCTCTGCCCACTACATGAGGTAATGGGGAAAATATGTATTCTGCAATTTATATAACTTCTGTAAGGGACCACCGACACTATTTGGTGCATGACCAGTTGGTGCCACAAATTGCGCATATGCCAAAAAGTTCCAGAAATTTCTGAAGGGACGGAAGAGGATCCAAAGAAGAATGAAGATGGTGCCCATGAGCTCTGCTTTGCTATTCTGTATGGATACTTGAGCATGATATAATGGGATACTTTTTGGAAAAATGTGCTCTGCAGGGAGAAAGCAGGGAGGGGGTACTATGGTTAGTGGATGGAGCTTTTCTTATTAAGGGGGGTTTAGTTCTCCTTTAAAATTAAGGTTTTTTTTTTCCTCACTCTAATTGCAATGAAGAGAATGAGGGGTTTTCTTGCAGTTTGTTTTTTCACACCAAATTATTGACACAGTTTCACGAATAAATCTGCTAATGGAAAAATATGAAACTTCACCAGGAATCCCTGTATCGCTCATCACTAATATATACCAGTATTATTTGGTCACACTGATAAGTCAAGAACTAATGTTCACAGATGCCTGCCATAGAAGTTATAATTTAGAATTAGGATCACTCAGTCTTTTTAGGCCATCGTGCCTAAAAAAATAAATAATATAAATTATTAATAAAATAAAAACTATGACTCATAATTAATCTGTGAGGCCATGTACATATCAAACAAGCAGACACGTTTAAAACTTAAAAACAAAGAGGAGTGATAGAATGACAAATGCATTCAAATATAGATTTTAAAGTATAATACTGTACCAAAAATTTACCTAAATGTTAAAAAAATCAAATCCAAAACATTTCTTATGAAATGCTGCACATCAAGAACTGTAGCGTTGGTCAGGCTTCAGTTGTTAGGAAAAAATACAGCTATGTTTTTGCATGAAAGAAAAATGTAGTTCTTTGAAGAAAAAAAATGAACAAGAATTTGTTACAATTCTGCTCAGACTAATCTGCACAGTGTGTTGAAGTCAGTCGTGCATAGGAATAGCAGTGCTTATATTAACACAGCTGAATGCTTTAAAACAAAGAGCTCATCCCATTTCAGCACTATTGCCTAAAGCGCTCGCTACTGATGTTTTATCAAACCAAAACCCAACAGATGAAAAGTCACTATCCATGTAATAAAATGCTGTCTGTAGAAGAGTTTCTGAAACTGAAACAAACAAATGCATTCAAAATATTAAAACAAACTATTGCCAATATCATTGTTTTCTTTTGATTGTGAGCACTCATTATTTTAATTTCTGAATGAATATAGGTTCATGTTATTATGAACACTTATATACACTAAAATAATAATAGACATTTTATATTAATGTTTCTGAGATATAATATGGTTTATTAGATCACCTCTGGTCTCTCCTCTAGTTCAGTTTTGCCACCTTGGCAAAAACCAAACTAGAGGATAAGGATGGGGTAATGAGATTTGGAGACATATTTGTGCCTTGTGGGTGAGGTGATTATTGGCCAGATTGGTTGGGTTTCACAAGGCATCTGAGTTATTTGGGTGAGAGAAAATATTAAGAATTGGAAGAAAGCAGAGTGTAAAGGACAAAGGAGAACAGAAAGTGATAAAGATTTTTATTGATGTAAATTATCAAGCAATATGGGGAATATGTAATATAAGATGCAAAGTTTACTACAGTGCTTATCACCTATAGTAACCAATCAGCAAGTAGCATTTCCTGGTCCCCTTTTCAAAAGTTGGTCACTATCGGTTACTAGCCATGTGCAAACTTTGTGCCTTTTATTACATATGGGAATAATTTGGCAGAACGAAAAAAGAAAATTATTGTCTGTAAATCAGGATACATTTATAAAAAAAACTTGTGATTGCAGTAAAAAAAATATTTATTCGAATAAAAAAAAGTCATCAGTCACCTTTTTCCATTCCTTTTCAAGCACATTGACAAATCTCAACTGGTGCAAAATTGCAAAACCCCACCAATTTACAGCTTGTTTGAATATTAAAGATACACATCCCACTGATTTGTGTGGCATCTCAACAGATTTTAGGTTGCAAGATTGATATATATATATATATTTTTACATATAAAGAAAATATAGAAAAGTATTTGCACTCACATGTAAAAAATAGATTTGAATTTTACTATATGTGATCAAATTGCTACAAAATCACCACACAGTTATGATAAATTACCATATTAATGACATATTAAACCAGACGTGGACTATAACAATCCAAAAAGTAATGGAATTCGAATAAGTGATCTAATATAAGTGCTTTCTGAATAGCACAGCTAAACCAAATCAAGTTAATTTGATGCTATTTCTTACCTGAATAACTATAGACAAATCAAACAAATGTGTAACATGCTCTTTCAAGATGGCTTAGCTGATAAACTTTAAAAAAAAAACTCTTGCAGTGGAATAAAATTAAAAGGACATAAGATGCACAATAGAACAAGACTGAATGAGAACACAATTATATTATAGTCAACGTTGTGACTGTAGAAGTAGACCATCAATAAATTAAATGAGATAAAAAGAAAAGATAAAGAAAAGTGCTGGCTGTTGCTTATCTTAACAAGCTTTGATGCGATTCCCAGTGCTGACTTGGATATGTGAGAGTGCAACATCCATTTTTTACCAGGAGACATGCGAACGATGACTCATGCAGTAATTGAAAACTTCAAATACAAATGCACCAACATTGTTAGAATTTATCAGATTCGATCTGAAATCAAATGTACAAAATTTTACTGAGAAAAGCTTTGATAACTTTGACAGACTTCTTTTACAAAGTTTTCCCCTGCAGTACTTCATTCATAATTTTTACATTTATTTTGATGCATAAATGTTAAATATAGATTTGGGTGAAGCAGACCACAAATAGTTAATGTCCAGCTAGTGATAAGGGCATGTGTTACTTGGGCTAACACTGCAGGCTAGGGCCTTCGCTAAGTGGAAGCATTCCCTCTAATGTGTAGTGCAACTAAAGCACCCAGACTACTGTGCATACAAAAAATTATTGGGCACCAGGAGGTTCTTATGATGCAAACAAAGAACTGCTTATTAGTCATAGACAATGTCCCCAGATTTACTCACATACACAGATGAGGTTTGGCACATGACACACAGTCAAATCAGGTAATAGGTATCAAAGTTGAGGAAAAGGCTCCATTAGGCATTTGCAGTAACTCAGTACAACCATTTCCTCCAGGAAGTTGCCAGGAAGCAGCCTCTTCCCTACAGTCCCTCTTCACTGAGTTACCTGCACTAAGGCATTTAAAAAGCCTCTGGGTAGCTACTCCCTTCTGCAAATCCTCATTGGAGCTTCAGCTGCTCTTTCTCTTTACCCTATCTACCATTCTCTCCTAAAGAGACTACTAAAAGTCTGCCCTACTATACCTAAACCTCATTCACGGGGTTGCCTGGCCCCCGACTTTACTGGACCCGTGCCCAGGATCATCACACACATCCACCCTGCTCCTCAGGTGGAAGGCAAAGAGGAAGCTGCCACTCCTTTCCCAGCACTATACCAGGTTGAGATTTGTCGCCGGGTCACTAAATCTCCTCAGATCTCCATGTGTGTCTGCCCTTAAACCCCAAATTGTTCCTATTGACATTCTGTAATAATCTCTGCCTCAGTGTTCAAATTCATTCAAGACATTTATCTCTACTATCATGAATAATGTATCTAATATCGAATTTCATCTTTTATTCTTCCTCTAAATGTGCTGCGCGGTTTATTTAAAGATGTATATGGTTTTAGGCTAAAACATCCATGGGTCTTTAAATCATTCTGACCAGTAACTTTGTAGTGACGTATAACTATTCAATACACATACAAAATAACAATGTTCCATTGACAGCTACGTTAGCATTGTTTCACATTTCTGTGAATTTAGATCAGTCAATAAACCAAAGGATATAATATCACACACTTATTTAGTGAGCTGTTATCCTGCTGTTTCTACAGAGCCGATATCCAATTGTCAGGTAAACGAAAGCTCTAATTATAACAAACCACAAAGTATTCATGATGAATGAGTTCATGATATCAGTGCACATCATCCTTGAATCTATGATTGTCCATTTCCCTAGAGAAATTTTATATGCTATCCTAATTCACAATGTAAAATGCTTGAGTCTGAAGGCAATATCATCCAGTGTTAAGCTGTTCTCTTTCAGCCATAATGAAATGTTACTATCCCCCTTAACACAAGGGTAAATTTCACAATCATCTCCTTTTAGCTATTCATAGAAGCCTTAACTGGTGATTGACGCCTTTGGGTTGTGAACTTTAGTATACTAACTTGACACCTGAATAGGTATCTGCAAGGGAAACAAGTTATATACTCCGGACCATGATATATGCAAATTCTACCTCAGAAAGGAAGGCGTTTCATTTCGCCAACAATTTGCCAATTTGCCAAAATACATTTAAGTCTATATGCAACAAATTGAAAATTTGGCAAAATACATTAAAGTCTATAGGCAACAAATTTCTTATTTGATAAGTCTTTTTTTTTTATGCACAATTTTTTTTCTCCCATTGGAGACTATGGGTGTCATTCCTGTGGCAAAACTCGGCAAAAAAAATTGCTCATGACTAGAAGTGACCTTTCCTGGATCAGGAAAAAGAAAATAAACTGTGTTAAATATTGGGTATTGGTATTATACTCCAGTACTGGGTTAAAATATTTTTCTTTTGTGCACTCACAAATTGCTATCCGCACATCTTACACACATCTGTTCATATACCCCATTTTTCCTTAAGTCTGGAATTTGCCTTTAGTACAGGAAACATATGGGTAGGCTGGGGGAGATGTATCCCCCGATTGATGGATATATCCAGTTACAAAACGTAGAAGGCTGGGACTCTTTTTGAGACACTCTCTCATAGGACACAGACACACTGATTCTCACACAATACAGTCATACTCAGATTTTACATATAATATTAATATATAAATATACTTTGGTACATTTTGCTATGCTGTCAATAATACCTTTGACTGGCTAAACATCTGATAATTTGTATGCACTGTATCTTCTGTATCTTCTTATTTTCACACATATACTGTAAATATATTTCAAATATCACTGTGGTGAGTGGTGTTTATTGATCAGAACTTACACAAAGGTTTTAAAAATATATACTTTTCAACAAACTGTAAGGATAGTGAATCCGAATGATATGTATAATATTAATGATAGTTGACAGGTATTTCCCTTTTGTGTATTTTATATTATAAATGCATATATTTAAATCAACGGCAAATGTAAGAAATATGATTTGTAGAAATTCTAAAGCAGGGCATCAGTACAAACTGACTCCAATTTTTATTAGGAATTAGTGATGAGTGAATTTTTTTGCCATGACAACGACACCCATAGAACTCCAATTGTTGCATCGCTTCATGCATCAAAAAAAAAATACCGTCCATAGAATTTGATGTATTTTGTAGAATTTTTGCCATTTTGCGAATTTTCAGTGAAACGAAATGGGTCAGATTTGCCCATCACTTCTAGCAATGTTAATAATCCATATTCAGCCCAATAACAGGGAAAAAAGTCATTAAGAAATCTATTTCCACATGCTTATAATGGGAAGGGATTTTTATATGGTTCCAAGATAACTTTCTTGCTAAAATAATGCCTGTAGAAATTATTTAGTGGCCAGTAAACAATGGTGGTTTACATAAGTCTGAAGTTACAGTTTTAAACAGCTTATCCAATATATCAATAGGGAATATCTCCATGAATTAAATATAATAAAAATAAAAAATATATAATGGTTAACTATATGTGTAGGAAGGGGGTCTTAATTTTATTTATAACCATATAAATGTAATTGCAGTCTTATTATTAAGAATAATCAGTTCTATTTATACATTAAACTTGGAATGCTTATTCTGAATAAGCAAGACTTGCAGGCTGTGGAGGGTGGGAGGAAGCAAAGAATTTGAAATTCAGCATCAGTAGAAGGGTTACAAGATGTATGTGACTACTCAATGCATATTTACCCTACATTAGGCACTTAGCAGTTATCTAACTGTAGGTGTTATCTGTGCAGTGTTTTAGTATGATTTATACAAGGCATGTAACCAGAATCAGTGTTTGTCTTACAAATTAACATAATTGCAATTATTTGCTTATTATTGGTTTCACAAGCATCAGACTACTAGAGTAGAATTTAATTTTAAAAAAAAGTTGCATGCTTTAAATTTTAATATATGTGATAGCATACACAAAACTATTACAGTAAAATAGTTGGATCTTTTTGCTTGAAGGGTGCAGCATTGGTGTACAATTATTACAGATTTATAAAAAATACATGACAATATTCAATTTAAAAACTGAAGTAGTTTGGCAGATGCACAGAAATGGTTAAATTGATACTGACACTAAAAATGTTCTTTTCAAAATGTTAATCTGCATTAAAAGTTACAAATAGGTCCCATTGATCATTTGTTATTTTTTTGTTAGTAATTATTAGGAGGAGTTCCTAAACCTGACTCTTTTGCCAAACTGACTGTCCCATTTTAGACTGTCAGTTGGGGCAGATTTACTAATAATAAAAAAAATTCTAATTTCAAAGTAATTTTTGGGTACTTCGACTATCGAATAGGCCAAAATTCGGTTCTAAATTAATAAATTGGATTCTACCATTTGAAAATCTCTTTAAAAGTCTCTTTTAAAAAATTAGAATTTGACCCTTCGTCACCTTAAACCTGCTGAATTGCTATTTTAGCCTATGGGGGACCTCCTGGAACCTTTAAGGAGTGTTTTTGGATTTTTTTGAAAATCTAAATTTTTTGGGCAAAATCGTTCAAATCATTTGAATCGAACAATGCATTAGAACGATTTTTGTATTCGATCGAAAATGGACCTATTCGATCGAAAAAAGGTAAATTGTTGATCGAATTTGATGGTCAAATTTCTACGTTTTTTAACTTCAAAATCTAACCCTTTGCAAATCTGCAAATAATGCTAACGGACTCCTGCTGCACAAATATATCAGCCCCCTCATAGAGGAATATGGGAGTAAGAAAAGTAATATGGGGGTAAAAGCATCAGGCAAATGCCTTTATGGCAATATCCTAACTAGCATTCAAAGATAATATTATGATGATTATAAAAAAAAGTTATTTTCTGGTGTCAGTATCTCTTTAAAAATGGATTTTTTGTGTTTTTCTCCAGTTTGTACACTTTGTAATGTTACCCTTCAACTATACTCTATCCCCTTATCCTCCATCAAGGGCTGTAAAGCATACAGATTATGTGAGTCAGGGGACAGTTAAGCATGACATTTGCATAAGATACTTGATACCACCAGAGAAACATATACAAGGCAGGGATGGCCCAAAATGAGCACAAATACAAAACAGGGGCTTAAATAAATGGCAGCCAATTACGACACCACAGAGTGGGTGGGAGATTTAAATGTCAGTCAAAATCTTCCACTCAGTCACCTGTAAAGCTGCGGCTTGCGGCCAGTATGGTGTCCCCACACTTCTGCTTATAAATTGGAGACACTCCTTTATCCTTCTGAATTCCAGTGCTGTAAAAAAAATGTCATTATTATTATTTCAAAGATAAATTTAAGAAAATGTATATGTGCTTTAGTAGCATTGCCCAGAATTTTGTTGTTCTGGTATGTTATGGTCTTAGAAGAATAAAACTATGTTAAAAATCTTGTATTTGAATATAGGCAATTGTGCATAGTTTCACATTAAAACAAAGGGATTAGTATGTATCTAAACACCACTTAAGCCCAGCTGCCCTGAATATCCATATATATCTAAATATCCGAATCTGATGAACTAGAGCATGAACATACTATACTGACAATTTCAAACTAGCATAACATAATGACAAAAACCTCATTGAGTGCAGGATTTAAAATGAATAATAAGAGCATAGCCTATAGTCCTTCATCAGCAAGACTGCTTACAAAAACACATCATTTCAAAGAAAAATGCTGTAATAACATTTTTATATTTAATCTCCTCTGCAAAACATCATCTTGAATGGAAAAAATTCCAACTTGGCATTGCAGAGAAGCAGGATCATATTCTGGAAATAAAACTCTGAGAATGTAGAGGGCAGTGTTATCATCACTCAAAGCCCTCGGTGCATTAAGCTGTAAAATAATGTAAATATTTATCTTTGCCTACTTAAAAGTTCAGATATACACCATAAAAGCCTGAACAGCAATTACAGAAGTTTTCATTTGAAACAGTTGCGCACATAATGACAGAAAATGGGAAAGGTGTCTGAAACTGATAGGAAGATGTCATCTTTCATAAAAGCCTCTCATTCAGACCCTATTTAGAAAGTAACTTACCTTATACTATCACTGAAATGCATTACCGAAGGATTCAGTAGTAATTTCTAACATCCTAAATAAGCAAGATTTGCCAACATACTGAGTTAAGAAAATGTCCCAAAGCATCTGGTTCTAAAATTAACTCTCAGCTAGTGTTGCACACTGCCAAATAGCAAGACTGATGCATCCATCACATACTTTAATGGGTTGAATAAACCTGTCGAATTTGTAGCCCCTGAAGTAGAAGGGAGACAGTTAACTAAATATATATTCACTTATGTAAATCTTTAATGTCAGTCAGTTTCTGAGACCGTCATGCTGTCCCCATTAATTATGACAAGGATAAATATATTATTGAAATGACTCAAAATACATTGGACCAAGTTTAATTATAGTAACTGTGAATGGGATTCATACTGGTCCCCTCAAAAAATAGCCAGGGGTTTTTACAGGTAGCAGATTAGTTATCCAGAAACTCCTAATCCAGAAATCTTTGAATTACAGGAAGGTCATCTCCCATAGACTGCATTTTAATCAAATGATTCAAATTAAAAAATGTTTTCCTTTTTCTCTGTTATAAAACAATAACTTGTACTTGATCCCAACTGAGATATAATTGATCCTTATAGGGGTCAGAACAATCCTATTTGGTGTAATTAATGTTTTAATAGCTTTTTAGTAGACTTAAGGAATGGAAATACAAATTATGGAAAGAACCTTTAACTGAAAAACCCCAGTTCCTGAGCAGTCTGTATAACATTACCCATAACAATAATACAAATGAGTAACCCTGAGCTCCACTGAGGAGCTAGTGGAGCAGTGCCCAGGAAAAGAGATGCAACGCACTGTTGTCTAGTTAGGATATTGAGAGTGTGAAGTGTAGGTACGGTTGATGAAATTCCAAAATAATTTGTAATGGAATTGCTATAAAACTAATATCCATTTGTGAGACATTTACAGATTGTTAGATTACTGCTGGGCAAGTCTCATTATCTGTGAATTTACTAAATAAAGCACTGATTTACAATCAAGGGCTTCCAAGCTGATTGTAAGCATAATAGATCTGCTTAGCTTTACTTAAAAAAAGACCCATATAACTGTATTCAGCGCTTTAAAGTGCTAGTTATGGTCAATGGGTTTTGTGTAGTTAAATGGTCTTCCTCGCATATTTCCTCATTTGCTTTAAAGTTGTTAACACACAATTTAATGTTTCTGAACAATTGTCTGTTATTCAGATATTTATTCTATACATTCACATCTACATTACAACTAAAATGGGTGGTTCACCTTGAAGTTAACTTTTAGTATTTTATTGAATGGCTAATTCTAAGATAATGGATAATTATTGCTAATCTTTATGTTCAGGCCTTCTCCTATTCATATTCCAGTCTTCTTTTCAAATAAATGCATAGTTCCTAGGATAATTTGTACCATAACAATCAGATTGCAGGAATTGCAAACTGGAGAGCTGCTGAACAAAAACCTAAATAACTCAATAACCACAAATAAAAAATTATAATCATTTGCACATAGTATCAGAATCACTCTCTACATCATAGTAAAAGTTCATGTAAAGGTGAACAACTCCTTTAATGGGATACTGTTGCGGGAAAACATGTTTTTTTCAAAATGAAATTGTTTATAGTGCTGCTCCAGCAAACAGATTTTTTACATTTAATTTTGAAATTTGGCATGGGGTTAGACAAATTGTCAGTTTCCCAGGGGCCCTGGGACATGTGACTTTAGTCACTCTTTACTGCTACTGTTATGTTTGGACTCCAGCGGCTGGTTGCTATACTGCCTATCTCTAAGTTACATGAACGCATCTGTGGGGCAATCACTGTTGGGAAGGGCTATATAGTGGATGGTTTATGTCACTGAATCTTTATAAGGTGTTAATATGTGTTGTATATGGGAATCTAATCTGAAGATACACTGGTTTATTTGAAAAGTGTTTAAAGTGGTTAATTAACCCACAAAGGTAGGAGACACAGTAAGGGTGTATCCAGCAATAATGTAATTATCAAACATTCGGATCCAAGCAGTAAAAGGTATTGTAGGCTCACCATGGTCTGGAAGATAAGCTGCAGGCTGCTGCAGAGGTAGAAAAGAAATCCTTGTAGCCATTTGTTATGTTTGGTAGCCGAGGATGAGGAGAGTGCTTTATTAACAGGATCATACAGGCCTTACACAACAACAGTGACTTCTTACTTTCACTTTCAAGCTGTACAGAAAATCCTGTACAAGTACTGTGCAGAGTTACACCTGCAGGCCATTTGTATAAGCACCACAGCTACACAGCAAGTTGGAGTGATATCATCACACTTCCCTCCCCAGTAGCCCATCAGCAGCCTATCAACAGAACACTGGGCAGCTAATCAGATAGTAGCTACCTGCTATCTTATCTTTTCCATCCCTTGGCTCGTGGAGGTGCTTGATAAATACTTGTTAATAACACCAATTAAAATTGTAAAAGTCTGTTTTTGTGTTATGCTTTACATTCATATTTATTCTTTCAGTAGTGTACTTTCTTATGCTTATGTGGTTTAATGTTGGATATCATTTATACATGGGGTGTTTGTAAGTGCTGCACCATTAAGTAATGCAAGATTGCTTTCTTTAGAGCTATTTTTTGACAAAAACAAATTACATTTTAAATAGCTGAAAGATTTGCAAAATATTTTTTAAAATAATATATGTACCAGGTTTAATATCCTTGTAAAATCATAAAAAAATTATCAGGGTTTCAATGCTTTTTTATACTGGAGAAAACACTGATAAATATTGGTCATCATTAGTTATTTCTGACACTTCAATTTAAACGTAACTGAAATTTACTTGCGATAACAGAGGAAAATAAATTGTACATTCCTTTTCCCATTCTCCCTGTTTAGTAACAGGAATGATTTACCTTTTCAAGTTCAAGTATGTTTTTGTTGGAAATCAATAAATCATGTATTCTTAACCTATAAAAAGTACATATTCAGGTTCATTTAACCATATGCCCATTACATATTTTACAGTAACAAGAAGAAGAATCATAGTATAAAGTATGCGCAGGTAAAAGAGGTAAATTAAATCATATTTCTTCTTGTGAGAAGTGCTCAGTTTATACAATGACATTTCTCTGATGTGAAAGCTTCCCAGGAATAGCAACTAAAACTGAAACAGGGGATATTAGTATAGACTAGACACATTTTTTCTCTATCACTATTGCAACAAAAGTGTACTCCACAAACCTTTACAAGAAAGCATTACAGAAAATCAATTCCGAACTTAGTTCTTTACAGGACAACATTGCATTTTCCAAGAAAATTGATAGTCTAAAAAAATTCTAAAGAAAATGAAGCAAAATAAGCCACAGCAAAAAGGATTTGGATGTGTTTATGTAACACTGTTTAATTACATGGTAAATATGTATAACAGACAGACAGATGGAACATAAAATAAGTATTAGGGTACACTTAAAAGCCTTCATCAATATACATAATAAATAATAATATACGTACATAA
Source organism: Xenopus borealis (assembly GCA_024363595.1). NCBI lineage: Eukaryota > Metazoa > Chordata > Amphibia > Anura > Pipidae > Xenopus > Xenopus borealis. The sequence goes on from CM044445.1 coordinate 77,320,141, forward strand.
TTTAGCCCAAAGGAATTAACAGTTACCTGCTAGGAAAACTATACCCCCAGAAAGAATCTTCTTAAACTAGAATCTACATATCAGTAACTATTGCCATTTTACATCTCTTACCTTTAACCACCATATTGTGATAGTCTATGGCAGGGGTCAGGAACCTTTCTGGCTGAGAGAGCCATAAACGCCACATATTTTAAATTGTGATTCCGTGAGAGCCTTACAATATGTTTAAAACTAAATACAATTAAATGTGTGCATTTTATGTAAGACCAACACTTCTTTCTAATAGCGTTGTTATGCTGTTGCTAACCAGTGATGAATACTACTTCTTACAATTGATGCGACTTCTGGTGCTGCATGGTTTTGCTGATGGCTTTGTAGTCTGGTTGATACGTGGTGAGGTTAAGTTTCATGCAGGCGTTGAGAATTCCATCCATTAAAGATGATCGTAGGTTGGTCTTAATGTGCTTTAGATGTGAGATGTGGGTCAGACTCACACAAGACAATATGTGTTTCTAACAGACCACAGCAATGTTGCTGGTGATACAAGGGGAATTTTAAGCTAACATTGCAGTCTGTGGTTGATGTGAAGTAAAGTTCCCTGCACCCATGGATTATGGGATAATCATGCACTGGACAATATATATATATATATATATATATATGTGTGTGTGTACTCCCCCAATCCAGTCACAAAATGCCACTTTATTTGCTCAATCCACTATGTTGGGGAAATCTGTCAAATTCCAGAAAAGAAGACATGAAAAAAAATTATGAAGAACAGTGATATTTCAAATGAGTGATGTTTCAAATGATTTGCAGGTGGTCGAAATTGTTCTGTTATTTTTTATTGTGAAGGACAACCAAAAATCATTCAGTTGCAAATGTTCCAATATCACCATTTCACTGTTTTTCTCCTCATCATATTATATATGACATATATGACACCTGCAAATCATTTTTGAAATATCACTCATTTGAAATATCACTGTTTTTCATAATATTTTTCATGTCTTTTCTGGCATTTGTCAGATTTACCCAACATGCTACTTCTACCAACTGTACATTTGTAAATTGTCCAATGCTGATTATCGCATTTTATCCATGGGTGCAGGGAACCCACAAACAGAACTCACCCAGCAGAGCAGGGGCAGCGGAAGCAGGATGCAAAGCGGTGCGTCACGCTGATGGGAGCTAGGCCGAAGCGAAGCCGGATGCGGAAGTGATGCGGAGGAGGGTGTGGCCTCCGCTTAGAACATGTCTTCTATCCACAGAGCGCAGGTCATGCCACCCATTATTTTTATTAAAGATTTGCAGTGAGCCAGATGTAGCCATCAAAAGAGCCACATCTGGCTCTAGAGCCATAGGTTCCCTACCCCTGGTCTATGGGCTGCCTCAGAGATCACATGACCAAATCTAATGCAGCTCTAACTGTAACAGGAAGAAGTGTGGGAGTAAAGACAGAATGTTGTCTATTAATTAGGTGATGTTTGTTTGTGTGCACCGTGAATTGTATGATTTCAGGGGGCAGCTTAGATCTTAAGATGTCAATTTTCTATTAAGGATTACCCAATGGTACATACTGCTAGAAACTAGTGATGGGCGAATCTATCACGTTTCGCTTTGCGAAAAATTTCCAGCAATATTCGCAAACTTCGATCTCTTCACGTGAATTTTGTAAATTTGCCCCTAAGTCTCTTTGTAAAATTTATAATGAAGCAATAGAATTCTTAATGAATCAGATGAAAATTGAGCGTAGGACTGGCCAGATATGAGATGACTTTGACGTAGTTGGCCAGCTTAAATATATTGCAATGTATGGACAAACAATCCCTGTTTTGTTTAAAGGGTAAGGCAATTTTTTGTAGCTGTATGCACAAAATGTCTCAATGTCTTAAATATATTGATAATGGGTTGAGTGCAGAGGACCTCTTGTTCACAACACTTTGGGGCAGATTTACTAAATTCACATTAATTCACATGAAGGATTCGAATATTCGATCGAATTTTCAAAAAGATTCGAATTCGAATTTCGAATATGCAAATTAGGCAAATTTGACCATTGAATATTCAAATTCGAATGATTCGAAATTTAATTTTATTAGAATATTCGAAAATTCGATGGTCGAATACTTCCCCTTTAAATTTAAATTTGATCACCTACTTCGCCAGTTTAAACCTACCGAAATGGGGATCATTCCCTAAGATCGAATAAGAAAAATTCGATCGATCTTCTAAAAATCGTTTCAAAATTGATTCGAATTGAATTCAATCGAATTCGAATCGAATTCGATCGAATTTCCCTATTCGATCGATCGAATTGCGCTAAAAAAATTCAAATTCAAATTTTTTTTTTTAATTCCCCACTATTCCCCCACTATTCCCCCACTATTCCCTGGTCGAATTTCAAATTTTTTTGCTATTCGAAATTTGACCCTTAGTAAATCTGCCCCTTTGTGTATATATATATATATATATATATATATATATATATAATTAATGATTTCTTAACCATTTTTCAGAGACTATGAATGATAACACAAAAACTTTTCTTTCACTCATGGTTAGTGGTTGGCTGAAACCATTACCAGCCATCTCAGGCTGGGGCTCTGCATCCTGCAGGCTCACATATTGCCAGTCTCACAGAATGCATTGGATGCCAGTATTGCCTTCTGTCAATCACCAGATTGCCTGAAAATATCCTTAATGGAATTGTTCAGTATAAAAATAAAAACTGGGTAAATAGGCTGTGCAAAATAAATTTTCTAAAGGAATTGTTCAGTATAAAAATAAAAACTGGGTAAATAGGCTGTGCAAAATAAAAAATGTTTTTAATATAGTTAGTTAGCCAAAAATGTAATGTATAAAGTCTGCAGTGACTGGATGTCTAAAATAATAGCCAGTCACTACTAGTCACTACTTCCTACTATTCAGCTCTCTTGTTTTCCACTGACTGGTTACCCTGGTGATCAGTCAGTAACCAATCAGTGAATTGAGGGGGGCCACATGGGCCATAACTGTTGCTTTTGAATCTGAGCTGAATGCTGAGCATCAATTGCAGACTCACTGAACAGTTATGTCCCATTTGGCACCGTTCAAGTCGCTGACTAACTGAAAGTTAAAGAGCTGAAAAGCAGGAAGTTGGATTCTGGCTATTATGTTAGACATCCAGTCACTCCAGCCTTTATACATTACATTTTTGGCTAATTAACTATATTAGAAAATTTTTTTATTTTACACAGCCTATCTATTTATCAAGTTTAAATTTTTACACTGAACTGTTCCTGTAAAGGCAAAGACTGTGAGAGCCACAGATTTATTAATTATTAATATTATAACCAAGCCTTACACATTATGCTGGCTTCTGAACCAAATCAGGTGGGGTGGCTACCCCCCCCCCCTTGAGGCTTAACTCACCAAATTTGAATCCAGAAATATTTGTTGGCAGTGCAAAGCCCCTAAAGCTGTGACACAAGAAATTAGTAAAAATATATAAATAACAATTAAGAAAATGTTCATTGCAATAAGCATATGTAATCATGGAGAGTTTCCTTCTAACTATAGGGTGGGTGGGAGGGAAGCTGCCTTCTCTAGGGTTTAGGTGCCCAAGTGATTTGGTGGATACAGTGAGAAGGGACTTACTGGCTGCCCGCCAAAGGTGGACAAACTGACAAACTGCTCCTGAGCAAACTTAGTGCTATTTATTACATATTGCTATTACATAACGCTTGCATATCTAGCTTGTTTTAAATGGGATATAAATAATCACTGAAGTTAAATAGCAGGCACAAAAGAGAACAACTGTTAGTTTGTACATACTTTTCTAAGGTGAATGAGACTGGGCATTTTATAATTTAAAAGCAAAGGAATTTGCAGAGCAGCCAAGAGGACATACTTCATACTAATGCTTTTAATTTATCTGCCTCTAATAATGTATTGCTCGAGACCATATGCTGTTAGAAAACAATGTGGATTCTTAATCATAACAGATGGGTAATTCAATTCTCTTGTACCCTGTAATGGTATTCAAGGAATTACTGTAAGCTGATATTACTGCCAAACCTTGAGAAACTTTTATTTTATATCGGCTGTTTGCTTAGCTATTTTTCAATGCTCACAAATGCAAGAGGCTATTTATACTGTCAGTTTAAAAACATAGGAGATAAGTCTATAAATCATTTCATGATTATAAGAAAGGCAACAATGCTTTTCTCCTCATTCATTTTTCCACAAATGCAATAATATGTAACAGTCGAGCTTAATCTACATAATATGCTTGCCTTCAAAAGTGTCATTAAACAATATGCGGAGCATTAAAAATTATTTATATTCTGAGTTAGGCAACAGACTGAAGGACAGTTAAATTATCTGTGTTTTTATGGGAATATATTCTCCAATTTGCTGGTCACTAAGGGGCCGATTTACGAAATTCACGTGAAATGATCGAAGTTCGATCAAATTCGATCGAATACTGATCGCACTAATTTTTCGTGAAATTGGATATACAAATTTGGCCTCTTCGAACATCGAATATCGAATAGATTGAATAGATCGAATGATCTGATATTCGATAATTCAATCATTCGATGATCGAAGGAGTTAAAATTTTAAAATTATTCGATGGTCGAATGCTTATCGAATTGCGAATTTGGTCGAGCTTATTTCCGGGATAATAATAAATTTGCCCCTAAAAGTCTGCTGTTTTTCAGACAGCATGGTCACTTAAATATTAAAAAGTTCATGTTTAGTAGTATAGGATAAAATACCTAATCCAGTTTCAAATGACTTAATATGTGCGCATAAATTTTAGAATAACTGTTTATATTATGCATACATTAATTCATTTTTTTAATTTTCACATACATGTACATATACCATAAATAAAATTGTTGTAATGTGCTGTATGTATAGTGAAAGGTTGCAGTTCATTTTTCTCTACAATATATAACTCTCGATATGTAGGGGGGTTATTTGTTAAATGGGCTTTTTTTTTAAATCACAATTTTTTGGTAATTTATTAAACCCAGAGGATGAAAAAGTCTGAATATTAAAATCTGGAATCTTAAACCTGAGGCAATAAGAGAAGATCCACTGATTTTGTTTCACTGCGTTTAGTGCAATTCCACAAAGTTTTCAGAGCTTTCAGGGGAAAAATGTGTGGTTTTCTGAAAAGAAGTCTGAAAAAATAGTGGGAATCTTAGTTTTTCCTGCAAAGAAATTTTACAGGAACATGTTATAATAAATAAGCCTAAAAAACTTAAAATATAAAAGAAAATATTTAGATACATTTGGAGCTTTATGAATAACTGCCATAGTTGTATCTGTGTAAACTTTGCATTGTAGATGAATGTTTGTTTATTATTGTGAAAATGAACTTTGTGACTTGCACTATTTACCTATTGTTTCTGTAACATTCCTAAACTGAGCACATATCCCCAGTGTACAAATACTGTACATTTAAGAGAAAAAAAAGTTATCTGGTACTCGAATATGGATAGGAAAATCACTACAGTTGAGCAGTTTAATGGCTGTGTATAACAAAGAAAGAGTTAACAGCACCAATTAGGGAAATATTTCATAAAATATAAAAAAGGTGCCAAGTTTGCCAGGCACAGTAACCCATTGATATAAGATGTTTGCTTACTAACAGGTGACCAGTCTGTAAAACAGTACCAGAAGCTAAAGAAGGAGCCAGGTCATCACAGTCAGCAGAGATTCTGAGCTGCAAGTAAAGAGAATGATATAGTTCATGCCAGCTGGTCTAGTAAGGGGATGGTGGGAATCAGTTAATAAGCTGTATATTGGATCAGCAAGATGCATTTCAGCCCCAGATCTTTCCCAAGAGGGAAACAATGAAAGATATTTATAACATGCTAGCAGCAGTTTTAATCTGAGAAGAAGTAATGATCAACTGAGTTTGATTCTTGTTGTTGAGTCCTGTGTTAATCATAATATAAGAAATACTAAAATTAATAAAAGTGTTCCTAAAACTCAAAAACCTTGATAAAATAAAGTTTAAACACTTAAAACAACTGTACATGAAAGAGAATTTATAGTTTGAGGTGATATTGAAAAAGAACTTAAATGAATTGAATAAATAGATAAAATATTGTGTAAGACAACTCCCATTGCCTTTAACATGACCTCAAAAACTTTTAGAAGCCAATATTTTACATTCAAGTTCTTCAAGTTTTGTCAGCTAAAAGGACAAGGAAAGTTAAACTAAAGAAGTAAGCTAGAAATGTTGTACATTATGTTTTGAGCTTCTATATCAACCACAGCCCGTTAGCAGTAAAGATGTGTCTCCAAAGATGCCCCAGTAGCTCCCCATCTTCTTTTCTGTTGACTCACTGCACATGCTCTGTACTGATGTCACTTAAGGTGGCCATAGACGCACAGATAATATCGTACGAAACAAATTTTCGTACGAT
>CM044445.1:77326974-77366636 GCA_024363595.1 Xenopus borealis
AGGCCAACCTCATTTTCTGCTGGATAATTTGTGACAACCCCTAAGCTTAGCTTCTCAACACCTGCTCAGAGCCCACTGAATATAAAAGTGTCGCAGACACTTTCCAAGATGGTGACCCTCTGTGACAAGTTTGAAGTCCTGGATCATTGCTGCTATTGACAAACTTTAGGCTGGTGCAATAAGTTCTGTACATAAAATATGGCATTTTAATCCTAGTCATTTTAGTGTTTCCTTCTCCCTAAATGCTTCATTTGAATTTATAATTTGAGTTCATGAGTTTTAGAGCCAAAAACTAATTTGAATCATGCTAAAAACCTAAACTTGATTGTTGATAAACCAGCCCCCTAATGTTGTTTAGGAACCAAAAAACGTCAGTTCTGAAGGTAGGGATAATAGTTACATGCCCAGTCTTGATGTAAGAGTCATGTTACTTGTGCCAGCACTTTAGGAGGGAACAGATTTCTGGCAGGCTGTTGTTTTTCCTTCTCAATGTAACTGAAGGAGCCACAGTGGGACATGGGTTTTTACTATTGAGTGCTTTTCTTAGATCTGCCAGGCAGCTGTGTTAGGTAGCTGTTATCTCTTTACCTTCCCATTGTTCTGTTGTTTGGCTGCTGGGGAAGGGGGGGAGGGGTGATATTGTTACAACTTGCAGTACACCAGTAAAAAGTGAAGTTTATCAGAGGACAAGTCACATGACTTTGGGCAGCTGGGACATTGACAATATGCCTATCCCCATGTCAGATTTCAAAATGAAATGTAAAAAAATCTGTTTTCTCTTTTGAGAAATGGATTTAAGTTCAGAATTCTGCTGGAGCAGCACTATTAACTGATGCATTTTGAAAAAAAATTTTCTTTCTACTATCTCCCTTCTATATTCGACATATCCTATGTAGTCCTATGTAGATGATGTCAGTATTACTTTTTCCTCCATCCAGTCTGTACTTTTGCCTTGTGTTTCAGATTCAATTACAGTACGTGTATAAGGCAACTGCATTGCCTTTCTATGAATATTCATTAATTATTGAACAGCACTTATATGTGCTACTTCACTGTATATACTCCCTACCTTATTTCTGGAACAACCCATATTATTTAAGTTAGCCTAGTTAGCATGCCATTATGTAAATGAGCCTTTACAGTTTTCTCTTTCTGTCTCTTCTATTTGCCCTTTTAGATTTTACTATTTATTCAATTCAAGTTTTTTTGGAGCTTATGCATTCACAGATTCAAGGTATTTCAGTTTTTTCCCACAATCTTATTTAATCAAGCTTTTTTTTATTCAGATTTTTTTATTACATAAGGTAATAATGGTGTTTTTTAACAGGTGAGTTTATTCAAGATAGAAAAGAACCTAAAAATTACACAAATTTGAATATTGATAAATACGCCACCATCAGTTAAGTCCATTAGAGGACATTATAGACAAATATCAGGGGACCTTTTTACCCATAAAGAGGATCACCGCACCAGAGGCCACCTCTTCAGACTAGAAGAAAAGGACTTTCATTTGAATCAGCATAGGTGGTTCTTCACAGTGAGGACAGTAAGGTTGTGGAATGCACTGCCGGGTGATGTTGTGATGGCTCATTCTGTTGATGCTTTCAAAAGGGGCTTGGATGATTTTTTGGACAGACATAACATCAAAGGCTATTTTGATACTAAACTCTACAGTTGGTATAGCTATGGGAATATATGGTTTGTCTGAAAGAGTGTAGGGGTGTGTGTGTGTGTATGCTGGGTTTTAATTTGGAGGGGTTGAACTTGATGGACTTTGTCTTTTTTCAACCTAATGTAACTATGTAACTATGTATGTTCTAAAGATAAACACTCTGTCTTTCATTAATTCAGTCATACATGATAGCACAAAAAGTCTACTTGTAAAGCTAAATCAACATCCACAACAAATTAAACATTCCTTTCAATGTGAACTGCCACTTTAATGGCCGAATTGAATGACTATTTCCCTTGCGCCATTAAAATATATTCACTCTGCTGAATTAAATATGAGAAAAAAGTGAAGTGGCCACCATGGGATTAGGTATTAGAGTGCCCACAATCAAGAAAAAGAAATCAGTACTTCATAAACATAAATCCACATTCCAGTGGAAATCACTGCCTACCAGAGCTATGCCAGTCATTCAACTTTTATAATATGTTGGGTGTCACGGTCGGCACCCTAAACTCAGAACCAGTGTCAAGCACCCTGGTCTCGGCTCGTGCTTCTGCCTATAACAGCCGCCTTTCACCTCGGGAGGAGCCCTTGGCTAATCGGATGCCGCCAGGTCTTAAAACGAGAAGTGCAAGACAAAAGGTTCTGAGCAGGCAAAGGGGCACGACTGTAGATAGTGTCTTTTAAGGCCGATGGTCACTGAACAGATAGGAGTAGGCAACTCGTGGTCAAACTGGCAGGGTCGTGGCAGGCGGATAACTGGGAATCGTCAGGCAGGCAAGGGGTCAAAACCGGGTGATCAATCAGATAGGATGAGGCAGAATCAGTAGTCAAAAACAGGCACAGGTCAGGATACAGATAATCAGAATAGTCAAAGGCCAGGCAGGGTCAAAACAGGAATCAGGAACAAACAGGAAGCTAAATAGCACAGATACAGGCACCAGGAACAAAACCTATCACGGGCAATGAGTTAAACAAAATAGCCCCTTTAAATATTTTAAACTTCGCGCCATTGCGCGCTGACGTCACAACGTCAGCGCGCATGCGCCTATAAATAGAGGAAGTGCGCGCCGCGCGCACACTAAGAGGATGCCGGCAAGGATTGGTGCGGCGGGCGTCCCCGCCGATGGCGCGGCGGGCGTCCCCGCCGTGCCCCCACTAGACCACCAGGGTGAGTCCTCACATTGGGTTTATTATAATTTAACCATCAGGAGGGTACACACAGTACTGTTTAGGTGTACAGTGCTAGTAAACATGAGCAGAAGAGCTGTTTTGACCACCATTGCTTCCTAGCAGAGAACCCCAGTGGTCAAGATACTTTAGTGTTTTGATGTTATGGGCTATCTGTCAATACTCTATGTGCATCAAATTGGAGTATTAAGAAAGGTGTGTAGTTGCTGGGGGCATCGGTGGACACAAATCCATGGATGCCATTACCCGTTAGGGCGTATTTATCATGTTGTGTATAACAACAGTGACCAAAAACACCACAAATCATCATCTGACTGGCAAATACATTTAGCAAGCTGTGTATACATTTTTACATAAAAGTTTTCTGCATAGAAAGCAGCAGCTACTTGAAAATGCTGTTTTTGATGCAGGAATTGTCTTACCACCTACAGTAAATGTTTCCCATCAATTTGAATGGGTTATGCCATAATTTTAACAGCACAAAATAACTTCATAAAATACACCGCTTTTTAATACAGTCATTCATTTAAGTCATTCCTCTCTCCATATAATAAAAATACCAATAAACAGAAAGTCTACAATACATAATTTGACATTCTACTGGCATGTTATCATTAGCCTCTTGTCTGTCTGTAAGAAACTCAGATGCCACCACTTTTTCCAGGTGAGGTACTGGTCCTGAATAAATATGCCCAATAACTCAACAAAAGAGAGCTTAGCCAGGACAAGTGACATTTTACTACATTAATGGCACACATAAGTGGGCAAAGCACATAAGAAAACATAACAAACAGATGACTTTATAAAATTTGTAAGACTTTTGCTGAAAACGTTGCTGCTAGTGCATAAAAATGTATTAATACATATCATGTGTCACCATTCCTATATGCATATTTTCTGAAAATGTATTAAACAGAGATTTAGATATAGGTTTCTTGTTTATTATGTATGCAGATAAATGGAATGATGTGTGATATATGGGTATACAGATTCAAATTCCTTCCTGTACAATTATAACAAAAACAACAAAAAAGATTTGCATGACAGCATAGCAGGAACTGCTATAGAAAAAAAGTGATTTTCACAAGTGCTCCAGCTAAATTTTAAGACCTGCAGTGACATTTGCTTGACAGTGGAAGGGTGGTCTTTCATTTTGAAGCTGCTAATTGGAGTACAATAGATCACAGTACCTTTGCACTTTAAAGAGCTGTGTTGGAAAAAGAAGACCATGTATGAGTCTCTGCTGGTGAAAGCAATTTGGTGAGCAATAATCTATTTGACTGGTTGACTGAAAAAGAATGTACAAGTTCCCATGAGTCCCATGATGAAAAACTTAAAAGTAAGAGGATTAGGAAGGCTTACTGTGCTGTATATCAGAGTATCTGTTAAAAAGACTAAAGGAGCCATGCACAATTGTTAGATGCAGCACTAGGTGCAAAATTGCATATATTAAAATGTCAGATGCTTGTACTTACCTATTTATACATTTCTATACAAGTGGTGTGCACAAATTTGCCCACTGAAACTACTTTGATGCATGAGGTGCAGCTTGCTTCTGCACATGGGAGACTAATACCTACAGTAAGAGCTGTAATGAACCAGCAGTAAGTACAGGGCTCCCTTTGAGTATTGCACCTATAGCAGATCTTTCTCCAATGTGCCCACGTTGCCTAGGGCCAGAACTTCGGATCACAACAAAGGGGATACATGCTGCTGAAGCAGGACCATATCAAGATATTGGTTGTGTAGGCCTGTTGGAGTGTCCTATACCTGAGTAGATAATCTTCCTATTATGACTGAAGAAGCAGTTAAAATCTGCCTGTGTATGGCCATTTTAATTATGCATTACATACAATAATTAGTGGTTTCCATTTCACAGGTTGTGTGGCCTTATGCAAACATAGGAACTGAATTAGGATTGTCTGGAGAGAAAGGATTTATTCCATACCCTCACAAAAGCTAAGTACTAAAAGATTTGTGTATGTAAATTCAACCTTTTGCTTAGTCATTCGATGAAACATTCCCACTCCTCTAACCTTTTCTCTTACCATTAGTATTATTGTTGTATTGACCTTTGTTGCTGTTGCCATTTTAAAATTTACAGATCAGCAAACACCAGTAAATCTTGTCAGAATTAATGCAAATGTAAAACACAGTCATTACCGTTGTCTAGCAGAAAGAATAGCATGCTACAATGTTATTACAGCCACACAATTTATCCTGATTGCCAGTAAGATGCAATGTCTTCAAACTAAGTATTAAGCGAGCATGCACAGATACATTTTCCGATGTGGACACAGATACTATAGATGCAGTTATGTGCTGTCAGCAGGAGACTAGCAGTGTGATTTATTTAGCACTGCTGAAACATAAAAGGTTAATTTGTTTTTATTTGTTTCTGTTCAGAAAGTGCTTTAAAATTACTATCTGGACTGGAGCTCTTTTTGCTAGATGAGCTGAAAGTTGTATGGCTATGAAAAAATCCTTGAGTTTCTGCTGCAGCAGAAATGTATCCTGAATTGAACCCATATTTATTTGGTACTCTACGATCTCGACAGATCACGGGCAACAAGAAATCCTGGTTCCACTATGTAGCCCTCCAACCACATAGGAAAGGCAGAGCCCAATAAAATATATTGACCTTCATAGGATTGGATAGTACCGCAAACTCGAATTGAATTCAAATTGAATCAAGTTTTAAAACTCTATTTGAGTTTTTTTCAGAGAAAATGTCATGAGTCCACAAAACATCTCCATATTGATCCCAGGACGTCCCACATACTGTAGGCTAAAACAGCAATTCAGCAGGTTAAAAGTGGTGAATAGTAAAATTCAAAATATTTCAAAAATCTAATTTGAATCTTTAAAAACTCAAATTGAATTTTGACTATTCGGTAGTTCACAAAAAAACTCGAAAATATAAAATTTGAATTTTCAGTTGATAAAATTTGCCCCTTAGTTGATGCATTTTTCAGCAGCATCTCTGGCGTATTAGCAACTATTCTATTAATTCCGATAGCTGCCTGTAATGAAATTCAGGGATTTTGCATCAGCAGGACCAAATATAAGAAATGTATCAACTAAATGTATCAAATTAGAACAGTTTACAGGGTCCGCAACCCCCCTCTCTTTAGAAGGTGAAAAATTACACTTTCCACTTCAATATTAGAAAAATGTTACACATAGAAAATAAAAAGTAATTGGCAAAAAGTCATTATTTCTGGTGTCTGAAGTGTATAACCCCTTTAAGTACTAAGGACTGCCCCCTGGGATAATATGATTCACTGTGCACACAGACCAATGGCACACATATATGTTAGGTCACATCAGTCAATTAATGGACAAAGTGCAGTCTTTAAGTCCCACACTTCTTCCTGTTACAGTTAAAGCTGCATTATTTATGGTCAGGTCATCTCTGAGGGAGCACACAGGCCATCACAAAATGATGGCTCAAGGGAAAAAATGCAACAGAGCAATATTTACTGATACCTGTTTCTCAGTTTAGTAAGAAAGACCACTTAATATGATATATATCAGAAGCCCATGTTACTTTGTAGCATTGTTGGCATACCATATTTTTAAACTTTCCTAATGATGCTACCTTTCAACTTGTATGTAAACCAAATGCCATAGAGAAATATGAAAGGGTTTTTTTTTACCATTATCAGCCCATTTTAGTGCAGTTCTGACAGCTGGTAACACAAAGCCCGTCCACTCCAGTCCATACAGCACACTACAAACCTTACATGGATTGAGCAATAGAAGCTGCTCCCAGCAAAATAATAACTTTACTCCTTAACCTCCCTTCTGCAGTATAGGTAAATGTATAAAGATAGAAATGCACTGAATTTCAGAAACTAAGAATAGTTGCAATTAATGAATGGTAATGTATAAGTCTTTAGAACACAACCAGACAGCAGCAGAAAGCAATACTCTTTTACCCTAGGATACATTTGTAATATACCTTAACTTGTAATCAACCGTAAATAGTGGCAACACTTTTATAGACATTTCAAGCTACCTAAATTTTATTTAATTAATAACTCAGATGCCTGTCCTGGATTTCAGATTGTATTCAATCAAGATCAGCTCTTGGGTGAATTAAATGAAAAGTAAATTAATATTAACTTCATTTGGTGGCCTTTCCGGACGTTGTTTTGCTGTTCTGATAACCAATTATTTTGTTTGGCACTGAACTAGATCTCTAAAAGCCATTTCCATTATGAGAGTGCTCTCTTCATTTCTTACCTCAGTTTAGATTGACAGATTAGTAAAATCCTCAATTCATTTTGGAAATGTGCTCTGACTGCAGCCGCAACTAAAGATGAAATGTGATTTTGTGTTAAGCAAACGGCAGACATGAATTCTTTTAATCTTGATTCTATGTAAGGAAAAGGTACACATATAGACAAACATGGGTTTGGCTTGTATGCGTTTTGTCTATTATCATCTATTTATCTTTTTGTTCTCTAATTATAGCGCTGTTCTAAAATTCTCTGTATATCGTGTGAAATAATCAGGTCATTGTGTACTGTTTTAATAAACAAAATTACAAACACTTGTAACACTGATCTGGGCTATCCAGACCACAGATTACATTTAAATGTCCAGCTAAGGTAGAAGCATGGGTTACATTGGACTCATCCCAGACTATTGTGCGTGCAAAATACAAATGATTTGGGCGCCAGGAGGTTCTTATGGTGCAAACAAATAACTGTTTATTAATCATAGACAGCTGAGGAAGGACTCCATTAGGCATTTGCAGGGATTCAGTACGCCGTTTCCATCCAGTGCACTGTTCAGGTAGCTCACTGCTAACCTAACACCCTCTTCACTGAGTTCCCTACACTGGAGGCATTCACACAGAGCCTCTGGGAAGCTACTCCCTGCTGCAAACCCTTGTTGGAGCATCAGCTGCCCATTCTCTATTACCCTATCTACCTTTCTCTCCTATAGAGACTATTGCAAGTCTGCTCTACCATAGCTAAACCTCATTCACGGGTTTCCCTGCTCCCCGATTTCTTTCCTCAGAGCACATGCCTTTAATGGCCTTGCTGCATCAAGGCCCCCCTGGGCACACCCTGGTGGATCACCATCAAGAGACCAAAGAGGAAGAGGCCACTCCCGGTCATTACACCTCTGACCAATAACTACTGGTTACACAGGCTTTTGCCTAGTAACTGAAAAAGGGGTAGGCATTTAAAGCCATAGGGGCAGTTTAACCCCTATGGGTCCCTACAAACTCTTTATAAAATATGATCTAGGTGGGAACCTGATTTAATTTTACCCAATAAATGTGCAGGAGAATGTAGGGTCAGACTGGCATGCAGGTATTCCAAGTAACTATGTGATGTAAGTTTCATTCTGCCGTTGTGTCCAAACAATGTATTTTTCCATAAACGTAATACTCAGGCACTTGAATATCATCACCAAAATACTGAAGTGGTAATTAATGATCCCAAGTGCAGACATTATGTACTAAAGTGCCAATAAAGGTATCTTCTAAACAGTGCTGCAAGCATTAAGAAGTGCTATATAAATAGAAATTATACAGATACAGGACCTGTTATCAAGAATGCTCGGGACCTGGGTCTTTTTTTTTTTTTTACGTATAATGGATCATAATTTGGATCTCCATACTTAAAGTCAACAAGAAAATCATGTGAACATAAAGGGGCAGATTTATTATTACCCTGCTGAATTCATGTATACGTCAATGTATACGTCAATGGGAGATGTTTGTAGCTTTCCTGACATTGAAGTTTTTTCAGAGAAAAAACTTGATTCGAGTTTGGTCAAATTTGATGTGAATTCAATACAGTAAAATTTGTCCAAGTTTAAGACATTCAATATCTTTAATAAATAATTCCCCTATCAAATTTGGAGGAAAATCAAATTTATTAAAGTTTTAAAAAATTTGACTCTTGCATACCTCCCAATTGCCCAGTTTTTAGAGGGACAGTCCTTCATTTGACACCTCAACCTGCAGCCTCTCATTTGTACTGGAAAGTCCCATTTTTCTCTGCACTGAACAGCCAGAAAAAGAAAGTTTCTAACATAATTGGCTTTTGGCAGAGAGCCGCTGAGAACAATCACAATTTTGAGATAAGCAAATAAGTAATTGTAACAATATAAGATAACAGGTCCCTTGGGAAAAGTTAGATACACAGCTTAAAGAGCAATTCACCTACATTGGCAAAACTGTAATAACTGGAAAAAAAAACACAGGAATATGTTAAAACTTTCATAACCTGTCAAATTTTGTAAAAGGAACATGGTAATTAGGGGGTGTGGCCACAAAAATGGGCATTGTCAAATAAATTTCACCCTGCTACGTGCAGCAACTTTTTTGTCCCTCTTTTTATTTCCAAAATGTTGGGAGGCGTGCCCTTCATAAATGTGCCTCTACATAAACCCAATAGGCTGGTTTTGCCTCCAATAAGCATGCATTATTTCTTAGTTTGGATCATGTACAAGGTACTGTTTCATTCCTACAGGACAAATGAAATCATTTTTAACTATTTGGATTATTTGGATAAAATGTAGTCTATGGGAGCCAGTTTTTCCATAAAGCCTTAACCTATTTCTGAGCTTTCTGGATAACAAGTTTCCGGATAATGGATTTGTTATGTTTTGGTAGCTGAGGATGAGCAGAGTATAACAGTGTTTTATTAGCAGGTTCATGCAGCCATTTTGGAAAATGTAATAAAAAGAAATCATAAAACTGTATGCATCTTAAAGGGGTTGTTCACCTTCCA
This sequence comes from Xenopus borealis, assembly GCA_024363595.1. Classification (NCBI taxonomy): domain Eukaryota; kingdom Metazoa; phylum Chordata; class Amphibia; order Anura; family Pipidae; genus Xenopus; species Xenopus borealis. The sequence goes on from CM044445.1 coordinate 77,336,596, forward strand.
AAAACTTTTTTCAGTTCAGTTGTTTTTAAATTGTTCATCAGAAATAAAGACTTTTTTCATTTACTTTCCATTATTTATCTTTTACTGTTTTTCCAAAATCTAAGTTTATAGTTGAATGTTGGTGTCTCTGGTGTTTGAGTCTGGCAGCTCAGTAATTCAGGTGCAGACTCTAAACTGACACAATTTTGCAACATTTAATTGATACATTTCACAGCAACATCTCTGGAGTATTAGCAACTATTGTATCAATTCTAACAGCTGCCTGTAATGAAACCCAGAGATTCTGCTCAGCAGGGACAAAGATAAGAAATGTATGCATTAAATGTATCAGTTTAGAACAGTTGGGGGGGGTCGGCGACCCCCCATCCCAGAGCTGCTTTAGAAGGTGAAAAATTACACTTTACACTTCAATATTAGAAAAACCATAGAAATACAAAATAGACAGTATTTGGAAAAAGTCGTTATTTCTGGTGATCTATCTGAAAAGAACTAGTTGTTTGAAGGTGGACAACACCTTTAAAGCAATATTATGAATTATTCACATGCAGGTAGTTTTCTGATTCTCTCAAATTGCCTCATAGGTTAACTTTCTTCAGGCCTAGTGCAGTTGGCATCAGGATTAGGAAAATGTCCTTCATCAAATGGAACGTCTCCAAAGTCATACCTAACAGGAGAAAGACAACTTACATTTCATTTGCATCCATTTGATCAGTTCATATGTGTATGGTCTCACTTTATGGCGTCTCACTTTAAGTGGTGTTGTAAATTTAGATTGTCCTTGTTTCAGTGGTCCTGGTTTCTTAATTCTGACTAAAGATCCAGGCTGAAAGTGCACTTCTCTTGCACCACATTTTCTGTCAGTATAAGCCTTGCATTTGTCTTGTCGACGTTTGACAGTGTCAGCAGAAGATGATTTTGTAGGACCAGTATTTTGTGGAAGTTCGATGTCTGCAACATGTAATTTAGTGCACATCTGTCTGCCATGTAGTAATTCAGCTGGAGATGCTTGGCTTGTTGCATAGCATGTTGCTCTGTAGTTATGTAAATACTTTCCAAGATTTCCCAGTAAGGTCTGCTGTCTGTAGTGCTTCTTTCAGACTTTGGTTGAATCGCTCAATTTCTCCATTTGCTTGTGAGAAATACACTGAAGATTTTCTATGCACAATATTCCTCTCTCTCAGAAATATTTCACACTCAGAAGAAACAAACTGTGATCATTAACTCCTTTGGATTACCTGCTCTGCTGAAGACTGTAGAAAGAAATGTTATTACTGTAGCTGATGTTATACATATGAGAGACAAATGCAATTTCTGGCCATTTACTGTAATAGTCTATCAGTGTTATAGCAAATCTGAAGTCTATAGGGGCATCTGTAAAAGGACCCATAATATCAATAGCAAGTTTTTCCCATGCTGAATCAGGAAATGGTACTGGCTGAAGTGGTGGTGTATGTGTGATAGCTGTTTTGTCATGATTCTGACAAGTAACACAAGAATGAATAGCAGTTACCACATCGGAATCCATTGCTGGCCACCAGTATAGTTCTCGTAGACTTTTTTTTTTATGCACAATTTTTTGATGACTCTCATGTGCAAGTTGCATGAGCTTTTCTCGCAAGGTCTCTGGGACAAGTAAGTGGTGAGCTCCATGGACAACATAGTCATCTACTAAGGACAGTTTGTTTCAATCCTGTAGTAAGGTTGAAAATCAGGACTGAGTTTCCTCACAGCATCTGGTCATTTGCTTTGTAAGATGTCCAGTAGTTTTACTTGAATTGGACATGTGAGGCAAGGTTGCTTAAAATCAGCAGCTGTAACTGTAGATGATAATATATCAGTCAATGCTACAACTTCTATGTCCTTATCCAGTGTATCAGAAGCTGCAGGTAAAGGTAAACATGACAAACAATCAGCAGTAACATTTTTCAAACCTGGTTTGTATTGCATTTTGTAGTTGAAATTCAGCAGCCTTGCTGACCATCTAGCTATGCGCATTCCAGCTCTTCCTAGTCCTTTTGTTGTAAGAAGTGTAGTTAAATAGCTATGATCCGTGCACAAGGTAAATCCTCTACCACATAGGTAAGTTATCCATTTTGCCCAAACATGCTAGAGCTTCTTTTTCAACAGCTGAATACTTTGCTCTGCCTCTATAAGTGTTCTGGATGCAAATGCAACAGTTTCGTTGAATGATCAGCATGGACCTGTGTGAGAACTGCACCAACCCCATAGTATGAAGCATCTGTAGTGACCATAGTGGGTAGTGCAGGATCAAATAAAGCTAGCTCTGGACAGTTCACAATTAATTATTTCATTATTTCAAAGCTATGTTGAGTAGTCTCTGACCAAATCAGACTTGAGGTTCCACATAGTACTGCTCTCAGTGGCTCCACAACTGAAGCATAGTTGGGAATAAACTTAGAATGCCATGAAGTAAGACCAAAGAAAGCTTGTAAGGTCTGAAAATCAGATGGAGTAGGTGCTTGTGTAACAGCGTTGACATGGTGAAATTATATGACCCAGAAATGACAGTTGAGTTTATCTGAAGTGGTATTTGGAAAGGTTTAGTTTCAGTGCTGCAGAATCAATGCATTTTAGAACCTTTTGTAGGTACTTTTCATGAAGATCCATAGTTGGAATGTAGACAATTATATCATCCAAGTAGCATTGTACACCAGGTATGTCATGGAGTATAGAAGACATCAGTCTTTCAAAATAACTCGAAGCTGAAGCCAGTCCATAAGGTACACACTTGAACCGAAACAAATCATTATGGCTGATAAATGCAGTGTCTCTGCTTTCCTCATGCAATAATACTTGATGATAAGCACTCTGAATATCCAGGGTGGAAAAAGAATTTTGCTTGTTGAAGTTCTGTAAATATTTCCTCTATGTGTGGCAAGGGATGATTATCCATAACAACTGCTTTATTAGGTTCTCGGAGATCAACACATAATCAAATGCCTCCAGTTTTCTTCATTGTTACAACAATTGGTGAAGCCCATTTGGAGGATTCAAATTTTTCAATCATATCTAGTTCTACCAGCTTCTTTAGTTCCTGTGAGACAGTCTCCCCTATAGAGTAGTCCGATTGCCTTAATTTCTGGTGTACTGGTTTTACATCTGGTCAGATGTATCAGCTTAACTTTGTGTATAAAGTTATTTGCACAACCCAATGAAGCGTTGCTTTGTGGTGATTTTAGACACTGGATGTTTGTTAGGCACTGGTGATGTAGACACTTTTAGCTTCTGCCACTGCTGTTTCAATTTGGCTAGCAACTGTAATAGACTTTGCAAGGGTTAAATCCTGCTCTAGGAGCAGTCTCTCTAATCCAAGGTGAATTTGTTTTTTCCACTATTTGGTCTCTTAGCATTTCATCTGTTAGATTCCCAAACTCACAGGTAACAACCAGCTCTCTCAAAGCTGCTGCAAATTGTTCTATAGATTCAGCATTACGTTGTCCACGTTGGCGGAATTTATATCTTTCAGTAACCACATTTATATATATAGACAAAGACAAGAAGTACTCTGCACTCAACCCATTATCAATATATTTAAGACATTGAGATATTCTGTGCATACAGCTACTAAAAAATGCCTTACCCTTTAAACAACAGGGATTGTTTGTCCATATATTGCAATATATTTAAGCTGGCCAACTACGTCAAAGTCATCCCATATCTGGCCAGTCCTACACTCAATTTTCATCTGATTCATTAAGAATTCTATTGCTTCATTAGACATTTTACAAAGGGACTAAGTTTTACCTGCAACTTACTTGCTGCTTTCAAAGTAAAACTCCCAATCATAGTTGCCCTTTTATTTTACACCAGTGGGATCACCTGACTATAGCTGGGAAGGGTGGGGGCTACAACAAGGAGCTGGTCACTGCTCCAGTTTAACTACAACAAACAAGAAAAAGTTGTGCTCACCGCTAATTTTTTAAACCATTAGGCGGGGGTGCAATGAGGCTGTGACCACAAAATACATAGACAAAGACAAGAAGTCTATAATAAAATGGCAACCATTTATGTCTAATGTCTAATGAAGCAATAGAATTCTTAATGAATCAGATGAAAATTGAGTGTAGGACTGGCCAGATATGGGATGACTTTGACGTAGTTGGCCAGCTGAAATATATTGCAATATATGGACAAACAACCCCTGTTGTTTAAAGGATAAGGCATGTTTTAGTAGCTGTGTGCACAGAATGTCTCAATGTCTTAAATATATTGATAATGGGTTGAGTGCAGAGGACCTCTTGAATTTGCCAAGAGTGCTAGTCGAAATGTTAGCTTTCTGCTCTAATAAACACTGGAATTTCTGCATTAAGTCCTGTAAGAGCAAACCTCTCTGTTAAATAAATCACTAACACTATCACAATTACATGCAGTTACCAATTAGGCAAAAAATTCTGTTTCTGCAATTAAGAACTGTGATTTCAAATTCACTGCTGCATCTAATACTATTCTAACAATATTGTTCTTCTTACAAAAAGGAAGAACGTCAAAACCAGGTTACAGATCAAACATAAGATCACTTCATCTACTTCCCATTGCTGAGATATGAATATTTATTGACTGACAGTCTGACACCAGGCCCCATACCTGTTCAAAATGACTTAATTTGGCTAATACTCTTGGATTCACCACAGGAGAAGGCAACATATAATGCTGACATGTTTTATCAGAATGTGTTACTGCCTGAAGTCTTCAGTGGAAAACAAAATAAATTTGACAAATGTTCTACTGACAGTACAAATGTAAAGTACCTTCCTGCGGACAAATGCAGGGCTACTGGAAAATTTCCCCTGCTGAAAAAAATGAATGCAAGCCTAAATTGCAACAATATCCTACAATGCTTCTTTACTTGCTATATTATTATGTCACTTTCTCCTGCTGGGGAACACAATAACATAAAACACAGAGAACAGAAGATAAATCTGCTAGGGCAGAATAAATCCTAACTAAATCAGGGTGCCCATGGAAAATACTAAAACATATCACAACTGAAATATTTTGTTCTGAAAAGAATAAAAAGGAGACAAGATAATACAACTAAACGCTACTCTGGAAATTGACGGATTTAAAATAATATGGTTTCTAATCATGTTACGGAAAGGGGGAGGTATGGCCGCATTTACAGATTCGAATTTCATTCAGTACCATTGTATGTGCTTGATTCTCTTTTTTTATATATGTACATAATTTTGTTTCTGATATTGTTTGCATATTTGGATCAAATCAAATGCTATTCAAGAGAGACTATTTAACGGCTCCATGCAGTTACATGGAGTGTAATTTAGTTGTGGCTCAGTTGATGAAAAACTGTGCAGAGTCTTTACAATGGAAATACAAAAGATTCCTCTAAAATATGTCCTTATGCTTCTATTTGAATTCATCTGTTTTTACTGTCAACAAGCTCTTGGAAGCCAGGTGGTTTTTACTGTAAAACATTTTCATCCAACCAGTTGGTAAATGAGCTTTTCATTCCCCCAGCATAGGGGGCTGTGTACAGTTTATATTCAGTATTAAAAGGAATGGGCTTCTAATACCATATGCCTTAGAATGGAATGTAAATTGCAACACCCAGTCTAGTAAATGGCATATTGTTCATATATGGAATGATCTTGAATGATCTTTATATTGCAATTCATAAATGCTTTTCATATTTACATGCTTCCTTCTCTACACTTTTGAGATTCAATATTTCCTTTATACTGTGTGACTTACTCACTGATGTATGCATGTATAACTTTATTTTTAAAGCACAGTAAAGAGATGCAGCACTGTACAATGTTACAAGTACAAGTACAAGTACAAAAAGTACTTAAAGGAAGGACAAGTAACATAATATATACAATAAATATAATGTAAGTACATAAACCTTAAGTGACATGTGATAAGGGAAACAATAGGAAGGAGGTCCCTACCCTATGGAGCTTACAGTGGGTTGATAACATACAAAAACCAGTTGGAGGGTAGAAATGCACAAGGGCATTGTCCCTTAATACCAGAGCTAGACTAATATTCTTCAAAAGAGTGCTTTCTTGAAGAGATTGAGAGAGTGCTCCTTACGGAGGACTTTAGGGTTGGAATTCCAGAGAAAAGCATATGGTTGAAGATGAGAGGTACTACAGGTCCTCTGCATTCAACCCATTATCAATATGTTTAGGACATTGAACATTAGTAGGGGAATGTAATAACAGCCGTAACGGAAAAACTGTTTGCAATACGAAAAGTTATGCCTCTGAGTGAACAAATTTTGCTTTGCGCAAATTTAATATAGCTTTTGCGAACCCAGAAATTGTTTAGCAACGACTTCTGCCAGTGGAAGAAAGATGGTAAATATTATAGTTTGCACAAATGACCAGTCACTGTAATAATTTTCTAACTGAAAAAGTTGTTATGTTTAGTGATGGGCGAATTTATTCGCCAGGGCTGAATTCGCGGCGAATTCCCGCGATTCGCCGCTGGCGAATAAATTCGCGAATCACCAGCAAAATTTCGCTTGGCGAAAATTCGCCGAAAAAACGAGTCGCGCAACGTTTTTTGACGCGACTTGACGGGACGCGATTTGACGCGACGCGCGTCAAAAGCGTCCCGCGACTCGTTTCGCGAATTTTTCGCCGATTCGCGTATTTCGCTAGAAATTTGCGAATTTTTCGGCGAAGCGAATCTCGGGAGATTCGCCCATCACTAGTTATGTTTGCTCCAAAAGATTACAATACCTTTAAGCACAAGAGTTTAAGGAACAATATTACATTGCGAGATGTGCATTTTTATTCTCATTGGTGCAAACTATTTTTCTCTTTGCAACGTTAATTTCATTGCCCCCTTTGTGCCTTAAGCTACTTTATATTGCCCCACTTAGGGGCAAATTCAGTAAGATCCGAAAATTCGCTAGCATTAGCTTCGCTAGCGTTCGCCAGGTGAATTTTTGCCAGCGCTACTCAAATTCATTAAAGTGCAAAGTTACGGTAGCGTAGTTGCTCTAGTGTTACTTCACAAGGCAGATCGCTGTTACGCTAGCGGAGCCTAATTTGCATAAGGTGGGAACTTTAAGTTATAATAGAAGTATATGTTACAGCCACTACATTCCACTACACAAGCCCAGGAAACCTTTAATAAATTAAATAAAGTTGTCCTATTGCCCTACATGTGCCCCCTGTATAGTTGTGTTGCCATATGTTAGGAAATGTAGGGGGGAAGGAGGGTAACCCCCCAAAAAAAATATCGTTCTCTTTCAGACTATCACCCTCCTATGCTAAAATACGCCAGCGTTTTTTTGGGACTTAGAAAACATTTTCCAATTTTTCAACCTCCTATCTATTGTATTGAACTTCGTTTGGTAAGTTCTAACGTTGAGGAAAATGTTCAGCTTAGTGAATTTGCGAAAGTTACGATCTTTCGTCAGTGCGCAACTTCGCCTGGCGTAAGGGTGTGAAGTTGCGCAAGTCTATCTACCTCGCTAGTGAAAATTCGCCAGAGTCCGTGTTCGTGAATTTGCAAAGTTGCGAAATGACGTCACGCTGGCAAATTAGTGCTAACGTTAGACGCTTCACGTTTTAGTGAATCTGCCCTCAATGTTTTAAAAAATTTGTGGTGAGCACAACTTTCCCTTGTTTGAAGACAAGTGTGGGCAGTATGGTGTATGGTGGCCCTGAGAGGAGTAGAGGAGATAGCCAGGGAGTAGAGGGAGACAATTAAGGTAATGGAGTGAAGAGCAGTGAAGTGAAGGACTTTGAATGTTAGCAGAAGGATTGTATATGCTATCCTCATGTAGCCATGCTAAAAACAAATTTACCTGGGGTTGAATAGGTTCCCTCTTAAGAGAGAATGGGAGGATCCTAGCAGCAGAGTTTAAGGGGGAAATTCACTAAGTGGCGAAAATACGCTAGCGTTGGCTTCGCTAATGGTCGCCGCATTCGCGTTGTAAGTATTATCTCAATTTTTGCTGCAAAACTATAAGTTTCATGCAGGATGCTGCCATAATGCAGAGATTTGTCTAAAATGGAAAACAAGCTGGCAAATGACATTCAATTTTCATAAATGCAATGTAGTTTGGTAGAAATAATATAAAGTTATATTATTATATTATTTTATATTGTTACACATTAAATTGTTAAGTTTTGGAGTCTCCTATAAGGAATTGGGAATTTTTGTGAATAACAAACTATGTAACTCTAGACAAGTGTAACTTAGTGGCAGCAAAAGCAAATAAAAAGGGAATTTATTTGATGGATGAAAATATAATTTTGTCTTTTATAGATCGCTGGTAAGGCCTTACTATGAGAATGCCATGCAGGCTCTAGTTCTTAAGAAGGATAGTAATGAGCTGGAGCAAGGGTAGCTTGGATGACTTGTGGGACAGGTACACTATTAAAGCTTACAGGAATTTCAAGATATAAACTTAGTTTATTATAGGTAAATAAAACTGACCGATAGGAACCAAATTCTACATTAGACCAGTCAACATCCACCCCATACTAAGAAATCAATTCCCATCAGCGAACTCTCAAGGATGCAGAGACTAGTGAGTGAGAGAAAAGAAAAGGAGAAACAGGAACAGATTATGTGCCAGAAATTTAGAGAAAGGGTATACCCAAAGATAGGTGATCCAACAAGCTCAACATAAGGTGACATATTCTCGGGATTAAGTTAGACAATATAATTGTATACCTTTTGTCACTCAGTTTCATACAAATAGTGAGGCTATTGGTAAAATCTTGCAAAAAAACACTGGTATATCTTGCAGAATGAATATCCAACAATGTAAGAATTTAAGATGCCTCCTTTAATCTCATATCGTAGGGGTAAGACCATTGGGATGCATGTCACCTCATCCCAGATGAAAACTAAATGGAAAAATGTTAATACCTTTTGGGGTGGTAGGTCAAAAGACATGTTCCCCTGTCTAGGATGTGCACAATGTCCATATGTATTAAAGAGATACTGACAACAGACAATAACCTTTTTTTTATTTTTATTATACTATTGTCTTTGCATGTAACTATACTATAGAATATGTACTATTACAATGTGCATTAGAAGTCTACAAATATCAGTCCCACAATTTTAAAATATATTCTGAAATGATGCAGCAGTAATGTTAGTTGGGTGTTACAACAAAGCTATCAACTTCCAATAGAAGCAAGATCAGTCTAGTCAACGAAAAATGTATGAGGTGTACAATCAACCAAATGTATCCTCTTAATGATATTGCATATACTATAATAGTATATACAGGCTAGCATACCTAGCCAAGGTTTCATGGGACTTACTACCGGTGCATGTTGTGCAGCTTTATATGCACAGCCTTAGACTTTGCATGATACATCAATATGTGAGTGCACTTTTGCATGTGATTGCAAATATGCAAGTTGCAATATATATGTGGTAACATTCTAAGCATAAATACCAGCCCACAGTGCATGTAATATGCCTAGACTTTATAAGCCCCCTCCAAGAGACACTTTTTTTAATGAAAAGCTGTCTTATGTGTTAAGCTTTAGTTGCAAAAAAGGTTGAATGGCAACCAGTGCCCCAAGGGAGCCATGGGAATCTTATGATTTTAGCAAGGTTTCAGCCAATAATGGCCATCAGTGACACTTGAGTAAATATGTCAACTAGACTCTTAGCAAAAAATTCATCAGACAATAAAACAGACCAGACTGAATTGGCTTGCGAAAGCTCTGTCTACAAAAGAATGAAATATCTGATCAATAGCAAACATAATATTTCTAGTTTTGAGATATCAGGCACCTGAAAAATGGTTGAAAGCCTACTAGCAGATCTAAGGATTTAGCGCTTCCATTCAAGTGTAACCAACATGATTGAGAGACTAAAGCAGAACATGTTTTATAAAGTGCCAGAAGAATGACACAAGCTCAAATAGAAATATAGAACAGTGATGGTTTGACATAGAAAAACATTTTGAGTGATTTGAGTATGAAAATGCCTACAAATTTAGCCTTCTAATGAAATGAAATATTATTAGTAACATTATTATTTTAACATATCCATTGAATCAAAACAGCACAACAATGTTTCTAGATAATCTAAGGATCTATGCAATGTCTTGAATTTTGATATGCTTTTTTAGTGTTTTTCAGCTAGTTTGTTTCTTACTTATTCATTTCAGAAGTAAATTATTTATAATAAAAAAAAAACAGCAGACCATAACTTACCAAGGAGACATCCATTTGCTGTACACAACTGCAAAGTAATGCCCTAATTGGGCATTATCTACCATAACCATACCATCATCTGCATGTCCTTTACAGGTTCTTTTTCAATTGTAACACTGTAGGGCAGATTTACTAATAGTCAAATTTCGAAGTAAAAAAAAATCATAGACTGAAAATGGACCCAACAGGTTAGTTTTCGATTGAATTGAAATAGTTCGAATTGTTCGAATGCATTGTTTGATTCAAACAATTTGAATGATTTTCAATAAAATCCTTTGAATTCTTGGAACTTATTTTAACTTAAATATTTCAGGACAGGCTCTAGGACATCCCCCATAAAATGGCAATTCGGCAGCTTTAAGGTGGCGAAGTGTTGAATTCGAAGGATTTTAATGAGACAGTACTTCAAAATTCGAATTTTCCAATTTTTTTCAATTTGAATCGCATTTTGGGATATTCGATAGTCGCAGTAGCCCAAAATTTTACAAATTTTATTCGAAAATTCACTTCGACCCTTAGTAATTGTGCCCCTTAAATCAATTCTGCTACATCTAGCCCTTTCCAGAAGCAACTGTAATTGTGTAATTCCCATGTAGTTTGTGTGTCTTGGAATTACAGGCAGATAGAGAAGTACAAGAGTGAGGGAGTTTAGGTTGCACTGGTGCATAGACATGGTATTCATTCTCTGGAAATCCCTTTGGGAAAACTAGGTGTCGTGGTAATTATAAAAATGCTTATTAAAATGCTATTGGAAAAGGAATGTAGTAAACAGAATGAATTTTAAAAATGGAAAAATATCCTTTAGGCATACTTCCTATGTAACATTTTTTCAGCTGTACTCTGCAGATTCATTATTTAAAAAAATATGGCACCCCTGTGGGGGCATAAAAAACACTGACGTTATGCACGTAGTGAAACATGCAACATAGCTTTCTATGGGAGTTTTATATAGGAAGTACATTATACCGATCAGTTCTGCATTCTTAAAAAAATGCATCAGTCCTCTTTTCAAATACCAGCATGTTGATTGAAAAATCTGGAAAAAAAAATCTGGTTTTATATTCTTTCCTAATTAAAAATATTAAACATTTTATAGTTCTGGAAATGTTCCTAGTAGAGTACATTGTTCCTTACATTTATGGCCAATGCATTAAGATTAATCAGACTTCTTATGTAGCCAAATTTCTTGAAATGGGCAGAAAGAAATTTACTTTTCTTCTAAAATGAGTCACGGTTCGTTTTATAACAATTATTGGGAAATACAGTATGAATATGTGAATTACTAAAGAGACTTTCTTAAAAACTGTATTTCAAATCAATTTTCCTATAATGATGAAAGTTAGTTGGCAGTTATAGAAATTTCACATTTTAAAGGATTAGTAATATAAAAATGAAAATGCATCAGTGGCATTTTAAGATGCTCACTGGATCTGCTGGACACAACAAACTGGGATTCTGTTTAAACAATGTATAGAAGATGGTTGAGAACAGCAGATGAACAAAATGCTGTACTATAAAAGAAGACTACATTATCTTAAATTAGCATAACCCGTCCTTAATTTGGATTAACCCATCTTAAATTTGTATTAATTACAGTACAGCAATCCTATTTAAAAACTCTTACTCGCATTCACAACCCTACACATTATAATTAAAATGTACATACATACTACCAATGTTAATTAATAGAAAATAGTAAAATAATTATTAACCAAACTGCATCTTTCATATCTTTCACGCCACAAATGTAGTAGGGTCGTCTGGTGCTTAAGTTTCTTGAAAAATACATTTTTAGCAGAGAAGAATATGGAGATAATTATGAACTGCATCTACTGTACTGTGTGTACTTTTAGAGCCGTTGATTTCATTATATTGGTGTAATGTTTATTTTCAAAGTTAAAGGAGCAATACATGTCTAGATCATACTGTATAGGGAAGATTTTATCATTGGTCGAATTTCGAATTGAAAATAATTTGAAATTCAACCATGTGAATAGTGAGGGAAGTAAAATCCTTTGAATTAGAATATTTTACCGCTATTCTTATATTTGAACGATCGAATAGGAAAAATTCGATCGTTCAATTAAATATTCGATCAAACGACCCCTTCAATTTAATTTTTCCTATTCAATAAAAAAAAACTTTAAAACACCTATGGGAGATTCCCATAGGGTTTTAAAGGAATTTTGTAGGTTCAATCTGGCGAACTGGCCTATCGAATTTTTTTTAAAGGGGAAGTACTTCAACCATCAAATATTCAATACAATTAAATTCGAATATTTGAATCGGTCTAATAGTCAAAATTCGATGGTCGAATTTGCCTAATTTGCATATTCGAAATTCGAATATGCCAGTGGCATAGAGGTGGGGCAGTTAATTACTTTCACTTTCCATTCAGCAATTTCTACGTCACTGCTTTCTCCACATTCCTCCTCTCTCCTCACACTCTGTAATTGCCTAATGCACTTCGCATGGACATTAAGGAGCAGATTTACGAAATTCACGTGAAAGGATCGAATACCGATTGTATCAATTTTTCCTGAAATCGTATATGCAAATTTGGCCTCTTCGATCATCGAATATCGAATAGTTCAAATGATCGGATATTCGATAATTCGATCATTCGATGATCGAAGGAATCAAAATTTAAAATTTTTATTCGACTGCCTATTTCACCAGATTGAACTCATAGGCTTCTTAGGCTAAGTCATGCTCGAATTACATTCATACGATCGGAGCGTTCGATCGTTCGAATCGTACTAATTTTTCGGACGCTCGAAGGCAATTTCATGTTTTTTTCATGAAATCAAGCGATCGGTATCCGATCGTACGAATTCATAGAGAAATCGTATAGCAAGCAAAAGGATAGCCTAAAACAATTCGATAAGCATTAGATGCTTCGATTCGATTGGGGAATAATAGTAAATTTGCCCCTAAGTTATGGTGCATATACAAAATTTTGGGGTGATACAAAATTTGTCTTAATAACACTGTCAACAAAATGGCTGCTGCCTGCTTTCTGTGAATTTGTAATTCCAAGACTGAAGGAAACTAAATTTAAATAATAAATATATAATAATAATATAATATAATAATATATATAATATAAATAATAAATATAATAAAAATAGTGTAAGTAAAGTTTATATTGCTCAACTAACTTGATGGAAAGTAATGTGGAATTATTTCTTAGGGTGACAGGTCCCCTTTAAGTGAAATATCCATATTTTCTTTGTTGTTTATTTTTCTAACAAAGCACTAATTGATGACTGTTTTATTTTTATTACCTAACTAACTCCCCCTTCCTCCCTGTTGAAGAGATAAGGATCTATTCATAAAGGGTCCCCCCTCCTATTTGCAGCTTGTGTGTCAGAAGTACAGATAAGAAGCACTTCATTATATTGTAATTTGATTATAATACACAAGAGCCATGAATATCCTGTAAATTACATACCGCCAAACATTTTTGGAAATAGAAAAAGGGATAAAAAGATTTGGTACACGGACCACGGGACAAATTTTTGACCACTCCCATTTTTGTCTATATCTGTTACTTGCTTCCCACAATTGCTCTGAACAACTTAAGAAGACTTCAGATATAGTCTTCTGCACTGTTTTGGACAACACAAAACAAAAAACTGTAGTTATCTGAATAAAAATAATAGGAAGAATATATTTTAAAAAAAAGAAAATTGTATGGAATGCCAAGCATTAAAGGAAATCAAGATGATATGACTGCATTTTCACATTATGGGGGCAATGTAATAGGCTTTGTTAACACAAAAACGTTCACAAAGATGCCAGAGCAGGTGTTCACAATGCACAATAAAGAGTCGCAATGCGATAAATGACTAATGAAGAATATTACATTACGACAGGCAAACTTTTATTCACAACGTTCTGAGAATTTTATCAAATTTAAAAATGCATTTTATTTATTAATGCATATGTATTATCTAAGTCATTGAACACAGTCAGGGCTGCTCCTGCCATGAGGCAAGGTTGCCTCAGGCGGCATGGGGCAGCCAGTTACAAGGGTCAGCAAATTGCGCTCAATGCACTAGCAATACCGCCCAAGCTTAAAAATCAGCGTTGGAGTGGGAAGGGGGGCGGCAGCTCCAAAAACGCAGCTGAACACAGTAGATTAGGAGAAGCCATGTTTAGACAACATTAAGGGGCAGATTTATCAAGGGTCGAATTTCAAAGTTAAAAAACTGTGAAATTCAACCATCAAATTTTTTTAAAGGGTTTTTCGAATAAAAATCTATCGAATCGTTCGTTTGAATCGTTCGATTTCAATGATTTTCACCAAAAAAAAATTGATTTTCAAAATTTTCCAAAAACACTAGGTAAAGGTTCTAGGAGGTCCCCCATAGGCTAAAACAGAAATTTGCCAGGTTTAAGGTGGCGATGGGTCAAATTCAATTTTTTTAAAGAGACAGTATTTCTATTTTCGACTGGTCGAATTTTAAAATTTCGAATCATTTTTTTTCTATTCTAATTTAATTTTGGCCTATTCGATAGTCGAAGTAGCCAAAAATTACTTTGAAATTCTAATTTTTTTATTTGAATTTTCAATTCAACCTTTAGTAAATGTGCCCCTTAAAATATGGCAGCACATTTACAAAAAAATTCTTGAAATAATTTTCTTCTACATACTAGATAAAAATACAATTAACTACATGTCAAAGCACATTAATAACCGTCATAGTTTTATACAGGTATGGGATCCGTTATCCAGAAACCTGTTAATCAGAAAGGCTGTCTCCCATGGACTCAATTTTATCCAAACAATCCAGATTTTTGAAAAGATTTTATTTCTCTGTTACAATAAAAGAGTACCTTGTTCTCAATCTCTAGTTGATTATTTAAGTGGTCCTGGTTGCAGATATTTAATTTAAATTTGGCACGTCACCTGTCCCAAAACACATATGACAATGATCCTATTTGTGTGAAATTAAACCTCACCAAAAAAAACCTCACCCACATTTTATTCATTCCTATGGGATTTTCAGAGGTGTATACATCAAATAGTGAATTCCAACTTTTACCCACTGATAAATAGACTTCTATAAATCCCTTAGGAATGAATATGCAGTGGGTGAATTTTTCTGTGGTGAGCTCTAATTTCACATTTTGAGAAATCTTCCCCTTGGTATTTTGGTATTATGAAGTTTACCCCCAATTTTTTGGCCAGTGAAATCACAAAAATCAATGTAATTTCCTCCATCATAACTAAAGGATATTTAAAAATAAGATCACAGCTTTTGGGGGAAAAAGGCCAGATTAAATTGTGTATTTTTCAACCAAAGAGGCAATTAATTGCTTTGACAAGTTATATCATCATTTTTGGATCAACAAATATATGATATTTGGCACACATATGAATCCTTTTGTTAGTAAAACAACTACCAACCAATAGTGATGTAGCCCTATTCATCGATTTCCTGTAAAACAAGGGCAGGGGTGCTGCTCTAATGAGGAGAGTTGAGAAACTCACCTCAGGTGGCAGGACCCCACTGGCTACCATGTTCGATAAAATGCCTCTCCTGGTAACTTTAAGGGGGTTATTTACTGAATTTAATTTTTTATTTATTATAGCCCCATACCGCAAAAACCTGAATTCGAAAATCTGCCATCTTAATTATGATGAGCAAAATTTTTCACCAATTTTGCCTCAAAAATTACATCCAGAGACTCCAATGGGAGAAAAAAAATGTTGTGTGTCAAAAATACTTTGACGCCCATAGACTTTAATGCACTTCGGCAAATTTTCACCATTTCACAAGTTTTCGGCGAAGCAAAATGGGTCAAATTCACCCATCACTACATCTCAGACCTGTAGAGGTCATGTATAAGTCAATGGGAGATGTCCCAATTTGAAGATATTTGTACATAGTTACATAGTTAAATCAGGTTGAAAAAAGACAAAGTCCATTAAGGTCAACCCCTCTAAATGAAACCCAGCACACACACACCCCTCCATACCTTCACATAAATTATATATATCCATATCTATGTAATAGAACTATATAATTTAGTATCACCATTGTCTTTTATATTATATCTGTCAAAGAACATCTAAGCTCCTCTTAAAAAAATTAACAGAATCAGCTATCTGGCCATCACCTGGCAGTGCATTCCACAACCTCATTGTGAAGAACCACCTACACTGCTTCAAATGAAAGTTTGTTTCCTCTAGTCTGAAGGGGTGGCCTTTTATGATTTGGGTTTTCACTTGATTTTATTTGCTTTCTCCTGATTCGATTTATTAGAGTCATTTTATTAATAAACAAGGAAAAATCAGGCATGAGAGTATGGTCGAGCTTTTTATATTTTAATTATGAGATAAATTAGAATTTTAGTAAATAACCTGCTTAGAGTCAAATTTCCCCCTTACAAACTGGAAATTCAACTCTGTGCTGGAATCCTGTAACCCTCTGGACCCATCCACCTACATTGTTGACCCCCCTTGACCCACCCCCAGCGGAAAAAGGTGGATGTGCAGGGAAGAGGGGTGGCAGCAGCAGGAGAGGGTTGGCAGCAGCAGGAGATGGGGGGCACAGCAGCAAACTACCTCAGGTGGCAGGGGGCCAGGATCGCCCCTGAACAAAGAGGTATACTGCCCCTTTAAATAATGTTCATTTTCTTACTCATCATGTTTCTAAATTCCTCTGTTCTCTTTTTTTATAAACTATCTATGAAATTCAGACTGTACAAATGGAATAAAATAATGTCTAACAGCAAAGGTAACCTTCCATGAACTCAAGCAGAAAAAGAGAAAATATTTCTAATCCCTAGTCTAACTATCCTTTTATGACCTTGTGATTAAATACCTGAATACACAGATAATGTCCTTTCTTTTCTTGCCTTTTCTACAGAGTCCATAGAGGCATAGGAGCAACCACACCAGATGAAAATCTAAATCCATTAACAAAAAGTTGAAATCCCAAAGAGACAATGTATCTTATGCTATACTGCTCACTGTACAAAAAAAGTATTTTATGAGAAGTCAGTTTACAGAGGAGCAAAACAATTTTCAGGTCAATTAAGCCACTAGCACTGCTTCTAATTATCTTGCTTCAGTCACCCAGTTTCATCTTCCCAAGCCCTGTAAAATAAGCATAGGTCAACAAGCACTTTATACTGCAGTTTAATTCCTTAAGAAAAAATCCACTCTGCTGCGGGCAGCATTGATATAAGTGTAACATCTCTAAACTGGGAGACGAAAAGCCAAAAACTGTGAGCATGAAACAAGGCTATTTGTGCCTGAATTTTGCACTTAGCTAGGATTGCGGCCTTGGTAAACGAGCCCTATGTAGCATGTCACCAGGTTGCCCCCTTGTTCGGTATGTGAGAGAGAAGCCATTAATGCCCAGGCAAAAAGTGTCAATTAATACGCATCTCAGACCTGTCAAGGTCCTGTATAAGTCAATGGGTGAAGCACCAATCTCAATTTGAAAGTGCAGTATCATAGGTTGTGCTGGGTTTTAGCCCAAAAATCTGAAAAATTCTGAGTTTTCTGAATTTTGAAACAATTAATAAATTTGGATTTTAGTAAATAACCCCCTCAGTGTATTTCAATGAGAACAAAAATGTCTCTCAGACACCATTAGATTTTATTTCATTGGATGAATATACAGCACACAGGCATGTCATGTTGGATTGCAAATCTTCCATGTAGTTTACACATCAGATTTTGCATTATAGTTTGACCCATGCAACTACATGCAACTTGTAGGATGGCATCTCCTGTGTAGTTTAGCCTAACAACATCTAAACACAAGTTGTATAATTCACTTAGAATGTGCCAAATTTTAGCCAAAATATTCATGTTCTCTCACATCTGAACTGAATTGCTTTGTGTGCATTTATGTAAGATAGCATCTATTTTATTACAAACCTTTATTTTAATCCAAAAGGGGTAGTTCATCCTTACCAAACATATTATTTTTAAATATATCATCAGGAAGAATTTTTTTTTTTACTGCCTTCAGTATATTTAATTTTTGAAGTCCATCTACATTTTAAAATGAATTGATTCCCTTCATATATTTCCTATCAGCAACTCAGTAAGCCTTATGTTGCATGCTATCCTTGCAGGCTTAAAGCTAGTTTTACAGATTTATCAAAGGAGGTCAAGATGGAAATTCTATAAGTTCCCAGTTTAAAAAATAGTTTTTTTCCCACAGATCAATGTTTTTTTCTATTTAAAAAGTTGGTGGTTGTGGTACTTTTTCTACTGAAAGGTCAAGACAGAAATTCTATACGTTCCCAATTTTAAATATACCTTTTCTCCAACAGATCAATGTTTTCCTGTATTTAAAACGTTTGTGGTTGTGGCATTTTTTCTGCTAAAAGATTTGGAAGATTCTGGTTCCATTCAAACCAATGGGTACCTCATAGTTTATATGTAGCTCTTTTTATACTCAGCCTACTAATAATTCTCAAGACCTGTCTCAAGCTGCTTTACCATTATATTCAAGATACCGGTATTCCTAATCCTAGCAATGCAGGAACCATTTTCTCAGGCATATGCATACAGTACCTAAGAAAATACAAACAACAAATTATGCACATTATACCCAAAATTCAAAAAGGTTAAGAAACATTCCACAACAATGAAAGATTCAAACAGAGGGAAAAAATTTAATGTTTTGATAAATCTCCTCCTTATTGTTGCTGTTTCTCAGATGTTGCTGAGAAATTCCAGCAACTAATAGTTTTAGGGCAGAACTCAACAGGCTTTTGTCAGCGTCATCCAACAAGATGAAACGCTGGTGTCAAGTCAGATGCACTGAAGATAAGCTGTAGGAACAGGGCCACCATTAGCGGGGTACGGGCCTGAAGAGGGGCCAGCAGTTCTGCCACCTTGACCGAGCCAAAGCCTCTCCTGAAGCTGTGAAAAGAGACAAAGTCCCAAAGCAGTGAAAAAAAGACCCGAAGTCACGAAAGGTGGCGAAGTTGAAGTCCTGAAGCCCCAAGTTCAATTCTACTAACACCAATGTGGGTTTTTTTATTTTATTAATACCCTGGCCACCAATGTATTATTTTAATACTCTTATAGGCCCTTGCCACCAATGTCTTATTTTTTTTATATATTTTCTGGGGTCCCAATTTTTGTTTAACTTGTAAGTGGGGCCCTGGCACCATTGTTTTTGTTTTTTTAAATGTTCTCTGGGGACCTAATTTTTTTTAACCTGTAAGGGGGGCCCAAAATATTTAACCTTTTTTTAACTTGTAAGGGGCCGTGATCACCAATTATTTGTTTTGATTTGAAGGGGGGCCTTGACCACCAAATTTTTAAAAATAAACCTATTATAGGGCCCTGGTGCCACAGGTTTCTTTTAAATTATAAGCAGGGTTGGACTGGACATTGAGGGGCCCACCAGGTTCATAACTTCTGGGGGGCCCCCGTGTGCATGCACAAACGGCAGCACACAGACCTATACACTTTATACACATACCTATACTAACTAACTAACTAACTGTATATCAGCATTAGTATATCAGAATTAGGCTTGTTCAAGGTATCATTCAAGCCACTCTTAAAGGCTTTAGTATAATTTACCATAATAACATGAACCAGCAGGACATTCCACAACCTCACTGCCTTTTTCCATGAAGAATCATCTTCACTGCTTTAAGTAAATATTCAGTTCCTCAAGTCTAAAGGGAGGGATGGCCAATATATCCTAATTTTTTTCTATGAGAAAAAATGATCCCCTGCTATCTGTCTATTTATGAATCCATAGCAACTACATCTTAATTCAATAGCTCTAAGGTAATTTTTTTTTTTCAACCAATTACGGGTACAGTA
Organism: Xenopus borealis; assembly: GCA_024363595.1. Classification (NCBI taxonomy): domain Eukaryota; kingdom Metazoa; phylum Chordata; class Amphibia; order Anura; family Pipidae; genus Xenopus; species Xenopus borealis. The sequence goes on from CM044445.1 coordinate 77,356,603, forward strand.
ATGAAACATTTGATTGGTTTCTATAGATTACTACCCTGGTGAAAATGTGTCCAGTGATAAATTATTGTATTACAATAGTTCAGAAGAGAGTAATAAGCAAGAGGACCCCAGTATTGAATGAAAAAATAGGATATATTGATATATCCTATGCACTTACAAAGTAAAAGCCACTGCAAATTAACATAAAATCAAATTACTTAATTATCTCACTTTTTGTAACATTTCCCTTCACAGGAAAATAATTGTAGGGTGGCAATAAGAAGCCCTGCACAAAACATATGTCGTTGTCTCTGTCTATATCTACCTTTGCATTTTGTAGAACATTATATAAATAATACAATCCAAATATATTTTGTATTAAAAATATTTTCTTCCTGTCTTAAAAAGAGAAATTAATGGTGTATCCATTATTTCTATAAATGCATGAATATAAACATCTGTGATTTTCTGTGTTCACTATTCGAGAATAAACTGTCTTCTCTTGATTTTAATATCTTTTGTGAAGGAATTAATTGAAAACCATGGACTCCAAAAAAGTCCTTAACCTAGTCTGCAGATCAGTCATGCATGGACAAGTGGCTTCTAAAAAGAGGATAACCATTCACTTGTTCACATACCTACTCAGAATTCAAATTTGCACTGCATGAAGTTCTCAGACAATAGTGTTTTATACGGCAACAGTGCCATCTGTAGGGGCATCATAACCTTTGCAACAAATAACAATTACGGCTTCAGATTTCTGAAATTAGGTATATACATATGTGTGTATCTCTGTCTGTGTGTGCACCTATACATACCTGTATACATATGCACGGTTGAGATAAAATAAAAAAAGATTTTTTATTGTTTGTTCATCTCATTATTTGATCAAAGTTTTTTTTTTATTATAGTTCCAAAAGTATCTATATTAAAATAGACAATACAATTGTACATTGTGTGTTTGCTATGACATACTGGGTATACATATAACTTTTTCTTTGTGCTCAAAATGATGGATGTTGACTACAAAATGCAATTTCCTTCTAATTGAATACAGCACAAGAAAACTTGTAAGTAAGCAGATAATAAAGGGGGGAACAGAAAAGAAAAGGCGAAGGGGAGAATGTACAGAAGTACTGAGAGAGGAAGATAAGGAGGGGGGAGAGCTTCTTTCTCATGTGAGACCATTAGGGGGTATCCTCCATAGGTTTAGATATGGGCGCTGGAGAAAGAGAGAGAAGGAGGAGGAGGCAAGTCTCTTTTTAGCATTCTTTGATTTTTAGGTAAGTTCTCCTCTGAGGGAGGCTGCTGCCCACCATTTGGTATATCTGAAAGGGGCTAGAAGTTTTTGTTGTTTTTGTCCTTCCAATGTGTCTAGGTACTTGTTCCAAATGTCAAAGAAACATTAGGCTAATGCTTTAATTCCTTATCTTCTAGTGCCAAGACCTATTGGAGTTGCATCATGTACAGTAATTTGCATTCCCAGAGTTGTTTGGGAGGTTTGCTTGTATGAGTCCAAATTTCCAAGATGATCTTAACTACGGTTAATAATATTATGTCTGCCAGTCTGATGTTACCTTTGGTGGCATTGTCAATGGGTGTGGGATATAATCCCAACAATCTTTGTGGGTTAGTCTGAGTTGGTGTAATATCACACCAGCTTGTGATGTATGTTAGGATTGTGTTCAAGCATTTAGTTTAGTGCATGACCATGTTCTAATGTGGCATCAAGGTGATTGCACTTTGCACATTTAGATGGTCTTTGTTAGGCCAATTTTGTGTGCTATTTTAGGTGACACATGTGCTCTATGGAGTCTAAGGGCCACATCTTTAAAGTATACTGCTGATAGGGCTTTTGTGCGTTTCATATATGCTGTTGTAATTTGAGTGATTGTTGCTTTTAGTATGATGTTTGGCCATCTTGATATTCCTTCGGTCCGTGAGTTGTAATCTATGTTTGTCTAACGATAGCATATACTACAGATGTTGTGAGGCGACGTCCCTTGTTTGCCTTGATTAAGAAATCTTGTGGATTATTTGTTAATTGTAGTTTTATGCCCCATTCACTATCTTAGATATCTCATTGTTAAAGCAAACCTGTCATACAGACATAAAAAGCTATATAATAAAAGTCCTTTTCAATTTAAACATGAAATCCAAATAATTTTTTTATTAAAGCATTCATTGCTGTTGTAAACACATTTAACAATCTCAGATGTCAATTAAATGTTACCTGCCTTCCTCAATGCCACGTTCCATTCAGCACTTACAAGATATCACTGCATCCCCCATCCCCCCTCTCTGTTTACCATTTAATTGTGTAGCCAGGGCATGGGCATGGACATCAGGTCTCCCATTCTGGTGCACAAACAAGATTCTGACATGATGCAAGGCTTGCCTTAATAACAGTGTCCACAAAATGGCTCCTGGCTGCTTGCTATAAATGCTATGAAAGTTTATTTTGCTTGACAAATGTGATAAGGCAATGACACTACGTGATCATAATACCCAATCAGCACCAGACATTTTTGTTTCAACTGCATAATGAATTGAGTTTTCATATTTAAAATTGTCACTGCAGCTCATTTGCAAACACAGTAATAAGAAGTAATAAATTATTATACCTATGGTCTGATGGTGAACAAGTACCACATCCCTAGTAATTAAGCATCACAACTACTGTGCAGAGTAGTACAGGGGTTTTGAATTTTCTGGTTGGATTTCCATTCACCTACAAGCAGTAGTAAGCCCTGTAGTACTCTTTGCATGTCAAGGCACATGTAACGGGGATACCCGTGGCTGATAGATTACCATTACAGGAAGGGATTGGGTAGGCCTTTGCTGTAAGAAATAGACATTTCACTATGGGGCACATTTACTAAGGGTAGAAGTGAATTTTCAAATAAGATTAAAATGTTTAAAATTTGTATTTCAAAGTAATTTTGGGCTACTTCAACTATCAAATAGCCCAAAATTCGATTCAAAATTAGAATTTTGACATACTGTCTCTTCAAAAAAATTCGAATTCGACCAATTTTAGCCTATGGGGGACCGCCCATAGCCTTAACAGAGCTTTTTTCTAAGTTTTGGAAAATCAAATTTTTTAAAGGAGACATATTGTGTAAAAAATAAGAATGTACACCAGTGCATTATACTCATTTAGCTATAGAAGAATTGTGCTTAAAAAATTAGTGTTTCAGGTTGATTTATTGAATATTTCTGCAAAACCCCTTATAATCCCTCCCTTCTCTTTCACTTCCTGCTCCCTAAATTCCCAGTCTGTGCAGGGTAGCCGGCGGCTCTCAGCTAACTGCACTGTAGGACAGGAACCAATCAGCAGCTAGCAGGACCTGATAGGGAACTGAAGCCTGTCTGTGCTTGTGTGAGTGCAGGGCTGTGATTGGCTGTCCCCCTCCTACTGTGCTTCTGGCAGGGACCGTTAGGACACACCCACCCCTCATTTGAAACACAGACAGGGACCAGAGAACATCTATAGGGAGCTCTAATAAAGGGGCTATTTTTAAAGATAATATTCATTTTTATCACCATGTAAAAGCAACACTATATATTACTGATTATTGCCTACAAAATTAGAGTTTTTTTCATGTATCCCATATGTCTCCTTTAAAAAAAAGTTTAGCCAATGTTTCAGTTCAGCCAGCAGGTGGCACCAACTCTTAAGGTTAGCGTGTAGGGGATTTCCCCTGCAGGAGCCTATATAAGAAAGTGAAGGAGCCAGGGATTTCTTCTATGGTCTAAGAACATCAAGCAGGAATGATTGACAACCACACAACCAGGCCAAATGGGTGGCTGCACCCTGTTAGGCTAGAAGGTGAATTAGGCTGATTTTAGGGGTGGGAGATAGCCATCTTAACCAACAAGAACAGTCTGTTTTCCCAATGGGGAGTGAGTATTTTGGGGTAGAGACTTGGGCAATTGTGTGCCAGTTAGGGAATTTCAGCATTCAAGAGTAGATTAGCGGGAACCTATGGGAGATCTAGTGAGACAGCTTGGAGAAGATTGTGTGCTGTATGCAGGACACAGAAGAGAAACAGGGGGCTTTATTAGGAAAGGTGCCCCCCTCAACAGCTAATTGCACACTGCTAGTGCATTTTCACATGGCAGTAGACATCAGAAAATAACCTTTTTTATCTATCATAACATTGTCTTTAAATGCTATTTATAATTTTGTCATTAAAATATTTGCTTGATGCTTTTAAATTACTTTTCTTACCCCATGTTCGTCTTTGAGGGGGCTGCCATATTTGTGCAGCAGCAGTCCATTGGCATTAGAAACTCTAACTGACAGGGTGAGATGGGACAGTCAGGCTGGCAAAACAGTCAGGTTTAGGAACTTCAAGTGACAATTACTTACAAAAGCAGAACTATCAGTGAAAAATTATCAATATTACCTATAGGTAACTTTTAATGTAAATTAATATTTTGAAAATAATTTTTTTAGTGTCAGTATCACTTGGCCTTGGGGTTCCAGCAACAACTGGAATTAGGCAAGGTCTTATTAGGGATAGCACTAAACAGCCAAGACACACAAAAGATGAAGACCCAAGACCAAGTACAGCAGTCTTGCCCAAGTGTCCACAACCGCCCCTATCCTCACCAGTAATTAACAACTGAAGGATAATGAAAAGAGAAGAAAAGCAGTTGAAAAGATAACTGGCTGGTGGAGTTCAGACATGGGTTTGCTGTCTTATCAGATATTCTATTTTTCTTGCAAAGAAGGCAGCTCTTCAGGAACTTTTGTAACCTTCACCTCCTAAACGAAGCTAAGTACACACATTTACTAATGGTCGAAGTGAATATTTGAATAAAATTAGAATTTAAAAAATTTGAATTTCGCAGTAATTTTGGGCTACTTCGACTATCGAACAGGCCAAAATTCAACAAGTAAATTTTTTGAAGTACTGGCCCTTTGAAATCCTTCGACTTTGACACTTCCCCACTTTAAAGCTGCCGTATTGTCATTGTAGCCTATGTGGGACCTCCTAGAACCTGTCCTGAATTTTTTTCTAAGTCCTGGGAATTCAACCGTTTTTTATTCGATCGAAAAATAACCTATTCAATCCAAATAAGTATATTTTCAATTGAAAAATCACCTTGAAAATCGTTCAAATGCATCTTTCAATTTGAACGATTTAAAAAAAAAAAAAAAAATTAATTTTTTCAGGACAAATTTTTCAGTACAGCTTCCAGGAGGTCCCCCATAGGCTACAATGGCAATTCGGCAGCTTTAATGTGGCGAATAGTCGAATTTGAAGGATTTTAAAGAGACACTACTTCGAAAATTTTAATTTTTTAATTTTTTCAATTCGAATCGAAATTTGGACTATTTGATAGTCGAAGTAGCCCAAAATTACTTCGAAATTAAAAAAATTTAAATTCTAATTTTATTCCAATTTTCACTTATCAAAGTAAATTTTTCGAATAAAATTCGAATATTTAAAGGGATACTGTCATGGAATTTTTTTTTTTTCAAAATGCATAAGTTAAAAGTGCTGCTCCAGCAGAATTGTGCATTGAAATCCATTTCTCAAATGAGCAAACGGATTTTTATATATTTCATTTTGAAATCTGACTTGGGGCTAGACATTTTGTCAATTTGCCAGTGCCCCAAGTCATGTGACTTGTGCTCTGATAAACTGCAATCACTCTTTACTGCTGTACTGCAAGTTGGAGTGATATTACCCCCTCCCTTACCCCCCAGCAGTAGTGATGGGCGAAACGGCCGCGTTTCGCTTCGCCGAAAAATTCGCGAATTTCCAGAGAAATTCACGAATTTTTCGCCGATTCGCGAAACGAGTCGCGCGTCGTTTTTGACGCGCGCCGCGTCGTTTCCGACGCGTCGCGTCATTTCCGACGCGTCGCGTCATTTTCGGCGCGCATCGCTTTCGGCGCGTCGCGTCAAAAACGACGCGCGACTCGTTTTTGCGCGGCGAATTTTTTTTGCCGAATTTTTTTTCCAGTTTCGCAAATTTATTCGCCAGCGGCGAATCGCGGGTATTCGCCGCGAATTCGCCCCTGGCGAATAAATTCACCCATCACTACCCAGCAGCCTAACAACAGAAAAATGGGAAGGTAACTAGATAACAGCTCCCTAACACAAGATAACAGCTGCCTAGTAGATCTAAAAACAGCACTCAATAGTAAAAACCCATGTCTCACTGCATTCTATTCAGTTACATTGAGAAGGAAAAACAACAGCCTGCCAGAAAGCAGTTCCCTCCTAAAGTGCTGGCACAAGTCACATGACCAGAGCAGCTGGGAAATTGGCAAAATGTCTAGCCCCATGTCAGATTTTAAAACTGAATATAAAAAAATCTGTTTATTCTTTTGAGAAATTAATTTCAGTGCAGAAGTCTACTGGAGCAGCACTATTAACTGATTTCAATATAATTTTAGGCTACGTCAACTTTCAAAATTCTATTAGAATTAAAAAAATTTGAATTTCCAAGTACTGTCTCTTTAAAATTCTTTGAATTCAACACTTCACATTAAAGCTGCCGAACTACCATTTTAGCTTATTTTTTCTAAGTCCTAAGAATTTGAAAGATTTTTTGGAAAATTGTTCAAATCGAACAATTCATTTGAACGATTTCAATTCAATTGAAAATGGACCTGTTTGGTCCATTGCTTTTAAAAAAAATGTGATGGCCGAATTTCAAAGTTTTTTAACTTCGAAATTCGACCATTAGTAAATCTGCCCCTTAGTATTGTGTGTATTGTTTAGGATTGCTTGTTGGTAGCCATTTTCTTTAGTAAAGTAGTTTTATTAAATTGGAGAAGTTGATCTTTTCTTTTTGTAGGTGTCAAAGTTGGGGCACATTAACCTCTAAAGGGAAACTAGGTGCCAGGCCAGGATTGGCAATCTGTGGGTTCTGGCAATTGCCAGAGGGGCTGCTGTAATTTGCCATAGAAAGTGACTATTAAGTGGGTTGTTGGGGTCTTGAGTCCAGTCCTGCTAGGTGCTCTACAGTATCTATACCTAGGCTCTCTTACCAATTCTTAAAAATAATTACGAGGGCGTCTAAATCTTTTATTTTACATAGGATCTAACTGTTTTGCAATCAAATTCAGTTTTGTTAGAAAAGTCACTATATTATGAATATAGTTTGTTTTGGCAGTAGCAAAATTCTAATTTAATGCAACTATCTTCTAAAGTTCCTTCAAGAAAAAAATTATTGTCTTAATGATAGCTATAAAACTGCAAAAATGCATATAGTCTTCATTAGCAACAACCTCCCTCACTCCAAATGGCCTGACTCCTTATGTTTAACTGCCTTCCCAGCCAATGTAGATAAATATGTTTCTATTGTGTTTATATGTTTTGCCATGATCTATTGCTGTTTGAGAGAAGCTGAGCATCTGCTGAGCTGCATAATGCTATTTTACCTTCTGTTACCCTTTTCCTATTAAAAGTTAAAAATTTTTCATGCAAAGGATCAGTAGACATATCTTGAAGGATAGAGCATTTCACAGGCAGCAGATTGCCTGTTAGTTGAGTACTGTTTTATTCTGTAACCAAGCCACAGAATACTAAATCATACTTTATACAGTGACTAAATTTGTGAGACATATTTACCAAACGCACTTGTAGCAATATTCTGTCTCAGTATATTGTTTTGAGCACAAATCAGCGTTGTTTTTTTTTTTCTTTTTTTAAATATAAAGCACCATCTGTGTACTGATAGATTAAGGAACTTGTTTATTGGCATAGATATAGTTCATCACAATGTGTCATCTAAAAAACTTGCACCTAATTCAAGGGCTCTGCATCTTAAGCATGTCACATTCAAAGGAGAGATATTCAGATTTAAATAGAAAAGTTCATTGTTGGGTATTTATATTCTGCAGGGAATTACACACATTCTGGGAAAGAAAATCTGCAGTATTTAAACTTTTAAAGTAAACTGGTTTTTCAATAGCTGGACTTGTATTTTAACAATGTGTTGTTAATGCATCTGGTAATCAATATCCGATGATCCATTTGATACCTCCTAATTGCTTTGATCAACCCTTTTAAGCCTTGCCATCAAAATACCAGTATTACAGGAATGAGACTTGTTATCCAGAATGCTCGGGACAGTAACCAAAAAAATTTAAGAAAAATTTCTCTTTAAAGGAAAATTAAATTTCCTTTAAAAATAATTATTTTACTGACAATTTTTCTCTTTCTCTATGTGTACAAATATTGACTTTTTATCATTTATAGCAGCTGGTGAACTCCAGTTTGTGGGTTAAACCGAGCACTGGCACAAGGGTGCTTCTAGCTGCTGGTGAACTCCACACAGGGTCGGACTGGGGGGCCCGGGTCCACCAGGGCTTCTGACTCAGGGCCCCCCTCCGGACCCTGGGAGCTGCTGCCTCACAGCCTCCGGGCCATCTCCTCACTGAGTGCACGCACACCAGTACCTGCCTCGCGCATGCGTGTCATAGCTTGGGCTGCTTTTTGCCGTGACAAGTAAACTGAGGTTCCGATCGGGGTCGGCAGGGCCGGAGACCCACCGGGTTTTTTCCCGGTGTCCTGCTGGCCCAGTCCGACCCTTACTCCACAGCATGGGTCAGACTGAGCACTGGCGATTTCTTTCTATGTTTCGTGTACAAATTGTAGCCAAATTTAGCCTATAGTTGCCATTCAGCCTTTAGAACAGGGAATGATTTACAGGTGTATGTTAATGGGCTGGGGCTTAAAAATTCCCTGCTTTTCACTAGAGGTTTGGCGTTAAGGGTAAGTGCACTTTTTGTCTGAATACTGGTCACACTGGTTGCTGGGGACTTGATTTTAAATGCAGTACATACCAAAAAAATTACCGTGTTTTAAAGGGGTGTTTCACCTTCAAGTTAACTTTTAGTATATTGTAGAAGGGCCAATTCTAAGAAACTTTTCAATTGGTCTTCATTATTTATTTTTCATAGTTTTTTAATGATTTGCAATTTTCTTCTGTTTCTTTGCAGCTTTCAAATGGGGGTCACTGACACCGTCTAAAAACAAATGTTCTGTAAGGCTACAAATGTATTGTTATTGCTACTTTTATTACTTATCATTCTATTCAGTCCCTCTACTATTCATATTCCAGTCTCTTATTCAAATCAATGCAGGGTTGCTAGGGTAATTTGTACCCTAGAAACCAAAAATTGCTGACACTGTAAACTAGAGAGCTGATGAATAAAAAGATAAATAACTATAAAACCACAAACAATAAAAAATCAAAACCAGCTATCTGCTGCGTAACCTGAACCTTTTCTCCTTTGTATAGCTGCCCCATTGCTATACAGCAGCAGCAGCAGCATATATATATATATATATATATATATATATATATATATATATGTTCCTTTAAGTCTACTATTACCAATAAGGATTAATTATATCTTAGTTTGTATCAAGTACAAGGTACAGCTTTATTATTACAGAGAAAAAGGATTATTTGGATAACATGGAGTCTATGGGAGATTGCTTTCCCATAATTCTGAGTTTTCCGCATAACAGGTTTCTGGATAATGGATCCCATACCTGTAGTTCTAAGTTGAGCCAGTCTTCCCGACTGCAGGTCACAACTGTTAAACTTTCTTTATCTTTAGGAGCCATAACCTTTATTTCACCCCTTCTATAATGAATCTGTGGGCTAGCTTGACCATGTCACTAGACATTTATGCGGTCTGTCACTTCTGATGATTAACGAGTAACTAATAAATTAAAGTTTGTACCAAGTTGAGTCTCACATACCAGCCAAGCATCAGGGAGCATTCATTGGACACTTTTTTTTTAAAGCAAACATTTGATTGATTGCTGATTTCTAATGTTAAGACCAGTGAATTGTAATACTTCATACGTTCACAGACGTGGTTAATATTATTATAATCTTAGCTTTTTGTGTCCTACATTCATCACAGAGGCAGCCAGAAATATTGATGTTACTGCAGAATCTCCTAAATAAAAAGAACCTGTCAATCCATCCTCTGGCTTTAAGTGATTTCTTACTGTCACCAGGGCCGCCATCAGGGGGGGACTGGGGGGACAAGTGTCCCGGGCCCGGGGC